>JAHWFO010060774.1:430966-541761 GCA_023313115.1 Rhysida immarginata
GAGAGAGAGAGAGAGAGAGAGAGAGAGAGAGAGAGAGAGCAATGGGCAATCGTCTCCTGAGCCAGCAGCACTGAATCCGGCCAATTATCCACCATCGCTTGCCGCCTTCGTTCTTATGCGAGTCGCGCAACAATGGGCCCGAGCGCCTTCTCCTTTCGTGACTGCCAATCTGTATGCATAGGCACCGGTTCGATGCTAACCTCGTCAATCGTTGCCTGGGTCCTCAGCTAACAAGGAGGGCACCACCACTACCAAACCCCCTCCCCTCTCACAACCCAACCCATCTACCCTACTTCCACTTTCTACTCTGCGAGGGAATTCATCGAGCAGGAAAAAAGAGAGGAAAAAACGAGAAAGGAAGGAAGGGAGAAGAGAGGAAAAGAAACAAGTTGACATAGAAAGAGGTAACGGCAAATAAAAAAATGGTAACCCAACGCACTACTTGGTACTATGAAAGAAATTTATCACTTTTTTTTTTTTATAAAAAATATTTTGACATCAGTGAAAATTTATCGACATAAACACAAAACCTTGCTCCCCAATTTCTCCGGTAACTTATGATACACATCAACCGATCGGCAACCGCTTTCTTGGCTCAAAGCCAGGATATGTTAATCTTACTAGAGCAAAAAAACAATGCCAGGAATGGCTTGGCTATGTATGCGAAGGTCCTTTCAAATTGCTTAAATGCCATAATAAAGGACGTTATGAGATAACAACATGGCAACGTCTCATTTGAGAGGCCAAAGGCTTAAAACTTGCGATCAAGTTTCCGGACATACGTACATATGTACTGCAACCAGGATATGAAAAAAAATCATTATGCCGTTGAACCACCACCCTTTGCTTTTATCACTCTACGTCGAAAGCTTTCCACCCACATATGGAGTTAGCTCCAGCAATTTTCTTCCATTCATCCTCAAGGGCGTCAATGAGATCAATGGGGTTAACGAGAAATTATCATATTTGATCTGGAATTTCTTATTTCACAAATCGTATAAGTAACATAGTAAAGTAATAATACAGTCACTTTTTCAACGCACTTTTCCTCTATCAGAATATACTTGTTCCGACGTTCTGGTAGCTTTCATAATCCAGCTTCGAAGAAATCTGTCCATTGTCGTCGACATAACATCATGATTGCATTTTCACTTCATTATTGAACATGGAACCCATCGGTTATTGATTTTATGGAATCATAAGTTCTTATTGAGAATGCTCTATTCACGAACAATACTAACCCAAGAAATTAATCCAAGCACAGTAATTCTTTTGATTGCTCCGTATGAGCTCCCAACAGGTCTTGCATCTTCTCATATTCGCGATCTTCCTTGAATGATTTGCATCGATCCGTGACATACAAGAATCGCCAAACGGTCCTTGAAGCCTCCGGGGAATTTCAAGCCCCTTTTTTTTTTTTACCTTTTTACGCAGAAATTACAGGATAATATGTTGTTCCATATTAGTAGAAACATTGACAGCCGATATCATGATTTATACTAATACGGGTTTACTATTGGAAACCAAACAATGCTTCTTGCCTACCGTTCTAATGCACAACAATTTTTTATGGAATACTATTTTAGTCCGGATGTACAAAAATTGGCAAATTGATAGTTTAAATCTTTCGCTACAGACAGCAATGGCTTGATCGGTGTCGCCCTAGCGGAAGGAGCGATAACTAATGGGTAAAGATGGCGAGTATGCTAGCAACTTCTGAAGAAGAGCCAGGCATAGTCCGTTTTTTGTGGTTCAAACGAAAAAATTCGAGTGAAACCCACAGGAAAATGTTGGAGGTGTATGGTGCTGATTGTCTGAACCGTAGCAACATATTCAGGTGTTGCAGATTCTTCGAAGAGGGCCGAGAAAATCTTTCCGACGAAAAATTGAGGAAATTGGCTGGGAGGTGTTCAAACATCCATCCTACAGTCCAGACCTCGCACAATCTGATTACTGCCTTCTTCGGACCAATGAAGAAATTCAAAGGAGGCCAACGCTTTGGTTCACATGAATGGGTTAAATCAGTCGTGAGGAGGTAGCTCTACAACCAGAAAGGGGAGTCTAATAAAAGAAGGGTATTGAATCTGGTGCCACGATGGGAGAAATGTGTCGAGAGACTTGGTCATATGGCGAAAAATAGATAAAACCTGCAGCTTTTTCGACCGTCCCTCATATATAGTTGTTAATTTTATGTGCAGCTTTCTTGTGCATTTTCCATTTTTACTTATTATTAAAAATGTTACTACAAAATATTGTTGTGCGTTACTTTTCGATCCACCCTCGTACGCATATCATGTACACTGAATGACCAATTTATTAGAGACATCTCTTACGGAAAATGGATCGGCCTCCCAGAGACACACAAACATCTTTCTGAACTGGAGAACCAACAGGACATCAAGGCTTTAAGCGAATGGTATTCGGCACAAGGTTTATCTTTTAATGAAGAGAAAACTAATATTTTAATTGTAGACAGACACATGTTGGCCCCGTTGAAAACTTGTAAAATTTTGGGGATCATGTTTGATAATAAGGTATCCTTTAGGGAACATATTGAGCGATTACTAATCGATCTCAATCGTCGTATATATCTGTTTATTAGGATGCGTAAAACTTTGACAAAAAAGAAAATAATTCAGCTCATTAAAACTATCGTAGTCCCAAAATCGAATACCGAATAGTTATTTGGTCGTCTGCTCCCAAGACGTTATTTATATCTTTAGAGCAGTTTTAGCCATTCCTAGGCATGTGTCTGTCTCAAACTTGTTTCAAGAATATAAAGTTCCAACTTTAACGGCGATATGAAAATATGCAAGATTGAGAGAGTTATAATATGCTCTTATGGACGTCCACCATCCAATATATTACATTAAAGACTGGTTGTCAATCTCAGATAATACTCGTAGCATACAAAGATATAAGATCATACCTGCTATTCCTATTTCGAAATTTTTGGATCACCATTTTTCTTATAATACGATTACCTATTGGAACGCTTATGATCTGTTGATACATGAAAGTAATACTTAATTTTTATGCTTCACTTTCTTACATATACCAACTGGGGATGCAAATTTTAAAATAAATAAATAATAAATATAAAAATATTAGAATTGCCCACAAAATTCGCTGGAAGATATGACCCGGACAGATCACATAATCCAAAAATTTTAAGTCAAAATATTAACCCAGGATGAAAAGCCCCTCGCCGGCGGAAATCGGGTGAGGTCGCTGGCTGCTGAGAAGAACAGACATAGGGTAAGGCGAAAGACTATAATTATGACGATAAAGCGTCAAGCTATCACAGAATTCTAAATGTCAGAGTCAAGCTTAAATATCAATTGTGCACGTTTGCATTAACTTATACTTTCATTGTATTGTCGTTTGTTTAAGCAATCGTTCTTTCAAATAGAAAATAAATCCTACGGATGAGATAAGACTTTGTGACCATAAGTATCAATCAAATAGTTTAGGCAGCTCCACTTAAATTTAGTTTAACTTATGTAGATTAGGTTTGTAGCAAGTTATATTAGCTAGGTTAGTTTTGGTAAGTTTGGTTAGATTCCTGTAACAAAGTTAATAAGTAAATTCCGGAGATAATGCTCCAATATAATAAGATAATCATGTTAAGATAAAAATCGAAAGGAAAATTCCGCGCCCTGGATTCGAACCAAGGAACGCTAGTATCTAACTCATCGCCTTACCAATTGAGCCACCTAATCTTAAGTTGGAGTATTATTTCCAGTATTTAGTTCCGATTTTTCACATAGTTTAGAAAGGAAGAATTCACGATCTGCGAGCTAGATGCCTGCCCTATCATTGGGTTTCCACTTTGACTACTTAATATCTACAGGACACTTGGAGACAGCCCAAGTTTCCGCGGGAGCTCAATTGGCAAGGCGAATCGTTAGATACTCATGGTCCCTGGTTCGAATGCAGATCAAGGAATTTTTATCTTTAGCTTTTCGTCTTAATATGTTTGGAATACTGTAGCTTAGTCACTTTATTTAATGCTAATCACGTAAGTTAGATTAATGATGATTCATATTAGCTGGATGTAAATTAAATTCAGTAAATCAAAATTTCCACTAATTTCCATAAAGATGTAACCTCATTAGAACCAGAGGTCCAGTGAAATGTGAAAATGAGCATGAAAAACATGGGCATTTAAAAAGCACGTGTCTCATGGCATTTAAAAACGATTTCGAAAAGTAATTCAGAATTTCTCAGAAAATTGCATCACGAGCTGTATTCAAAAAGAACACCGATTACACAAGAAACATCAAGAACCAGACCTACATAGGTTGCCAAAAAAAAGTGAAGCCTCGGAATGAGTAGGAAAATCAGGTCAATGGCTTAATCCATCTTTTCTCAGCCAAAAATTCCTTTCAACTACTTCTCGTGATGAGAACTTGAATCGCACGAGGAAAAAAAAATTCCTTCGATAGAACCACTAACTTTTCTACATTCATACGACTCTCCCTTTCATCTTCTAATCTCCTGCTCAATTCTCTTCAATTGATCGTATAGAAGCAACAATTTCACTCTCTTTTTTCCCAAAGAATCACGGACACCAAATGCAGTCAGCGCAATACTAAGGAGATTCTTCTGCGAAGTACAGAAGTTCAAAAATCTACGAAAATAAGACGTGTTTTTTTAATCTTCCCCTGGATTAAAAATAGACATAATCCACCATATAGTGAACATTTGTTGCGTTGCCACAAAATTAGAGTTCAGGATGAAAACAAATAATTTTGTTGCTTTTTAAAATAATAAAAACGGAATTTAAAATAGAATTTAAAGAACTCCTATAAATGAAGACCACTGAAAAGACAGCCTTCCTGCAAAACCCTCCTTATGCTTTGCAGAGTTTATGCAAAGCTGCTTGGGAGAAACTCCCTTTACAATATCGGCATATCGGGACTGGACAATATTAACGATAGATTTCCTGTCAAATTACTAAACGCTTGCAGTATTTACATAAAGCAGCATGGGAGTTATCGTTATTTTGTGATGGCTTTCCTGTAAACTTACTAATGTTTTATGGTATTTATATACTTGTAAAGCAAAACTCTCTTTACATGACGGCTTCCCTGCAAAATTTCCACACTCCTTTGCAGAATTTCTCAACATAAACCAGCACCGGTACACCACGCAAGCTCGGATCATACTCCTTTTTTCTACTCACCAGGTACTCAATTTCGATGCTTCTTGACGCACAGCAAACAAGCTTTCTCGTTTTTCTCTGAGAGCAAAGACACCCTAAAGGTCTTCTGCTGTTATAACCACTAAAGGACAAGTATCGTCATATTGTGATGTGTTAAATTCAGCTGAAATCTGACGTCATATTGTCCTTTTGTTAATATCTGTCAGTTGCCTGTTATCTCTTTCATCAGGTCACAGTTGCGCTTATGGGTTTAAGTCTTGTCGCAGATCTGCCCTATTCTGAACGCCGAGATAAAACCAAGGATGTTAGCTATTTCCGAAATACTCTAACTAAATCTTGCACCTATGATTATAAATGACTGTCTTACCAATGCTTGCGCCTTGTATGCGCTACGCGTTACTATTATGTAACCGTGATTTGCGTACGGGCGAATCTCAGAATGGGCAGCGTATGTAATAAAATGGTTATTAAAAGCATGTACAAGGGTTGGACAAAATTATAAAAACACTTGTGAAACTAGACAAAATATTTACTAATGAGGCGATGACTCTCCTTTTGCATTAATTACAAAAGAGCTTGTATCGAGACATTGGATGGACAAATACAAGCCTTGCAGTAATTAGCCACTCCTCCTGCAAAAAGGAGGTGGAAACCTATTTTGCAGCTTGGCTTCCAAAATCCCCCACAAAGGTTCAATGATATTAAGATCAGCGACTGAGGGGGGGGGGGGGGGGGTCAGTCGAGGTATTGTAATTCATTAAACCAGTCTCGGACAATTTGAGCTGTGGGAATGGGAATCATCAGAGAACACAGTTTGCAGCATTGGATGAAGATGGTCGGCCAAAATACTAACATAATCCAGTGCTGTAACCCGCCCATCCAGAAAAACAAGTGGACCAAGACTATGGCAAGACATTGGGCCCCCCCCCCCCAACAGCATCATTGATCCCTCCATGCTTAACAGTAGGAAGGAGACCGTCAACATCATAGACTTCTGATGGCGTTCTCCAAACGTAAACACGTTCGTTTATCTGGAATAATGTGAACGATGATTCGTCTGACCAGATGACATTCTCCCAATATTGTTGTGTCTAATTTCTATGCTCCTGACACCATTTTCGTCGTTTTAATGCATTGCATAGTGCCATCAATGGTTTAGGAATAGCCGCTCTGCCGTGTATATTCACTGCATGCAATTCACGCCGGATAGTTCTTGCTGATACAGTTTTCTGTAGCTGTGTGTTCATCTCAGATGTTATCTGGGATGATGATGTCTTGTTCTTTCTGGCCACAATCCGCTTCAAAATTCTTCTGTCTCTATAGCTTCGACTTTCGGCCACTGTTGGAATATTAAAAATTAGTTAATGTAAACGTGCACCTAAGTCATTGTGATCGCAAAATTTACGGCACATGAAAATCCAAAACATAGGTTCCTGAACAATAATTTACACGTGTCGAGTTCCACAAGTCCTGAATGCGCTTCTTTTTGCCGCGTATTCCATCATCGACGATTTACGATCTCGTTGAGAAATTAAACAGGACGCTTAATTAAAAGCGAAAAGTGGCGGACACCAAAAGAATTGAGACGGCACTTGGTCAAGAGAAAGAAGAAAGAAGACTGCGGCAGCCGCTGAAACCGGTATCCATTAGGAGAAAATAAGGAGGAGAGGGGGGGGGGGTGTATAGAGCAGGGGTGGCGAAGATAGGGAGGGAAGGGTCTCTTCCTGGACTTGTCTGCTCATAGGCATGGCGGGAGATTTAGTGGTGCGAGGAAGTTAGGACGACACCTGGCCACCCGATGATCCACGGTCGAGGATTACCACGCATTAGGAGATCAAGGGTAGAAATGTGGTGGCCGTGATCGGGTAGCCCAAGGTCCCAGAGCCTTAATCGAAACATATAGTGGACAACGGGAAAAGAAGGAGAAGCAAGAAGCAACGAAGCCTCCTTACAGCCACTCTCTCATTCCAGTGCAAAGAAAAAAAAAAGGAAAATCATCGTAGCTCCAGTGACCCCACCGCTCGACTCCCCGTAGGGCTCCTCCTCATTGTTTTCATCTCCTTTCCTCCTCCCTCCCTTTCTCTCACGCACATGCGCAAGAGCGGCGATTGGTCATTAAAGACGAAAGAAATGAATCACCCGACAAGAAAGACAAGGCGTCTTCGATAATAAGAGACCGGGGCCATCAGCTATCAATCACCGGTCGTAAATTGCCTAGACAATAAAATAAGCCTAACATCACCCTAACCACGGATCCTTATCGAAAATATTCAAAACATGCCTTGTATACCTCGAATTTTTTCAATATTACGCAAACATGTTGATATCATATAAACACGGTTTCCGTAACGGGTAAAGAAACCCCCCTGCAAATTTAAGAATACAGACAATATCGTATCACTTGACATCTCCCAGTTGCTCTTAACTTACAAAGACGATAATCGATTTCACTAAACAGATTGTCTAACACGACCTGCACTACCAGTTGCAATTCATAAGTCCATGAAACATTTCAAAAATTCATAATAAATAAATTAAGCAACGGATCGTAGTAAATCTTACAGCAATAGAGAGGAAAATCTCGCGCGTATAGTTGCCATAGCTTGCCGTTAGGAGATAGTAATACCAAATATGGTGGTCAAGAAAAGGACGCAAAAGAAAAGAAGCTGTGGCCTTAATGTGATGGCCACCCCGGATTTAACCCCGTGTGACTTCTTGTGGAGGTCCGTCACGGATACTGTCTTTATGCCTCCATTCCCCAGTGACCATTTATTATTCAATGCATGGTCAATTTGTAATGAATTTTTGAAATACTTTACAGACTTATGAATAATCCTGTAATGTTGACAATCCTCTGCTTCAAAGTCTCCAAATCAAGACCTTGCGTCTTGTTGAATACTATGTCTTATACCTAGTCCTAGAGGAAATCAAGTAGGGTTGTGTCATGTGATCGAGGAGATCACGCGATCGCATCAATCTCATCGTCTGGAAAAAGCATCATCCAGATGTCCGATAATTCTATGTTCCTAATGTTGTTAAAGATAACAATGGATTGTTGATATTCAAATTAACCAATCATGCACTGTTCCAAAATGTCCTAATAAATGAAGAATGGACGGACATTCCGAATTTCAACCTTCTACCTCAAAAAATGTAGAAATTACGAAGGGGTACATAGTTAAGACATTATAAAACCAAATTTTAAAAACCATTATAAAAGCTCCATTCTTTCGCTACTGAATAATATAGATTATGAGCACTTGAGCAATCGTGCGTCGACAAGGCAATTTTACGTGCGCGCGCCTATGTCAATAAGGCTTAAAAGATGAACAGAAAGTAACAATGTATTCCTTCTTGACAAATCGATTGTTATATGACATTGTTATATTCTTTACACTCACTGTTTTAGCACGTGAATTCGACTTGAAGGGGTCCACAAAAAATTCTGAAAAGTTGATACGGCCAAGCTAAGACTTTGATGGTCATATTTCTGAAAACAGAATTTGAAAAAGTTAATCCGTTTTCAAGTTATCGTTCAAACGGCGGACAGACGGATAAACGTACAGACCAAGGGCGCATTCTTAATAGGGCGCATTCTTTTATGCTAAAGCTCCTAATAATAATTGTTAAATATAAAAAAATTGTGAAGGATAAATTTTTTTCCATACCTTCTTATTTTGAATAAGCCGCTCTAACTCAGGTGCCTGACTGTATATTTTATATAAGAGAGGTATCGTTGAAAATGAGTTGCACAATCACGTGACAATTCAACACAAGAGATTAGTGTATAGCAAAAAAAGGTGTTCATTGTGGAGACGGCATTCCGACGGTATTCTAGTAGCTTTCTTATAAGTAGCTTTTATGCTAAAGCTCCTAATAAAATCTTGTAAACATTCCGAGAAAGAGCTTTAGCAGTGAAGCAGAAATACATTTATACATTTATTAAAAAGAAATTAACCCCTCCCCCACCCACCCCGAGTAGGGTGAGGGAAGTAGCAGATCCAGCGGTCATCTATTTTTACCCCTTTATCTGCACTTTTTACCTCTCCCCAAGTTTTTTAATCAAAAAATTTGATTTTCTCGAACGTAATATGTTTAAAATGTAAAAAAAAATCATTATCTTCTTTCATTTTTCATCATTTCCGAACGTATGATATATAACATGCTATATGTTGCCATAGTTCCAAGGACCAAGTGACTGCCACCCCCGCAAATCCGACCCCAATGGAACAATTGGGCCTAAACTTCATAGTAATGTAGATCTTGCCTAGAGGAATCCGGATACTGAATTTCACGCCTGTATGTACCTAAATAGTACATAGATATGTCGTCCTCTCTGAATCCCACCCCCGCAATTCCGACCCCAGTATACCAATTAAAACCAAACTAAATAGTGCAGATGGACATGCCCATAGGAAGCTATATTCCGAATTTCAACCTTCTACCTCAAAAAGTGTAGTAATTATGAAGGACTGACATAATAAAATCAATAAGTTGCTCCATTCTTCCGCTACTTAATATAGATTATGAGCACTTGAGCAATATTACTCTATTATTCTGTGCTATGAGCACTTGAGCAATCGTGCGTCGACAAAGCGTAAAAGATGAACAGGGTACCATTGACTGGTGCACGCTATGTTAACTTTACTATTCAAAAATGTGTTTTGAAACTGGGCAGAAAGTTTGTCTTTGGCTGAATTTCGTCAAGTATAATTCCAACAGGATGGGGCACCACCCACAGACTACTGAAGGGTCATAACTCTTGAGAAGTGCTTTTGAAACATATTGGTAGACAGTTCGGTTCTGTTCGGTTCGGTGGCCCCAAGGTCACCTGAGTTGACTCCCATGAATTTCTTTTTTTGGGATTATGTGAAGGATGTATGTATCAAACTCCACCCAGAGACTTGGATGAGTTAAAAACCTGAATGCAATACGCATGTACAAACATCTCTCAAACAACATTTACTAATGCGTATGAAAACCAGGTGTTACGATTTTAATTATGTATTGCTTCAGATGGTAACCAAATAAATAAAAAATAAGTTATGTAAAAATGGTGATTTATGGGTAAACGTGTTCTACAAGTTTCCATTGCTGCTTTTATTGTATCTTACACGGTCATGATCTGACCTCTAAAGAAGTCAAAGGTCAAATTTGACGTGAGCATCAGATTGAGCATATAGCATTGTATATTTTCCTATAGCATTGTATTAATAGATTTGTAGATATTTGGGTGGATCACTTCAAAGTAAACACCCTGTACATCCAATATCCTAGACGGATCATCTACAAAATATCCAGATATTAGATTGGTTTATTAGAATTTTTGGCGTCATTTTGCGCCTTTTACACAAGTTATATCTGTACGCAGCCCGGGACAAACACAAACATGTATGCCCACGGCGGGATTCGAACCACGACCAGGTGAACTCGAGAACTAGAAAGCCTACGCCCTAGCCCTCTCGGGTACCTGGCCGGCCCAGTGATATTAAGTAGATCTCTCCTGGGTAGATCGTGGATATCCATTGGATAGTACCAATTTGGACGTGAATACTATGACATGCATGCAAAATTACGGTATTTCGATATCCATTAGGATTGTTCGACATCCAAAACGCTTTTGCTTACGTCACTTTGACGTACGACTTTGTTCGCGAATTTACGAGTGTCCGTCAGGTTACCGTTTTCTATTAAAGCTGCGCGAAAAAGACTATGCTTCCTATTAACAATGTGGTCCTGAACCTCCGCTTTTAAAGAACAGTAAATAGTAAAAACGCCATAATATCCATGATAACGATGCTTCCGAAAAAAAAAAGACAGACTTCTCTACTTATTGCGTTATTAGGTTATTTAAGCTTGTAATGACATCATAGATCTTTAATCATTATGTGTAATCAGCCACAATGATAGTAGATTCCTTCTCTGAACAGGAACGGCTTTATTCAATGGAATTGGCACGAAGTTCCTAATCGCTACTCTACCAGCTTAAGAAATCACTCTGACCTCAACTCAGTAATCACTAATCACCAATAACGCAATCATCGACATCACTAAAGCTCCTTAATCGTATCGTTTCCCATCATCATCATCATCACTTGAGATACAAGCGCAATAATAAATCCAAACGAATTTTATCTTAAAATGACAAGTCCAACAATCTACTGAGTTATTATTATCATCTTTTTGGCCCAACGCATCTCCCGTTTTTTATTTTATTCTGATCTCCTTTCTTTTGATTTGTTGTTCTCCTTGAAAAGTCAGTATAACAACAACAACAACACAAAAGAAGCAGCAAACATATGCAAACAAATCTACGTACATTTTAATCTTTAACTTGACAATGATTGGAATTGAACCCTACACCAGTATAAAAAAGAAAAAAAAACCTGTTCCCCAACACGTATCCCAAAATGCCCCCCACACAAAAAAAATATAAACGTCAGGACGGATTCTTCAATAACACGATTTAATATGTCGTCAAATATTGATTTATACGAGGACCTACACCGTCCTGACATTCGTTCACGGTGACGGGAAGCAAAAAATACGATCAAGAAATAGAAACCAAAAGGAAATGGATTCCCCCCCTATTTTGAAGGCTGTAAAACAAAGGAAGAAAATTCGCCATGGAAACGCATCTCAACTAAGCGGGTGAAACAACAGAGCCAAGCCAGTTAGACATTTTATAGGTCCATTTCCGTATAAAATAAGACCGTTATGGTTCGAATTTTAGCAATCTTCTCGTATAGGCCCTGTAGCTACTATCACGTGCCCTAATTTACATGTCTATAATGTAATATAAATATAAACATGTCTTACAGGACTTATTTGGATTCATATTTGTGCAGTATGAATCGCTCAACTGAGGTTTCAATGTGGAACTTCTCATAGAATGTTACCTATGTGAGATTCCTGTCATTCATTCTGGAAGTGATGTCACTGTCAAGCGGAAATTTCAAGATTTTGCGGATAGATAAAGAAATCAACAATCGGGATTATTCAGCTGACAAGAGGACCGCAAGGTATATGTCATCACGGATTTGGTTGAAATTTTAGGAGATTATTCTTCAACATTAATATACAGTATCTTCTGTGTAAAAGGATTTGATTCAACGGCCTTTCGTTTCGGAGAAAAAACATAAAATATTTTGCTATTTACCATTGTAGTGCCAGATAAGCTAAGTGGGAAGAAAGGACGGTTGAAATAGTTAATATCTCTCGAACCGTGTGCAGTAAGGCGAGTGTGCAAGAGGCGAACGAAGCGGACAGGTCGTTCGAACACGAAGTTCAGTGTTGTTTATAACGGTTGTTTATAGGAGCCCTATTGTGTTTTAATAAGCAAAAGTAAGCATGTTTGTTCAAATAAGCATAACTTATTATGTCTTTTATTAAAGTAAGAGTATTGATTATTTTTTTCTGTTTGAAACGAAGGTTGTAGAATATGGCAGTGTGATTAGTTTTATATGACATTATTGGTACCGTTCATAGTAAGTGCTTCGTACTCAATGGTGAAGATGGGAACAGTTGAAACATTAATTGTAGAGTCGGTGGAGCCCTCTAGGTCTACTAGATGCAGCTCTTTTTACTCAACGACAGGCTATAAATATTCGACAGCGTTCACTAGTCCCAGGAACTGAAAAAGAACACATTATTCTAGGTCCGAAAACTTTGACTACACCAACTCTCGCCCAAACCCTCTACTAGTGCTCAACCAATTCCGCCGTTGACACATCGATCTGAAAATGTAGTGTCTTCTAGTGTTCCACTTTTATTTACGCCGGAAGCACTGACCCCAAATACTGTTTCAACCGTACCCATACCAGGGGCGGTTGAAACAAATCAGATGTTGTTTTGAATGTGATCTAATACTAAAACTAAACCACCGGGTCCTCAAATGATACCGCCCATTAGTAGATAAAACACGCTCTTGTATTTAAAATATCTCCATCATCGATCGGTTTATTATTGGCAATGCTATGGACGATATAAGCTAAATTGTTTCAACCGTACCCAGCCTACCCTAACATTCACACACATAAGCAACGATTGCGCATAGACCGTCGATAGTGCGAATAGATCTTTATCGTTTCTTTTTCATTTCACACGCCAAATAACCATCCGTTTTCGGTTACTATGGACCCGGGCTTGGGGGGCGGGGGGCGGGGTGGAGAACGGATCAGTCATCGCACCGTCATCACCGCCAATAACGATCGGCAATGGCCGTCCGTGAAAATACTGTACAATGCATTTTGCAGGAAAAATCCATGACTCCGGAAATTTTTGAAATCCAATCTTCATCTTCAACACCTACCTTAAACTTCCATTATCTCGCCGAATCATTCGTAGGTCATCATCAAATTTTTTTTTTTTTTTTTTTTTTTTTGGGTTATGTAAAACACAAATGATGATGTATATGGTGAACAAGAAATAATTTTCTTTAAAAAAGATTATATTCGTTATTCACTATAAATTCAGTAAATTCATTATTAGTCTACATTGTGCAAGAAATGGAGCAAGGGCCGGCCCCGAAGTATTTTTCTCTTTAGGCCAGGCTAGTGTACTTTATCAATATTGCGCTCTCAGAAAAGTTAAGTATCGCACTCTCTGTGTGCGCGCGCTCTAGGCGGCTGCCTAGCTGGCCTCTATAGCAGTACCGGACCTGTCACTTCACTGATGTTCCACTTAATCAACACGGTAGGCGTTATCGCGTGGATCTAACATTAGGCCACTGTCTGTACCATATCTGTAGCAAACTGTAGGATAATTGGGATCATTTAGGGCGCAGTATATTTCCCAGATATTACGCAACAATAAAAAGGTCTGATAGTAGGAATTGAGTATTGTCAGCAACAGGTTCAGTTTGAGAGTACTTCCATTCGACAAATTTTCATCAAGAAAGACGGCTCTAGCATCTTTTCGTCCTCAAACTTTCTCGCACCGTGATTTCTACAGACAATTCAAAATTAAAACTGTGTATACAATAAATAAAAGGCTCGTATTGGCCTGTAATGATGAAGTTAGGCGAATATTAAACCTCAGAAATATTAGGAATGTACATATTTTGGTTGAATAGAAAAGATCAGGCGATTCGCTTGGGGCTCCCACACACCACCATCCTTTTCTTTATTTCCTTCCTTCTCCTTTCGCGTGGCAAGGAGGTGCTTAATTAGGCTGCAACTTTTTAAAGGACTGTAATTGAAATAAGTCTTGTATAAAAAAACGCCATTTGCAATCCGAGCTCGGTCTCTCTTCTCTCCTCATTTGGCTGATGCAGTTGGTGGAATCCAAAGGGTTAAGCTCGCGTGCTAATTACGCCATTGGAAAAAGCGAAGGGTGGGCCTGCCTGCTCTGTATTCAGTCACGATCCACGTTTACCTCCCGATGTACGTCTCGAGAAACGAGTGTAAGTTTCCCTAGGACTCAACAGTGACGCCATCTGTCGAGGAAACCTTCCCCGTTGCCATGACGGCAACTCGATTATTCCTGGAGTTGCATGTAAGCAATTCCGTCGGAGGGAAAAGGGGGAGGGGGTTGCGAGGAGGAGGTAAAGAAAAAAATCGCCTTCACCTTGTGCGCTACTAGACGTGAATTTTAAAGCGCCGCTCTTGAGATGGGGGTGGGGGGGGGTAAGGAGATTGGGGGTATTGGGGGAGGAGAAGATTTGAAAAAAGAGTCAATGGAATCGGGTCTTCCAGTCGTCTTCTGCCGATAAACTCACGGAATGAGAAGGAGATGAAACAAGAGAAAAGGCACCGCCATGCGTAAATAGCGATGGATTACAACAACAACATTATAAATTACACAATACCTTTGTAGCCAAGAGAGGACTGCGATTTAGTTTGCCAAGAAATAATGAAACCAGTCAATAATGATTAATAATACACTGCTGTATCACATGTATCATCTGAATGTAATGTAAAACATTAAAATTCCGCGTTTTTTACTCAATGACCCAGTAATCTTCATAATCCGGCATGCACTAGTCCTTATAAACAGGAATCCTGTCTAATATCCAAACGCAGGTCATCTCAAGTGCTAAACGGGAACGTTTTTTCACGAAAAATGATTTTCTTAATGGCAGTTCAATAACAGAAATACAATTCAGATGGCTAGCCAATTATACAGAATATTAAGAAATGCGTGTGAAACATTTAGGGAAGTGATAAAGGACTTAAAACAAACAAGTGGCTCTGACTTACCAACTTGTTTTCTTTGGTAGGTCAGAGCTATGTCGTGGTTTGGAGTCACAGTCATCTGACAACTCCCTAAAGAAAGGATAATGGGAGTCTAAAAATTTATTATTGGGCTATTTTTTGAGATCAAAATGCAATGCCAGATACGCACTTTATGCATGACGGCCATTTAAAAAGCTTTGTACGCTGCGCATGTTCAACCATTACGGTGGTGTCACCGCTCTGTGTGGGCGCATATCGAGAGTAAGGCCTGCAAGATCCGTCACAGCAACGTCGACCAGCTGAAAGCATCTGTAAATCGCGTACGGACCTCCATGAAGTAAGACTACATCCGTAGCGTTTGTCGGACCTTTAGACCTCGCCTAGAGCGTGTGCTTGCCGCCGATGGCGGTTACATCGATTAATATGCATTGCGTATACACCAAAATCAATTCTGACAATAAAAATGGTGTCTAACTGCATCACACACGTAGTTATGTCATTTTTGCGGAGGTCCTCACATGTGTAACAGGACTTTTGCAAAACCCGGTAAATACACCATACTACTGTGACATTTTGAGGACGTCCCTGAAGTCGACACTAAGGATAAAGCGACCAGGACTCCTTACCAGTGGTGTTTGTTTTCTACAAGACAATGCCAGACCACACAGTCAAACTGACTAAAGACACACTGACGGAACTCAAAATGGGACATCCTTTACCACATCCTCTATACAGCCCGGATCTCTCCACTTGCGAATATCACCTTTTTGGACCATTGTAAAGAGTTCTTGGGAGGGCAGAGGTTCGACTCCAATGAGAATTAAAAAAGGCTGTCCTGACGTGGGTTCGACTTAGCCTGAAGATTTCTACAGAACCGGTATCCAGATGCTCCCAGAAAGCTGGAAAAATGTGTAGATAAGCAAAGAGTTCTTTGAGAAATAACTGGTGTGAGTGTGTTTTTTTGTAGTTTCCTGATTTTATTGTAGTACCATGATTTGAATGCCCCTCGCATGATGCAGGAAAAAAAAATTCGTCTGTATCTATATCAATGTATCAAATTTTTTAACCTACGCACGAAGTTTATCCAAAGCCATTTGTAGCATTTTCTGCACACTTTTCATTTTTGCTAAATTTCAGAGAGCTATATTGAACACTCCGAAACGGCAAATAGCAGAACCAAATGAAATTAATACAGTGATAGAGGGTTCATTAAATTGCGGCTTGATGTATTTTTATGACAATTGGTTAAGGCTTTTTAGAGATATTAATTATTTTTTTTCTAAACTGAAGAAAATGACTGTAGCATCCTAAAAACTGAACCAAAGTCAATACGGACTTCACGAAAAATTTTCATTTTTTTTCATGACATAGTGGGAGACATTGCGAATGTACCATTCCTCGTTTCAATTTATTTACTTATGATTCTGACCTTTTATTTAAACTTTAAGGCCTACTCATCATGTTCTTATTCTTATACTTTTAAATTTTAACATTTATTAATTTTTATAATATTGCAATGTATTAAAAATCTATGCTTTCTCTGTGGTACACGCCATCTTTTGTTCTGTCGACACATGAGCAGTTTCTGCAATAAAGGAATATATCAGAAAAAACTTTTGGGGTTTCTTTGTAATATGCTCAAACGATATATGATTATGTTATTAAATAGTGTTATGGTATAAATCTTCAATGGACATACTGAATATTTAACCTTAGGTTTTGTTTTTTCTCATGTTTTACTGCTATTTTAATCTTGCGTATTATGATATTTTTATTTTACAGAAATTTTTATTTTATTATTATTTTTAATAAAATTATTTCCTATTTCGATTCAGTTTATTAAGATCTATTTTTTGTATAATGTAAGTTTCTCTTCTTCAAATAAATTTATTTTTAATTTCGGAAATATTGGTTACCTAGCTTTTTTTTTCTCATTAGACATAATCGTTGGGTTTGAATAATAAATATAAATTTTTATTTAAAAACCTTATCAACTACAATAGTCTTACACGGCGAGATTAATCAAGTGCGCTTTTTAATGATCAGGAATTCAGCCCTTTTACCTAAGTGAATACGCAGCAGACCTTAACAATGCTGCTATATTCGTACAACAAGAAGGCGCTTAAAACTTCTTCCAATTAGAATTAGTATTATAATAGCAACAAAAAAACAAAACAAACCAATCTCCGAGTTAACCTAATGCCACCTTCACGTGGACACCTTGGTTCAATGTATCTCACTGAAAGAGCTGCGAAGGGAAAGTCAAACCGAGAATTATCCTTTTCATTTATCGCTCTTCTCACTGCAAACCATTTCCTCTCCCTCTCCCCTTCAAGTGAGTGGCACAATGGTTGGCGCCGGTCTCTCAGTCCTCACGCTCGTGACCAATCGGAGCAGAGTCTCTGGGCGAAACTCGAGGAACCACCTGCGTCCGACCTTAGCACGACCACCTGCTCACAAATAATCGCCTGTGACTTTCTCTCGCCGTTTCTAGGCAACCGTGCTTATTCGCTCATAATTAACATCATCGCCCATCTATCAGGGAAAAGAAGAGATAGAGACAGAAAGAATTTTTTTTTTTCTCTCTTCATAAATTCGCTTTTCATTAATTAAAAAAATTACCCTCACAAAATAAAACTCGCACGTCTTCTTTCTCCAGGATTTATTAAAAAGAGTGCAGAAAATCATCCATAATAATAATAATAATAAAAATAATAATAACAACAAGAAAAGGACAAGCGATAAAATAAGAAGCAACAACAAAAGAAACATGACGCAATGATGAAATTTCATGACTCAACAATTTTAACATAAAAAAAAAATTGAAAAAATATAAAAATAATAAAAAAACACAAAAAAAGCACTTGTTCTATGTTGCGAAATTCGCTTTTTGTAACAAAAATTTTTTACTTTGTGGCGAAATCTCATCGCTCGACAAAATATTGTCCGCGGCTAAGCTTAACGAAGTGGCCACGGCGGCGCAACTTTTGCTCTCCACCACGAAAGACAACCACGACGACATAAGTCCTAAGAAAGAACAAGGAAAAAAAAAGAGAGAAGAGAAAAGAAAAAGCCAATCGCATTAGCCGTTCAGGGCAAACACGACGAAAAACCAAAAAGAACTTCCCAAACTAGATACGCGTCGGGGTCATGACGTCATGAACAGAGCACGTGCATCCTCTTGATTGGCTGGCTGCATTCTTCCGTAATTAGCCGTGACGCAGAAAAAAAAAGAAAAAAATCCTGGCGCTCTTTGTCTTGAAGCTGGTATGCCCCCCCCCCCCCACCTCGGACTCCCACGTTACTTCAACAACAACTTTTCGAACGGATGGAACGCGCCGAGTATAAATCTAAAAGGAAACGCTGTAGATTAGGGTTAGAATTAACTTTAAACAAGCTCAATTAATCCAACAAATATCCTCGTTAGTTGCGCTTTTAATGGGACTTTTAACCTGAAATAATCAAAGAACCATTCATTCTTTCGAGATGACGTAATAGATAAAAAAAAAATCTTCTGACAACTCGTGACTGTTAAACCGTGTGTTTTCACTCGTTCTTCTACAATCAGTATCTCCAAAATACGGTTCTCTATAGCTAATTGCTGTCAGACCTATTGTTATCAGTATTGCTATTAGGTCTATCTATTGGAACAACTAGCCAAGAATTGAGTTCTTAAGAGATGTCAATAGGCCTGTATTCGAGACCTTGGCGATTGTTCATATTACACTTCCAACCAAACATGGAACCGGAAAAAAAAATTGACTGAACACATTTTATTTATTTTGTTTTCATTATTGCATCCCAACAACAACAGCAATATCAAAACAAAAATAAAAAATAATTTTTCCTCTAATAGCACTTAATTGCATTCAACACACGCACCCAGCTTTCGGCTATTTCTCACTAGAGGGTGCTATTGCACATTCAAACTCTGTAATCCCTTTCCATATATTCCGTGCAGTTTCTTCTACACCATATACTCAACTCCAATCGACTTCTCTAATGGACAAAACGCAAAAAAAAGCAACAACAACTTTTCTCCAGAACACTAATAGTCATAAGCTTTAATAAATAATTTATTCCAAAAAAAAAGAAGATCCAACAACACCCTAATTTGATCCCGACATTGGATTTTCATCTAACCTCTCCTGGGGATGCTCATCATTAAAATTAATGGCTATTAGATCGACTCCTCTTTAACATCATTTCCTAGAGAAAAAAAATTCAGCCCAAGCAAAATAAAAAAATATCGTCTGGTCTCCATTTCCTAGAGATTTTAATTTAAAAATATATCAGTAAAAAAGTGTACCAATGTAATGTATACACTAATCAATTTCATAAAGAGAAAGAAAAAACTAGAACGAAATTCCAAGTTAGAGTAACCTTCCGTCTCCAAAGGCCGCACTCCAATGGAGGAAGGCAATAGCAGCAACATGCCCTAGCGGCTGAAAAGCGCAGAATTCTAGTCAACAACATGGGAAGACGATTTTAAAGGCTCTCACAGAAGTATTATAATATAACGCAGAAAACGCAGCAACTATAGGGTTTCCTCTTTCAAATGCTCGAGAGACCATTTATGAGAAACACCACTCACTGGATGCATCTGTATGCAAATAGCGGTCACTTAATAGCAGCAATATGTACAGGTATTGGACATTGAAACTGAAACACCTTCGCAAATAGCACTGGATACCCCCAGGGCTGAATAGAACCGTATGCATATCAATGAATCACGTGTCAGAGGTCTTGGTAGTCACTCCAGTAGAAAAGTTCGATAGTAAGCTTCAAATTGTCTGTGTAGAGCGCTATAATGGGAGACATATCCGACTTCAAAAGAGGGCAGATTGTTGGGGCGCGTCTAGCAGGTGCATCTGTGTCCAAAACTGCCACACTTTGTGATGTCTCACGTGCTACAGTATCGAGGGTGATGTGTGCATATGAACAGGAAGGACGAACCACGTCCAGGAGGAGCAACTGCAGGGGAAAACGGAAGTTGTCGGAAAGAGACGTCAGGACATTGACCAGGATTGCTGCACGAAAGCGGAAAACCACCGCAGCAGAAATCACCGCAGAAATGAATACACACCTCCAGGAACCTGTGTGCACGAAGACAATCCGTCGTTACCTGCATAAATCCAACATCCGTGGCAGGGTTGCTATACCGAAGCCTTTCATCAGTAGTACAAATGCCTCCAAGCGGGTTCAGTGGTGCCGGACGCATAAAACCTGGACGTTGGATGACCTCAAACGCGTCATATTCTCGGAAGAGTCCAGCTACACTGTTTTCCAAACAACAGGGAGGGTATTCGTCTGGAGGAGCCCCTCTGATGCCTACAACCCAGACTGCTTGTCACCCACAGTCAAACACGGAGGTGGATCAGTAATGGGTGGATCAGTAATGGTTTGGGGTGCAAACTGTGCAGGACCTCTACCGATCCTTCCCAAGACGTGTTACTGCCCACGGTGCCCCAACACCTTATTAAATAAAGATTTTGGATTTCTACCAGGTGTTTCAGTTTCAATGTCCAATACCTGTAGTGCATAAAAGGCGCAAGCAAAGAGTCTGACAGAAACAGCCTTAAGATAGGTACAAGAAGAGCCTCTTCGAATATTTCAGAAACAGCTAACATCCTCAACTTTACACATGCAACAGTATCACCTCAAGTTGTTCGAAGAAAGGCAGCTCCGTAACAAATCACTGTGGTTATGGTAGTCAACAACAAGTCAACAATCGTAGCAACAATCACTGCTTCACCGACCCAACTCTTAGTTAACATTTTTGACCACACCCATAGAAGACCATCTACTATGATAGCCTTTCCATCACAGAAAAACAAGGACACTTGAGATTTATCTTGGAGCGGAGTAACATCGAAATCAGAAGGACAATTAAATCGCCGAAGACTGGCAAAGCAACAGATGATGATGAAATCTGATCTGAGATGGTAAAGACCTTGAATCAGGATGGTATCCAGTGACTGACTCGTGTGTGTCAAGTTTCTTGGATATCCGGCCAGTACCTTAAGCAACGGCAGACAGGTATTGTGATCTCCATCTTGAAAAGGGGAGATCGAGGGGATTGCAACAACTATGGAGGCATTTCTTTGCCCAATGTTCCTGGGAAAGTCTATACAAAATGTCTAGAGAGAAACTGGGAAATAGTCGACTCCAAACGGCCGAGAGAGCAGTGTGATTTCCGACCGTAGAAGAAAAACGAATCATATCTTTGCTCCACGGCAAATCTTTGAAAAATCCTAGGAATATGCAAAAGATGTCTACGCTTGCGTTGTGGACCTCAATAAAGCATAAGACAATGTTTTTCGGGAGAAGCTTGGAAAGTGTTGGAAGGTACGGAATGGATGGGCAATTACGGGTTGAAAAGTCAAGACTACCCATTGTGGATGCTGGACTCTCTCAAGAGTATATCCTGCCGCCCATCTTCTTCATTACCTTTATATAAACTAGATAAACAGGAACAGACAAGGAGATGAGCGTATTAGTGTGGTTAACTGTTTGGTGGAGATTTGCTCTTTGCTGACGATCTCGTACTTGGATCGTCTTGCAGTGAACTTCAACATGCACAGATCGTTTAAAAACCAAGAATGAAGAGACTGGGATGAAACTCAGTGTGACCAAGACTGAGGTTCTGGTCCTTTCAAGACAGCTTGCGCTCCCTAACACGGAGACGTTCAGATAGGTGAAGAAGTTCAAGTATCTCGGGATGCATCTCTCCTAACAAATGACCTCTCGGGGTGCATTTACGAATGATGGATTACGAAAGAATTGGATGCTGGATTCTGTGCAGCAAGCTGTGCCACATGCGAACTATAGCGATCCGTAGTTACGAAACTTGAGCTAGGAAATAAAGCCAAGCCCTCTATTTCCAAATCTACACTACTGTTTATAAAAATCGCAACACCCTGATGGAATCGTCTAATCCATATGCAATTTGCAATATTTGCATACAATGGGTCAGAGTATAAATGATTAGATTTTCAGAGTAATTGCTTGAAAGAACACCATGCCTCAACGACGACGAAGGGTACCATATCAACAGCTGACAGACTTTGAAAGAGGACGCATAATTTGGTCTGCGTGAAGCGGGATGGTCGTATCGTGACATTGCTGCTCGTGTAGGACGTAATGCAACGACAATTATACGTGCATGGAGGCAGTGGAGCGAAGAGAACAGGGCACACCGAAGACCAGGCTCAGGAAGACCCAGCACTACGACACCGCGAGATGACAGACACCTCTATCGCATGTGTGTAGCAGATCGTACAGCCACTTCCACAGTGTTAGCACAACAGTGGGGTGCTACAGTAGGCAGGACAATGTCTGATAGCACTGTACGACGCCGTTTGATTTCCAGAGGATTGATGGCACGAGTACCATTGTTGCGGATTCCTTTGACTCAAAACCACCGGCGCCTCAGGTTGCAATGGGCCCATCAACACCAACAGTGGCAAGCTGAATGGCAACAAGTTGTGTTTTCGGATGAGTCAAGGTTTAACTTGCAGCACCATGACGGCAGGATACGAGTCAGAAGACATCGTGGCGAGCGCGACCTTCCAGAATGCATCCTGCAGCGTCATTCAGGATAAACGCCAGGGGTGATGGTGTGGGGTGCAATCAGTTACCATGGCCGTTCCCGTCTGATCAGAATCCATGGCAATCTGAACAGTGACCGGTACATCAGGGAAGTTGTGCAACCCGAGGTCATCCCCTTCCTGCAGAACCTTCCAGGCGCTGTATTCCAACAGGACAATGCCCGACCGCATGTGGCCAGAAATGTCCTCGCCTTTTTCCAAGCACATCAGACGCCCTTGTTCCCCTGGCCTGCTCGTTCACCAGACATGTCCCCAATCGAACATGTGTGGGACAGGGTTGCTCATCGATTGGCTCGTCAGACTCCTGCAGCAGCAACTGTGGATGAACTGTATACCCGTGTAGACAGAGCATGGCAGGACATTCCCCAGGCCCTTATTCAGAGCTTGTTTGACTCAATGCCACGACGTTTAGAGGCTGTAATTGCATCCCACGGTGGTTTCACCCGATACTAATGTGACAATAAAACGCATTGTATTGACCTGAAAATCTAATGGTTTCTTTTCTGACCCATGATGTGCAAATGCTCCAAATTTAATGCAGATTGGGCTATTCCATCAGGGTGTTGCGATTTTTATAAACAGTAGTGTATCTTTGTTCCCATTCTCACCTGTGGTCACGAGTCTTGGCTAATGATAAAAGAGTGCGATGGCAGGTGCAAGCGGCCGAAATGAGACTCCTAAGAATTGTGGCAGATGTCACCCTACAAGACAGAGTGCATATCAGCGCAATAAGGGGATGTTTAGATTTTGAGCAGCTACTCTGCATTGAGAATTCTCAGTTGCCACGTGTTAAGGATGCTGCAAACTGGTCTTCGTAGGCGGTGGCTGTGGACTACATGGAGAATCTGGGTTCGAGCCGCTTGGATATTGTCACTGAGGAAATGCGTCTAGTGGCGGAAGATCGCGATAATTGAACATCCTCCATAAGGATTTTCCCACGACCCTGACGGATAAGTAAGAAAGAGCAGAAAAAAAATAGACTGGTCCCGGTTCCTGCTCAACCACGCAGATGGCAGCACAAAATAAAGCGCAAACTGCAAGAATCCATGGACCATCTTGTAAATGACAACCTACAGGCGGAAGTAGGATTTTTTCCGAAGCCATACTTTGCCCTTAGTAGCACTAGGAACGTCTCTTAAGGCTACAAAACAACCTCTACAAATTTATCTCTACAGTTCCCTGAAGGAGATGGCCACTTTCAACAGGACAATGCACCTTGGATGATTGGTCTCAGACTGTTTCAGTGAACAAAACTCATACTTCCAAGTACTCCATTGGCCTGTTCAGTTACCTGATTTCAACCCTATAAGGTATTTATGGACAAAGAGGAAAGAGCCATTCAAAGCCTACAAACGCCCCATCCAATTCAGGGCTGCTATCAATTCAGCACAGGCCAATAATCCGTGGAACCGTTCCAACACTTTATATACCTAGAAAAATAGAGATGTGATCTTTCCTCGTTATCAGGATGGCATTTCGAATAAAGTGGTCGCTCACTGTAGAGTAATGGTGAAGATAGTGAGGCTATGCTTCAAACATTATATACAGTAATTAAATATAGATGAAAAGGGACAGGAAAAAATTCCGCGATCCGGATTCGAACCACGGACCACGAGTCTCTAGTTCGTCGCCTCTACAAACTGGGCCACCATGCAGTCTTATTCAGTCTTTAATAATATTTAAAACTGTCCCTTTCGAACAGAAACCACTCAACAGTAATAGAATAAAAGAACAGCAGTAGCCTCTTGTGGCTCAGACAATAACGCAATTTCTGGGTATAAGAAACAAATTAACGAAACCAGAACAGTCCATTAATTCATACGAGATAATCTACAGTATTCGTATTCCCTCGCGTGCCTTAATAAAAATGCAGTATATTTAGGAGAGGGATAATCCCTTCAATTCTCCATTCCTTTTAAAAACAAAAAAACCCTTCCAAAAAATTTCTCTCGGCCGCGGCTCATATTCTTCACACATTCCGTTCGTGTGACGTCTGGTTGAGATGCCATAAATCATCTCATTTTATCTGGCCAGGGCTCATTACTCAATCCTCGGACGAGGAAGTTTTCAGGGGGGGTAGGTGTACTTGGGGAGGGGGTGGGTTTGCAAAAAGTCTTTTGGAATTACAAAAAAGACATGACTCCTGAAAATCTGATTCCGTGTTCGTTGTTCCAGATTTCTTCCTCCCAACCGACATCCTTTTCTTCACAGCGCCCCCTACCTCCGTTTAAAACATAGAAAGAATATAAGGAAGATAAAAAAAGAAAAGAGATTCGTCGTCCTTATGGATTATACTACACTATTTTGATTTGTATTTGGAAATGAACTTAGAATTTCAACACGGACGGTGGAGTACATTTTCCTCGGCTCTTCAGAAATCCAAATCCCAACCTTTTGGCTATCGAAGACAATTTTCCATATAACGAAGTTAACAGATTCCTCTTATAAGTTTTGACATTTTAATGAAACTTTATGTAAATTAGTCTGTTTTTTTTTCACGGTAGTACATACTAAATCATTAAAGGGGAAAAAACAATATAGAAAGAATCTGAAGTATACATATTCTTTCCATCTACAGAGTCCACCAAAAAAACGTATACACACAGTATGAATTAAATTTTTTCAAGTTCTGGACTAAATGGGAATCAATTTTTCTTGTAAAAACATAGATAGGACAAAGTCGCGTTCCCCGCACTTTCTCATGACTGAACATCTTTAGACTTTTATTTAAGCGGGACTCTAAAGGATGTCGTTTTGAAATATCACAATTTGTTTGGGTTTTAGTAAAGGTTTCATTTCGTAATGAGCTTTCTTCAATTTTTAATAGTTGGAACTAGACATTTAGTAAGTAAACACAGAGGCCAATAATTCTGAAATATCTGTAAAACACACAAAAAATTTGTTTTAATCCTTTTTTTAATGCAAAACCCTCTACCAACAAATTTGCGAGAATTTTTTTTTATATTATGCCGCCCTCCACAAACAAAATCGAAAAATTACAACAAAACGGAAAAGAGAAATTACACTTTTCCATATATATCAACATAATTGATCACAAATTCTAAAGTGTCGCTTAGATATTTGCGGTCTTTCCATAGATCAAAGTAACTAATATCATAACGCATGAATCTATTCAATATATCAGCATTCATCACAGAGAAGGAATTTTACTGCTCTAGTAGGTGTTACATAACGGACCAAAAAACAATTACTATATCTATAGTTACTGAAGATTTAAATGTTTATTGTTTTCTTTTATTTGAAATGCCTGGTGAATGCCTGCTCTTCAAATGACTTAGATGTGCTTCAACACCTAGTTGACTTTCTGCCAACCCGAATGCATTTGTAATTCGGGCCAGGTGGATCCAATAAAATGCCTAAATATGTAGACGTTTCTACTTCACTGGCCAGTATGCATGTAAGTATAAAAATTAATAATACTACCCAACACGATTTATACCTCCGGGACGTTCAAGGGTTTTTCTGAAGTATTTTGTAATTTGATAACAATGAATTTGATAATTTAACACTCCAAAGAAGACGCGCGGTTTCAGGGACCGCATCACTAACATTTTTGTGAATATCTTCTTATGAATTTAAAAGAAACAAATAACCACTTCTGTATCTCCCAACTTGGACCATTCTAGAAGTCAGTATGTCATAATCCACGATTTATTCCCTAGATTCACATATACAGGACGTGCGGTCTCAGAGACCGCGCGACAACAACTTCGTTACTAAAATAAATTAATGTAAAAGTCATTTTTTAATACTTCTTTTTAATTTTTTATTACTTAAACATATTTTCCAGTTAATTTCCAATACATTTTTTGTTTATTAATATTTTTCTACTTAGAAACTTTTATTTGAAAACAAATATTTGGAGCGAAACGCAAATTATAATGCAAGTATATTAATGCTGTTTTCTGAATTTCAAAAGCAATAAACTCTTCTATAAATATAATTTCATATATATTCGACCCCCGTTTATACTAGTTTTACACAATTCTTTGTTATTAGGAGATAGAGGCCTGAAAGTGTGGAACTTTTAAAGTTTTGAATCCAATTTTATCGATGAAGTTAAAGAGATAGAGACTGGGTTTTGCAGACATTCCTATTCTACTTTTTGATGGTATTTAAGAATCCAAAGTCAGAATTTCAAAAATTCAAAGTCTTGGGGGCGGCCGTCCTATGAATGCAGACTCTGTGAGTGTGTATTTAAAAATATTGGATCTATCTCCTAAAAGGTGGATCAATTGAAAAAACACCAAGAATAAATCATTTCTCGAATAATCTGAATATACCAATAATAAAATAGGGGTTCTTTTTGGACACCCTATATAGTAAGACATCTAGACGTGACAGAAAAATAATGTGGGCATTTTCAGAATCAGCATATAATTTTACTCAAAAACACGCACATTTGTTTCAGAGGTATGAAAAAAAATTTTGTTGGGTAGTGTAATAAATCATACGTGTATAATGCAGTATAAGGCACTCTGAGGATGATGTATAATGCAGTAGTGGTATTTACAATATTTGCATTCGAACCATTTATGAAGGAACGGTAGAGTATCATAGATGAATGCAATAGTCATTTTATGTGCAACATCAAGTACGGCTAGTCACTGGATGGGCGACCATCAGTGAGACACGATCTTCACCGCCCCCCCCCCCCCGGCTGCTGTGACCATCATACAGCAGTCGTTAATCCAGGTCGTATTGGATTGCAATAAATAAATAAAATCTTGTAAACATTCCAAGGAGAAGCTTTAGCAGTGAAGCAGAAATACATTTATACGTTTATTAAAAAGAAATTAATTCTTCCCTCTCCCCCCCGCCTCCCGAGTAGGATAAGGCAAGTCATCTATTTTTACCCCTTTATCTGCACTTTTGACATCTCCCCAAGTTTTTTTTAATCAATAAATTGATTTTTCTCGAACGTAATATGTAAAAAACCTCGTATCTTCTTTCCTTTCTCATCATTTCCGAACGTATGATATATCACATGCCATATGTTGCCATAGTTCTAAGGACCAAGTAACTGCCAACCCCGCAAATCCGATCTCACTGGAAAAATTGGGCCTAAACTTCATAGTAATGTAGATCTTGCCTAGAGGAATCTGGATACTGAATTTTACGCCTTTACGTACCTAAATATTACACAGATATGTTGCCCTCTCTGAATCTCACCTCCGTAATACTGACCTCAGTGTACCAACCAAAACCAAACTAAATAGTGCAGATGGACTAGCCCATAGGAAGTTACATTCCGAATTTCAACCTTCTACCTCAAAAAATGTAGAAATTTTGAAGGGGTATACAGTTAAGACATTATAAAACCAATAAGTAGCTTCGTTCTTCCGCTACTGAGTAATATAGATTATGAGCACTTGAGCAATGATGCGTCGACAAAGCGATTTCACGTGCGCGCGCCGATGTCAGTAATGATTAAAAGATGAACAGAAAGTAACAATGTATTCCTTCTTCACAAATCGATTGTTATATGACATGCCATTATCTTTGTATTCTTTACACTTACTGCTTTAGCATGTGAATTCGACTTGAAGGGGTCCACGAAAAATTCTGAAAAGCTGATACGGCCGAGCTAAGACTTTGATGGTCATATTTCTGAAAACAGAATTTGAAAAAGTTAATCCGTTTTCAAGTTATCGTGCAAACGGCGGACGGCCGGATAAACGTACAGACCAAGGGAGCATTCTTATAAGTAGCTTTTATGCTAAAGCTCCTAATAAAATAAAATCTTGTAAACATTCCAAGGAGAAGCTTTAGCAGTGAAGGAGAAATACATTTATACATTTATTAAAAAAATTAATCCACCCTTCCCCTTCCCCCCGAGTAGGGTAAGGCAATTGGCAGATCATGAAGTCATCTATTTTTACCCCTTTATCTACACTTTTTACCTCTCCCCAAGTTTTTTAATCAAAAATTAATTTTCTCGAATGTAATATGTAGAAAATGTAAAAAAACTCGCATTTTCTTTCCTTTCTCATCATTTCCGAACGTATGATATATCACAAGCCATATGTCGGCATAGTTCTAAATACCACGTGACTACCACCCCCGCAAATCCGACCCCAATAGAACACCTCGGCCTAAACTTCTTAGTAATGTAGATCTTGCCTAGAGGAATCTGGATACTGAATTTCACGCCTTTACGTACCTCAATAGCACATAGATATGTTGTCCTCTCTGAATCCCACCCCTGTAATTCTGACCCCAGTGTACCAATCAAGACCAAACTAAAAAGTGCGGGGGACGGACGAACGGATAAGGGCGCATTCTTATAAGTAGCTTTTATGCTAAAGCTCCTAATAAATAAAAATAAAAAATATTCTGGAAATAAATTTTATAACAAATTTATTCGTGGCCCAACTATTTTTCAGTAATAATAATTTAAAAAATACATACATTTAAACCACATTCTAAGATCAAGCTTTTTTTATATTATGCCGTCCTCCAGAAACAAAATCGAATAAATACAACAAAACGGAAAAACGAAATTACACTTTTTCATATATATCAATATAATTGATCACAAATTCTAAAGTGTCGTTTAGATATTTGCGGTCTTTCCATCGATCAAAGCAACTACTATCATAATTCATGAATCTATTCAGTATATCATCACTCACTATAGAGGAAGAATTTACTGCTCTAGTAGTTGTTACATAAGGGACCAAAAAACAGTTACTATGTCTATAGATACTGAAGGTATATATGCTTATTGTTCTCTTTTATTTGAAATAGGAAGATTAAGAGTTCAGGTGGAGAAGATTAAGTAACTCGGGACTGCATTTACCAATGATGGACGATAAGACAGAAAACTGGATGCTCGAATCGGTGAAGCAAGCTGTGACAGACGCAGAATGTGGCGATCCGTGGTCACGAAACGTGAGCGAGGAAGTGAACCCAAGCTCTTTTTTTTTAAAACTATTTTCAAATATTCGTCCCCAATCAAAGATTCTGGGGTAATGACCGAAATCGTGCTATCGCTTTGCAAGCAGCCGACATGAGATTCTTAGGAAGTGTGGCAGGTGTTGCTCTACTAGATCGCGTGCACAGTAGCACAATAAGGGATTCTTTAAGCATTAAGCCGCTGGTAGAGCCAGGTGATACGAATGCTGCAAGCAGTTCTTCCTAGGAAGTTGATTTTTTTTCCCAAGCCGCTGGAAAGAGACCAAGAGGTCGATCTAGAATCAGCTGGCTATATTAACGGAGAATTAAGATTCAAGTCGGTTGGTTATTACCATTGAGAGCATGCGCCTGATGGAGATCTTCCATAGGGCTGCTGCTCCCACGACCATAATAGATAACCGATATTGAAAAGTTGACAATGAGAAAAGAGGATTAAGATTATTTTAATAATACAATGATTGTGGAAGAATAATGGTACTAAAGAGTCGTGTATTTAACCATAGTTGAATAATTCAACTACGGGTAAAAAAATTATCGAAAATATCTTATATTGACAATTTCTTAATTTACTGTACTAAGAATATTGCTCTTATTGATAATTAAATTATTTATAATTCGCTAACCAGTTTTAGCTTTATTTTCCTTTTATTGGGTAATTAAACCAGGCAACTTATCTTTGTGAAATCCTTACTAAAGTTAACTACCCAAAGCAATCACTAATGAGGACACTAATGGTCCTTCGGGAAGAAACTGAAATGCCATGTGCAACAATTCCTCTTGTCACTTTGGCCAAAGTTACCCAAAGCGGTTCGTCATTCTAAGAATTGTCAAGAAGCACTAAGCACCTATTGCAATTGTAAAGGTCAAAGATAATTTGTTTACATCATACTGCGATGTCTGAAGACGATGAGGGTATAGAAATGGGCGGTTTTCTTTTGCTCAAATGTCCATACTTTTTGGCAGACACATAATTTACTTAGATAAGCTTAGATATTAGTCTATCTCTATGAAAACCTTCGGTACTGATAGATTCGGTCCTCGAAAGATAGCATTGAATACCTCATCGTTCACAGATTTTATAAAATCTTCTTTTCCTTATGTGTATTGCACACACTTAGCAAATTAATATAAGTTAAAAGCAACCACTGAAAGGACACCTAACATTGTTTTGGAGGAGCGTCCTAAAACATTTTGAGACGAGCATGCTGGCATGAAAATTCAGGCATTTGAGTTTGAAAACATGTGCACAATCTACATATTTTGAGAATTCTAATATATACTGTATATAAATATATTATAAATTATTAAAAACTCGTCTTTAATTCAATTTTCAGTTCATTGCGGCTCGATAGACAATTTCGCGAGTCTTCCAACCGTTAAAAAAAATTAATAATTTATAAATATTCAACGTTAATTACGCTTCACACTCCTGACGGTTGCTCCCATCACCTCAAAGCACGTCATTCTCAGCCATCATGTTCGATTTCGCTTTTTTCTTCCAACCACCTCTTTTCAAACTACAACCGTCCCTGGTGAGAACAAGTGAAGGTGGGGGATAAGAGTGTACTGGAAGAAGAGGAGGGGGGGGGGTAGAGAAATGGGCTCCTCGACGCCTACGCGTCTGACAGAAACGAAGATGAGGGGAATTGGCGAGAAGCTAAAAGAACAGCGGGATTGAAGAACGTGGGGATTCATAGATAGAAGAAGGTGAAAGATCGAGGTGGGGGTTGGGAGTTTGTCCATCAGGCTGGACATAAGACTAATTGCTGTGATTTCTGAGGCCCCACTGGATGCAGTCCCCTTCAACCATCAGCGACACCTGGTGTTTCGAGGTGGAGGGAAAAAGTTCTCAGAGTGGTGGAGGGAGGGAAATAAAATTTTGAAAAAATAAATAAAAATATTCATGTTTAAAAAAAGGCCTATTAATTTCATAATTTGCTTGCAAAGCGAGGGTGGAGCCACGCAATCCCTTCACAGCTCTCTCTCATAAACGCCAACCCGTTTACTTGGTATCAAGCTGCTATCGGATCGATAGTAAACTTGTAGTTGCGCCGCCGCCGCTCCCGGTAATTAGAAAGCAGCGAAAGGACTTATTAAATTTTGCAAAAGGATTTTTAATTATCTTTGTTCAAACAAACAATAGCCCGATTGCATTCATTTTCATGTTTCATTCAGGCGCGACAGGAAACACAAACGGAACGTTTCGAAAACGAGCGCAAACGCGGGGGACTGTCAACACCCGGACCGACGGCGACAACGACTCAATACTGCTACAGACTACGGCGCGGAATCGAACCCACCACCACCGCAAACCGATCGCATCCAAAGCACAATGGAACAGCCGCGCCCCCTAACATCGAAAACTAGCGTAAATAATTAAACGAAATAACACCACCGCTAATAGGCGGAAATAAGTGTAACGCTCCAGATATTACTATATCCACTCAAGGATCATCAAGTGTCGCAGCGGACCAACAATCAAACGCCCAACGGCACAAGACGAATAAAAATGACTAGCTCTTACCACTGTTTTAAGGAACCCAATGCGGTTAAGGGGGCCGCCAACCCAACTCGCGAACATAACACCGCTCGAGGGCGACGGTTGGATGGGTCTGACCTCTGACCTCGGTTTAAAGGTAAATTCCATTTCTGTCTACAGCAGAAATTCCGATGGCCATACTGTCGAACTTTAACACGACGGGTCTGGAAAACGGACCCGCGCCTTAATTAATGCTTTCGCACCTGGGAATTGAAGCGACCGAGGTGAGGCGACAATTTTTCCATTAAAATAAGCCTAACCAAAAAATAGCGGTCTCTAGGCTTAATATTAAGAACACAGTGCCCTACTGCCCTTCCCGCCAGACTCGTTATCTATTTAAATTGACTATGACAGTTCCATAACTTGCCTTTGTATGAACAATAAAATTTGAAACTTTAATTTGATCATTATTATTAATAGACTTCAAAAATTTGCGAATTATATACGTCACCCGAATTATCCATGTGGATATATAAAGAATTTCTTAAAAATGAGCGGTAATGCGCGTGCTACAAGCTTATGTAAACTTGCAGCAGAGCCGGATCTAGGGTGTGGCAAGAGAAGCACCGGCCTCGGGTGACAGTTGTAAGAGGGCGCCAAATTTCCATTATTTTTCTATTTTACATACTTTTTTATTTTTCATTATTTTTAATTTCATACCATTTTTAATATTTGTAAACATTTGCTTACAACTCTTGTAATGATATTGTACATAATGTGCGGTTGGAAGAGGGCGCCATTTAGTAATGTTGCCTAAAACCGGCTCTGCTTGTAGTAACAGAATCATATAGTCCCTTCCGGAATGGCCACTTTCTATTTAACTTTATAACGTTCTGGAACCTTCTATCATATGAAGCGCGAAAAGAAGCTCTTCGCTGTTCTTCAGAAAACTGTTTGTGTAGTTGCAAACATACTTGGAAATCGGTCAGAAATAATATAAAACATCAAGATAAATTTAGAATTGTACAAATGATTGTCTGTGAATTGTATGTAAACATCCTTTTGAGATACAATAAAGCTAAAATAATAATAATCGAATATATGTGGCCTATTCAGAATCTAAGTTCCGTTTTGTAATAACTACTATATATATATTTTCAATTTTTTTCTACCAGATTCTACCGGGTGGCGCAAAAAAAAAAGGTGTTAGAAAGTTTTTGTCTACTACGAGATAATATTAGGTTATAGACTCTTTGTATCATGTTTATGCTATAATAGACAACCTGAAATTTAATGCAGAAAGTTTTCAAAGTGATTTCCATCTGCTGCAATCAGTGTAGAATCTTGAACTGAATTCCGTGGTGACTCTGTGAAGAATATCATTTACGACTGCACGAATCTCTCTGGAAATCTAATGAGAGATATCAGTGAGGAGCTATGGAATGTTCAGAACTGCAATAGAACAGTATCACGAGGAAAATCATTTACGGCGTACGATTAAACCACAGCAGACAAAAACTTTCTAACACCTCTTTTGTGCCACCCGGTAAATACGTTTATCTTGGTCACCGTTGTTCCCATCTTTTGATTGGAAACAACTTAACAATCCGGAGCTTGCGTTCCGTAACTACCACCTGTTCCGTTATCTAAAACAGTTCGCATTTTAGCGACGATGAAAAGTGAAAACTGCTTGGCCTTCTGGTGGCTTTCACCGGCGGCAGACTTCTATGATTGGTTTCAAACTTGGAAACTGTGAAAAATGGTTAAAGGTATATAGAATCTGATAAAGAAAAAATTTTGAATATATATATAGTAGTTTTTTATTACAAAACGGAGCTTACTTTCTGAATACGCCTGGTATTATTTCTCATGTCAACACCCCTTTTTCTCTTTACATACAAAACGCACAATGATGATTGAGGTATCAAACGAAAGTGTCTATCTTGACAACTTAATTGTCTTTAAGACATTTAGTGACAGCTTCGCTGTACAAGTGTCTACGATAGCCCAATTGATAGAGGCTTCGACCATAAACAGCCGAGGTTCCTGGTTCGAATCCAGGTCGCAGAATTTTTCCATCCATTTTCTAATTAATATCATTACCTGATGTTTGGAGTTAGCTCCAGTTTAATTTCTTTTAACCTTTTCAAACGAAAGGTATTTGAACAGGCTTATGACATAGTACACTCACAATTCGGTAAAACACATTGTTTCATTAAAAATTGTATTTAACTATAAACAAGATAAGAGGGGGGAAAAGTTTTTTTGTAAACAACGCTTTTATAATGTTTTATTATTATATCTCCTCAAGCCGGCGTCAACAATTTATTAAACTAAATGGTTGGTCTAACAATTAAGCAATTCGTATAACAATCGTCCCTCCGCAGATCGGCAACCAAGTTGCCGACTTTGGGAGAGAAGACTGAAATGTATTTTTGCCCTAGAACGCGTTCCAGTGAATCCATTTGAAAATTTTTTTTCCTTTAACATGCATTGTCATCGGTCCTGTGTATGTATCATGTTTCAGCTCTCTAGCTTCTGGGGAAGTTGGTTTAATATTGATTACAAGATTTGACCCGGACATACAAAAATGCAAGTTAATAAAAGCCTATAATAATAATAATAACGAAACAGTTGCCCGTTAGTGGATAGACAACTTCCCGGCAAATCACTGAAGAGATTCACTAATCTCAAAGATGTACCCTGTACAAGATAAACGACTTCCTTGCAGTACACAATCTCCAAGGTAACTAGAACAAATGAGTTAAACAAGAGAATAGCTAGTTCTTCTAGAGCAAAAGGAACGTGCTTAATAATAATTTTCAGTAAACCAAAAGAAAATTGCGTGGCTAAATAACGAGACAAAAGGAAGCAACTGAGTGAAGCAATTGCTTAATGAAACTGCGATAATGATGAAAAAGAACAAAATCACGCTCGGGGCGATCATCAATTATTTTCAACATACAGTTGAGCGTACTTAGAAAGACAACAATTAGGAAAAACAAAGCTCACCAATACTTGATATCAGATGTTTCATACTACAAATGCTCAAAAGAACACACACACAGAAAATCACGGCTTCAAACCGTTGTTCTTTTAGTTCCGGTTCAGAGTTTCGGTTCGGTTCGAGTTTCGTTCCGGCACCAAGTCTGAAGCTTAATTAATACTTTATAAAAAGCGATTTAAAAAGGATATTGAAAGGCACCAACAGAAAGAAAAACTTTCACTGGTTTATTTATTTATTTTTTTGTCACAAACAGGTGCAGCGACATTTGAATGAGCACCTTCCTAACCGCTGGGTCAGCTGACCCGCTACTTCTAATATATACAGGCCGACCGACACGCAACAATTGGGCAACTCACCGTCCAAATGCCAGACAAGAATTGAAACTCTCGTGATTGGCAAAGGGTTGCCTCCTCCGATGAGTCTGCTCCATCGAGTGAATGGACGTTGCCGCATTCGGCAGGGAACCTCACAAACTGGTGGTGGCAGTGTTATAATTTGGGGTATTCTCGTTGCATTGTCTGGGTCCACTCATACTCCTGAAAGGCGTTAATAATTTTTCGATTATCTGTGTTTGAAGACAATCTCCAGTTTATAATTTTTATTACCTGAAAGGCGTATTTGGATATTTATACACTAATGTGGATCAGGCAAATCCATTACATGAGTTGACTGCCTTCCCTAGTGCAGATGGCATATTCCAGAAAGATAATGCGACATGTCGCATGGCCAGAATTGTCTGAGAAATGTTGAAGGAGTATGACCAAGACTTCCAAGTACTTCTCTGGCTCTCTAAATCCCAAGACCTAATCGAAGAATAACTTTTACGGATCTTCGGCAGCTGTCGGAGGCATTGCAGTCCGCATGGCTTTACATACCAGTGGTTACCTTCCAGCATCTCAAGGGTTCACTCCTACTCGTCTCTTGGTATATAATAATGTGGCGAGACTATGTATAAACATTTCATTTCATTTCATATCAATAACAAACTCGTAAGCACAAGCCCTCTACCTCCTTCTCTTAGATAGGCATTTCGTTAAGCGCTATCAAGCACAAAACGCGCATTGCAAAATCCATACGCAACATACTCAGACACTTATCTACCCTACATAGGTTTCAGGGAATTTTTTTTCTTTCTTTTTAAAGTCCCGCGATAAACTTCCTTTTTTCCGCTCTGTAAGGCAAACAGATCAAATTTCTTTTTTATTCTTTGAGGTCAGGAATGAGGCTCCATAAAAGTCACGTAAAAGTTGAAAACTACACCCATTTCATCGCCCTCCGTGTTTGTACATCAGTAAAAATAAAAAAAAAACATTTATTGCACGTAAAATGCGAAAAGATGAAGATCTATGAAAGGTGGGGGCTGTAAGGAAGGAAGGGAGGTGAAATTGGGGTGGTCTGTCCTTATAATACATACTACTGCCACACTCGCCAATAGGATAGCAGATTATTTCTCGGACTCTTAAACAAGAGATATCAACAAGCAAAGATCGATGCAGCTGTAACAACTGATTTTCGTGCCATAATTCGGTAAATAAACCCCCGACCTTAAAGCTACTATCTTATCAATAAACATAAATGCTTCGAGTTTCAAGAATTGATCACCCCAGTTATGACCTTTTTGCCACTTTTGGCGGGTTAGTGAATATTTCCACTTGTAACTCAATTCTCTCGTTCCTGGTTAATTCGTTTTCAGCATGGTGATTTAGACGGCTGGAAAAGCATCGTCCTTGTTAGTTTTGCTCATCGCCAATATCACCTCAGTAGGAGTGTTTTGAAATGGGTTTCCACAAACGAGAGCATCTACCGGAAAACTTTTACTTGTATAAGCACAAGATACTAGCCTTCCCTTATAGCGCGTGCACAATTATTGTCCTTCATTTTGAAACTACAAATTTTTTGAACATCATTCCTATAGTCCTTTTCACGCCCGGCGTGTCTTATTAAATTTCCTATTTCAATTGTTAGACATTGTTGCTAAGTAAAATTAAAAATCGCTAACAATTGATATTGGAAATTTAACTGGACACGCCCAGTTTTTCTTTCATTGGACAGAGTATAATCAAAACTTCTGCCTTTTTTAAGTATAAGACTTCCTGGATTATTCTGCATTTCTTATACACCGAGTGGCCAGTTTATTAGGAATACCCCCCTAATACTGTGTTGCGCCAGACTTAGCAGCTATAACAGCACGAATTCGCCGTGGCTTGGATTCAATTAGCCGCTGGAAGCATGGGGCAACTCTCAGTTGATGCTTATTAGATGGTGGTGGATCCATGCCTCGAATAACGCGTTCCAGCTCATCCCAAAGATGTTCGATTGGGTTCAAATCCGGGGACTGTGGTGACCAGAGGAATAAGATGAATTCATTATCGTCCTCTGGAACCACTCCATGACTATACGAGCCTTGTCACACGGAGCATTGCCCTGCTGGAAGTATCCTTCCGACGGGGGAAACACAGTAGCCATGAAGGGATGAATGTGGTCGGCAACAATGTTCAGCTAGCCCTAACCATTAAGGCGTTCTTCTACAAGTATCAACAAACCAAGAATATGACAGGAAAACATTCACCAGACCATTACAGGGCTTTCACCAGCCTGAAGTTTAAAAAAAAACAAAGCTTGCTTATTCAAAATTAGCTCATCAAAAACAATTTATTTACAAAAGTTGTGGTGGACCGATTAAAAACCAGTTTAACATAGTGCTTTGAGTCTACCACAGGTGATCCCGGAAATAATGAAAAAGTGCGTATGCGCCTGAAAAAATACTGTTTACTCGTTACGCACTGATACAAGGTTGAGTCAAGCTAACGCTAGAAAATGGATTTTTTAAGAAAATGGAACGAACCGTAACAAATATGATATCATTTCTCAAGTCATTCCCGCGCTTGCCTGAAGTGCCATGATTCCACAAAATAAAAGAATTTGTCTTGTTCTCCAACCAATCGTGATGGATACTTCTGTGATATGACGATTTTACCGAAACAGATTGCCTACGGCTTTAAGTTTTCCAGCAACAGAATTGTCCTTTCTCTTTCAGGCCGGTCTGCATAGTCCCAATCCTCGTATATGATTTTTCACATACAATACCTGAGTCTTACACATGCGGCCTTCACCGTCCTCCTCGACAGAGTTCTGTTGACAGAGTTCAGTCGATTTCTAACGTGTAAGAAACGGGTGACTGACCACAATTTCGTTTTTATAAGAACTTCCCAGTCGACGCGTCCTTTCCGAAACTGTCAAGTTCTCATTATAAAGTAGCGGAAGAATGGAGCTACTTATTGTTTTCACGATGTCAGTCTGTCTGTCCGTTCGTCCGTCCCCTTCATAATTTCCGCATTTTTTGAGGTAGAAGGTTGAAATTCGGAATGTAGCTTACTATGGGCATGTGCACCTTCACTATTTAGTTTGGTTTTGATTGGCCCACTGGGGTTGGAGTTTTGGTGGCGGAAATTAAGGGGGACCAAAAGGTCTACGCGTATTTATGCATATACAGGAATGAAATTCGGTATGCAGGTTCCTCTAAGCAAGATCAACATTACTGTAAAGTTTGGGCCAAATTGTCCCAATAGAGTCATATCGGGGTGGCAATCACTTGGTCTTTAGAAATATGGCAACATATGGAGTGTCATATATCATTCGATCGAAAATGATGAGAAAGTAAAGAAGATAGGGTTATTTTATATTTTCTAAATACAAGGCTCGAGAAAATCAATTTTTGATTAAAAAATAGGGGTTAAAAAGTGCAGATGAAGGAATAAAAAATAGATGAACTCAGGGCTTCCGCTACTTTCCTATACCTTCCTCGGGAGGCTTAATTTCTTGTTAAGTCAGCGAAAGCGTAACTCCTTATATTTTACTTTTATTTGTAAGGAAGAATGCTATAGAATCCCAACTTCGTGGCTTCTCGTTTCCTCTTGTGTGGCTTGTTTCTGACAGTTCAGAATGTCCGTCATTTGTATTCTATTCTGAAATCGCAATGGAAAAAAAAAATCAAGTGTCATGAATAGCACCAATGTCTCCGCGGATATCGTCTTAGTGTTGAAGAAGCAGCTAAATAAGGTTTCCAAGACGGTTTCCAGGTACCTTAAACTAGCATAAAGACGGTCAGGGCTAATTAAGGCATAAAACCTTAAATCACTTTAACTAGAATAGTCACCACAATTTCTACTAGCACTACACCTCTAAACACATTAACGTGGGCGTTTTCTTTGTAAAACAAGTGCATCGAACACTACTAGATGCATCCCCCCCTCCCTCTCTCTCGTTATTTCAATCCCCGGAAGACAAATGGAAGGCGAGGCTGAAACGAATGAAGAAAACGAAAAGAAGGAGAACCGGAAAAAAAGAGACACACACGTGCGAAGAAAAAAAGAAAACTTCAAATTGAAAATAAAAATAACAGGAAAGAAGAAGGGGGCAAAAAAAAACTCACTTTTTGTGAAATCCCTTTGAATGACAGAAAAACAGATAGGAATCAATCAATAAAGAAAGTTGAGGAGGGTCGGCGAGGAGGGGGTAAAATAAGAGAAATAGAGGTTGTTGTTGTGGGGGTTGGCTTGAATCTCCTCTTCAAACTGAGTTTATCAATGGCAGTCAAAGGTAAAAGAGGGGAAAGCGAACCGGGGCATTTAAGGAAACCTCTTCCTCCCCTCTTACTACCCTATCCCCACCGTCCCTTCCTCTACCTATTCCTACCCCCACCCTCGCAATCGAAAACGTCTCCTGAACGATTCATTTCACAATGCGAAGCGTCTCTTCTGGGCGCGCTTTTATTATCTCCAAATACAGAGTCAACAGTTTTCAAAAGAAACGGGGCTCAAAAGGAAAAGGAGGGGAATTAAAGGCAACACAATAGCCGGCGGACCAATCGAGACGAGAAATGGAGTCAACCGACTCTAAAAGAGTAAACAAAGACGTGTTTGGGGGCGAGATACACCACCCCCGACCATCGCCTGAATCTTAACCCCTACCCTCCCATTTCAAAGCCCTTTCCTTCTCTCTCTCTCTCTCTCTCTCTCTCTCTCTCTCTCTCTCCTGATAGGCATTAAAATCGCCGTTGCTCTGAAACTCAAAAACTTAATCAAGAACTGGAGGACTCGAAACTCTCATCTGTTACAAAAGATCACTAAATGCTCCTAGCTTCTTAAAGACCAAGCCAGAAGGGCTCATCAACTTACAAATCTCCGTTCAAATCTCATTAACACTGACCTCATCTAAATTAGTTAGAGTCCTCTTCGCTGATTTGAAGAACTTTATCTGTGGACTATCTGATCTCCAAACTAATATGGATGTCATTCGAGGACCCCCCCCTCCTCCAAACAGCTATCCAGCCAGTACGTTAATAGAAACTTAATTTGATGGACTTTCATTGAGACCTTAAACAATAGTATCTTTAAAAACCTTCCAACTCGTTGATCTTAGCACTGTATTTCTTAGGAACTTAATGAAGGTCTTATTTTTCTGTTCTTTTCTTAGAAAAGTCGAGCGACAGAAATCGCCAATGTGAACAGGCGTTAAGAGCTAAACGGCTTCGAGGGCTAACAGACTATCCAACGCATTTCATAAAGCATTGGTTGAGTAACTCTGAAAAATCTAGGAATACTATGAGACCTCCACTTTTGTGTTCTTTTACTGTATGTGATCCAATCATGTAACCACTGAAACATTTTCTGAACTTGAAGAAAATCGCACCCACAGGCACTCCACGTGACTAAAAAACCAGCACTATTAACGGTTCATTACAAGCCTCAGACACTGCTACAATAAGAGACGCAGCAGTTCGAAACCAGTTAGCGTCACTTTCTCCCCAACTCACGATCCCCACTTAATAGGCATCGTACGAGACGAGACTTTTAACTCCTTTCCCCCATTTCCCATTCTTCGGAACCACTTAAGCGGCCAATAAATTAACACAGCCGGCCATTGTTGTTGCTGAGTACGGAGTCGCATTTCCTTCCAAGAAGCGCTTTAACACACCACTCCAATAAGAATAAGAGAAGAAGTTAGGGGGAGGGGGTTAAAAAACTCTTTTCGTCTTTCATGGCCTCCCCCTTTTCTTTAAACACCTACCCCTATTCTTCCCATCAAGGCCATTAGTGGTCGCTGAATTTTTTTTCAGTCCTTTCATGCGTCACTCGTGTGAAAAGGGGGATCAGCAGCGTTGCGACGTAAACGGGAGGGAGAGAGGAGTAACTGGTTCGATCACGACTCCCAGCCACCTGCTTTCCTTCCCACAAAGGTCCCCGCCACCTATGGAGTATGCAACACCAACTGTCAGCTTTCCATCTCTACCGGCTTCTGGCCAACCGCAGTCCCCATCGTCGGGATTAAAGGGTTGCCCGACACCCTCTCTCTCTTTTCCCATTCCCTCCCACTGGGTATAAACCCATCGCTAGGCTTACCCATAAACCCCTACCTTCTTCCACACATCTAGCGCCACAGATAAACCCTCTATTCCTAAGCAACTTACACAAAACTGAAGAAGACGCTCGACTGGACACGCGCGCGTAACGCAATTGCAAATATCGCTCCGATGAGGACGCGCCTCTCTCTCTCTCTCTCTCTCTCTCTCTCTCTCTCTAATTACGTAAGCAGGACGCCGGCCAATTTGCTAAGCAGATTAGTAACGAATAGCCTTCACTCAAATCGCTGCTCATATAGGCGAATCCCGATGAAATGGAGCAAAACGCAAATTCCTCAACAAGTGCCTAACTCAATGGAGTGAAGATATCTTTAAAGGTTAAACAAAAACCCAAATGAATGCAAGTACAAGAATTTTATTATATTTATTAATAATTATTACAGTTGTTAAAAAGTGTTATAGTTGTTTACAACTCAAATGTAAATTGTGTGCAATCCCTTGAAAGTATTTGTAGAGAGAGGCATGTCTCCCTTCTTTGGATTTGCTCTTTCCTGTTGATCTTTGTTGGATTTTGCCCTGAGTCAGTTGCTCCACTTTTTAAAGCGTACGGTGGTCTTCGATTATAAAAACCTTCGATTACAATACACCCCCAAGTGGTAACGCTCAATCACTGTCTCGAACAATCTGTGCTCAATATCAATGTCACAGACATTAAGATTTGGAGAATATGAACGTACAGCATCTTCCAACTCCATCTTGTGAACAGCTCACAAACAACACCAGCCAAGTGACAACGCGCATTATCAATGGATATAGTGGTGAGAAAGTGATGCCGTTTCCTCCGCAGGGCTTCACGAATATAATATGAAAAATTGAATAATATGCACCATTTACATTTTGTCCATTGGGTATCTCGTGAGTAAGATCACACCATCACAATCGTATGCAACAATAAGGATGACTTTTAATTTTGTGGGATTTAGGGTAGAGACGTAAGATTGGACGTGTAAAGCCGTAAGATTGACGTTTCAGTCTGATTTCGTACGAGCGTGCCCATGTTCCATTCAAGTCACTGACTTTTCGTCGGAATTGGTTCCTTTCACAATCCTACCTTCCAAATGGCCCCTAGCAGTCTTTGATCTGTGCTCTTCACTCCTTATATCGTGGAGAGGGGAGGATAAGGCCTTGCATGTGCCAATACACCAGCCCTATTAATTTCCAGCCCTCATATGTAAATATGCTAGAAAGTAGCCCAAGAAAGTTTTTTTTATACGCCATACCTCCTTGATGTTAATAATTAGATGGAGAAAATAATAAAGAAATTTTCATGGGCAGGACTCGAAGCAGGGACTGCTGGATTACCACCATGGTCATGGAAGCATTACGCTATCAACATGTTCTCTGGGCACAGGTCAAAACACGGTTCCTTGTTCGCTAGCCAGGACTATCTTTTAATATATGGCGAATAATATTATAAATTAGAAAGTGGCACTTGAGGATCTCCCTGGTTCAGGGCACGGAAATTGTAGGCAAGTCAAAGACAAGCTTTGAATCTTCTTTCAAGGAACCAGAACCTGTGTAAATTTTCATCAGTAACAAAAGACTCGATTCCTGGCCTCATCCATGCTTTGATCTGTTTTCGTATCGCCCAAAAGGAAAACGCCGGATGAATAGTCTGCACTATTTCCATTGTGGCTCTCAGCGGAAAAGCTGTATTGTTATCAGAAATGACCTGAAAACTTGCAGTGTCTATAGAGGTTATGGATCTTTTTATGTTAGTCTCTATCTTTTCTATTCCTCTTTTATGTTTCGGTGTGAATGATTATTGTTAATAACCTTTGAATCTGTTTGTAATTCAGCCGTGCAGGGGATTGGTCTACTGTGACCTATCTGAGTTCCCCAAGCTATTAGTGAAAGGACAAACAGAAATATCCATCCCTCAGCGGGATTCGAAACCGCGACTCACTGATCTCGAAAGCGAAAAGATCTGCGCCTTAGTGGATCGCAGAATTCAAAATTGCAGGTTTAGTGGACCGCGAGGTTGATCTGGACAAATGTAAAACCATTCACGTTAAAACGGGAGTTCTCAGGGATGGGGGGGCTTCACATTGGAAGAACAAGATCACATTGCTGCAATGGAAAATGTTGAATTTCAAATAGATTCAATCATTATTTAACATCCTGGACTCATTTCCACAAGATTTAATAATATATTTTCTATGGATGAACATTTCAACGACTAAGTTGTCATCTTCAGATTGTGTAAAATATTACAAAATTTTACAATTAAGGTGATTCTTTATAATAATATGCTGAAGAAATATGAAGTGACAGGTTCTTTCGGAGGACAATGAAAAAAGTATACAATGTAGCCACAATATTACAAGAAGACTCCATGTCCAATGCTATGAGAATCAAGAGAGAATTGCTTGCTTATTAGGACATTGTTAAAATTTGATCTTTTTATCATTCATGAATGTAGTTTAGCGCCAATTATGCTACATACTGGCGAGTTTAAAAAAACTGATATTGTTTTCTTGCATCAAAAAAATTCCATAGCCTCAATAGATATGCAAATTTTTCGGTCATTCTGAACAATACTGATTCATATAGAGCTTTATGAAATGTGAAATTTAATTATAGACATCCTGCATGTAAAAAATTGTTTACAGTTTTATATATTTTTATAAAATTGTATTCCAAAAATTAGCTCAAACACTTTTTTCGGTGAATTCATTATTCTTAAACAATAGCGAACCTTGGCGTAAATAAAATTTTATTGATACTCTCTATTATAGTTAAATTCGATACAAAATATTCATGTACGCCTTTGAAAATTTTCCGAATTGTCACTTCTTGTTATGTCACTCACTTGATACACACCTGCCTCACCTGGAGAGCGCTTACACAACCAACTCCGAGTTCGTTTACCCACGTCCATTCATAGAAAACGAGTTCGAGCCACTTGAGCCGTTCAAAGGCGGCATTCTTTAAACGGCCAGAGAAGTCACTGACGAAGATGCGACCCACTTCACCACTATTTTCTAAACGAACGATGGGACCATTTAACTCCAAAAAAGGAAGACTTACGATTATTATTAAGGCGATGAGAGCGCGTGAGAGTGAGAGACACGCAACTCCTTAATTACAATCTTTAAGCGCACTTAACCCTTTTGGCGAAACACGAAATTCTGAAATTACCTGCTTTCTTACAATTGAAAGGAGAAATTTCTATAATTCCACTACTTCAAGGGACCCTCTGAATGGTCCTCTGAAAGCACGATTTACCCTAATTCTCTCACATAATGCGACTAACAACGGATAACGAGGTAAAGTTAGCGTTTCTAACCCATAAAAGGAAGCAAAAATTTTATTTTTTTTATAAAGTCCAATTATGTAAGAACCCTTGAGTTATGGATCCAAAGTACTTTCGAAACCCCCATCCCGTTAAAAAAAGTAAAAAAAAATATCACACTGCCCCTTCGAGAAGCAAAGCTTTATAACCCCCAATAAACAGTTTGAATAGAAACATAAAAGCACGTTTAATGACTATCGCGTGCCAGCTGAGTGTCGTGAGCACGAGGTAGGTTACACCAATCGATAACTGCATCAAGTGGCATTGCACAACGCTACTGAGCAAACGTACGGAACATGCCAAGACAATCTTTACTCACAGCTAACAACCCTCAAGTGGGTGGACAACAGGTGAATCTCCGTTTGCATAGGCTGACGATGCCAGGTCATACGATCAGGTTTCGCGACTCAGCAAACCCAAACTCAACAAGAACGTACGAATCACGAAATCTCCAATACATCATAAGGTAACATAAGTAATGCGCGTTTTTTTTTAGGTAGCCATCTGTCAACAGTTACAAGAACATTTAGGCAGGTGCTTCATTCAATAGGAAAGAAGGAATGTTTTTAATAACCTTTTATTCAATCTATATGGATTTTATTCCATACGACCAGTTGCAGTAATAAACGAATATGATGGAGGTATCTGAGCAGCAGATTCGGCATATTTTATTGTTGCTCTTTCGAAAAAATAAATATGCAAGTGAAACAACTAGAGAGATGCAAAGTGCGTATGGACATTGTGTAATAAGCGAATCGGAGTGTCGTAGTTTTCAAAGTTTATATCTGGTAATTTTGACCTGAAGAATGAACAGCACTCAAGGAGGCCCGAAGATTTGGATGCTGAGCTCCTTGAAAACTATAATCGAGAGGAATCCCACTATCACAGTGAGAGGGAATGTGGCAAAAAACTTAATGTTGAAGAAGACATTGGAAGAGAAACGACCAGCTCTTGTCAATCGTGGAGGTCTGTTATTCCACCAAGAAAATGCACCATCTCACACAGAATTCAAGACTTTGGTTGGGGAAAAATGATTCACCCTGCAAATTCACCAGACCGGGCACCTTCCGACTTTCATTTGTTCCGGAGTCTTCAACACCATCTTAATGGAAAACACTTCAGTTCTCAGGAGAAGGTGAACGGGAAAATAGCCGCATTCTTCAATTTCAAAGTTTTTCAAAGATGGCATTCAGCAGATCTGATTAGTTGGAAACAACTTGACCACCCTATTTACAGTCCGGACCTCTCGTCCAGTGGCTACCACCTGTTCCGGGAGCTAAAGGAGATCATCGGCAGCCTGCATTTCAGCGATGATGAATAAGTGACTTTCTTCACCGGCGGCAGCTTCTATGAAGTGATTATGCGGAAGTACATTGAGTGCTATGAAAAGTGCTTAAATAAACTTGGAAACTATGTGGGAAAATAGTTAAAGATACATAGAATCTGGTAAAGAAAAAAATTTTGAAACTATATGGTTTCTAGACGAGGTGAACATAATCTTAAATAATACACAAATTGTACACTTTTTAGACCATTGTCTCTTTTATTGAATATCTATTGATTAATAGAAAGTGAAAAATAAACACTTCACGATTAAGTTCGTACATCGACTAGTTCCATTTAACGTTAACGTCTGCCTTAAATAATGGTAGCGTTCTTCCTTCTAGAATCGCTCACCCCTTTGTGGACCGTTTCCATTGGACTTGGAAATTTTCAGTGGAGAGTTTTTTTGGTCCAACCTGTATAGTAGTTTTTAGCTTTGTTTTTATTGCAAAACGGACATTACTTTACGAAAAACCCTCGTACAATGTTTTGCACTATGCATCTTAATGTTAGAATCGTGCATTGCTTATGTTGCAACCTGATACTAAGAGCTATCTATGAATTTCCTCGGTCTGTCTGTTTCCTGTCATTCGCTAGGAGCATCTCAATGGCATGCAAATCTGAAATTTTCAGGACGAACTTTTTCATCCAAAGCAATCTGGAAATTTAAAAAAAAATCCCGCGAAATTTGTTTTCTTTGGATCTTCCGAGGCAACAAGGAAATTTCCAGGGTTTAGTAAACGACTAGATAAGTTTGCAGCCAAGTTTTGCTAAGACTGAGGTTCTGGTCCTTTTAAGACAGCCTTCTCAGCACGTCCTCCATGATAGCACCATTGAGGCAGGTGGGTAAGTTCAAGCATCTCGGAACTGCATTCACGAAAATTAGAAGTTAGGATCGATGCAGTAAGGTGTGTCAGACGCGAACTGTGGTAACAAAACGTGCTTTAGTAAACAAAGCTAAGCTCTGTTTTCAAATCTATCTTTTGTCCCCATTCTCACCTATGGTCATGAGTTTTGGGTAAGGACGAAAGAGTACGATCGCATGTGCAAGCGGCCTAAATGAGATTCTGAAAAGTGTAACCTTACTAGATAGAGTGCACACCAGCACAATAAGGAAATCTTTATGTCTTCAGCCGCTACTTCTCCACATTGAGAGGTCTCATTTGCGTTGGTATGGCCACATGATGCGGATGCCGCAAACTGGTCTTCCTAGACGGTTGCTATTTTCTAAGCCGGTGGGTAAATGACCAAGAGGAGTGATTTAGACTTTATGAAGAAAATGGATTCGAGCCGCTTGTGTATTACCATCGAGAACATGCGCCTGATGGCGAAAGATCGCGATTTGTGGGATGCTGTCCACGCGACCTTATACTCCGTTCGCACAACAGTACTAGATCAAGTCAATCTAGACACAAACTGGAATTATTTTCGGATACACAGAGTGTTCGCATTTCGGCGCTACTAATCCAGTTTTCAAGGTACAGGCCGATTAAAAATTCGGTTTCTTCTTCGGCCGATTCGATCGATTTCTTGAACGCCATTCTGTGAAAACTACCGAAGTTAAAGTTGATGCAAGTTATGTCCTTTTGAGAAGGAACGATTCTACATTAAGAGCATCGATTGAGTTCTCCCAACAGGATTTAAAGAATCGACTTCGGCACCATCGATTTAGTTCGAATCCAGATCGCTAGCGTTCGCACTTCAAAATTCGAATCTAGTTCAAGCTCCCGATTCAAAATTCAATGTTCTTGTATGAATGGCGTATAACGGATAAACAGGTTTGGATAATCCAATGATGTTAACAACAAGAAGTTAATCCTCCCAAGGAAGGTATAGGGAAGTAGCGGAAGCCCTGAGATAATCTATTTTTACCCTTTTATCTCACTTTTTAACCCCCCTCCCAATTTTTCAAGTCGAAAAATTAATTTTCTCGAACGTAGTATTTAGAAAATGTAAAAGAGCCCTATCTTCTTTAGTTTCTCATCATTTCCGATCCAATGATATGTGACATGCCATATGTTGCCATAGTTCTAAAGACCAAGTAACTGCCACCCCCACAATTCCGATCCCATTGGGACAATTTGGCCCAAACTTCATAGTAATGTTGACCTTGCTTAGAGGAATCTGCATACCGAATTTCACTCCTTTATATGCATAAATATGCGTAGACCATTTGGTCCCCTCTAATTTCCGCCCCCGAAACTCCGACCCCAGGGGGCCAATCAAAACCAAACTAAATAGTGAAGAGGACATACGGACGGACGGACAGACAGACGGACACTGTGAAAACAATAAGTAGCGGAAGAATGGAGCGTTCGTTAATGAGCGCGTTAACCTAAGCACATGTCTAAAAATCTGCTTGGATAAAATCCACGAATATCATCATGCACCTAAGTTTGGTAGCCATTGAACAAAACATAGAAAAATAATTTTGAACACGTGAATAATAATAAACATGTTAATTAGGCTGAAAAATAATTTTTAACTCATGGAATTATAGTTACTTTCTTTGGTGGTAGAATTTCAACAAAAAGTTAGTAATTTAAATATCATAACTGCATATTTAATGTCGCCTCGGTGGCCTTGTCCTCTACCTCTGCGAGTAGCGGGTTCAAATCCCGCTGATAGTGTGAATGTTTGTTTTTGCCCCTTTACTAAAAAGCTTGGAAGAAAAACAAAGCTTCAGTATGCTGATCCTCTGCTAGGTTAAATTTCAAATAAATCTAAAATTTATTAACCATCAGAAAAGGTAAAAAAGGAATACATGTTTAACAGAGGTAAAAGTAATCACCAATGGCATCTATAGATCTGCAAATTAAAATCCAAAGGTAACATTTAAGACTTCATTGTCCTAAAAATTGAAAATGAACGAATGAATGCAGTAGATAAACACCACTAATGATATTATTGGAAACACTGGAAGGAAAGATTCCGTGACCTGAATTCTAATCAGAAACCACGAGTATCATGTCGCCGCCTCTACCAATTGAGCTATCGTAGACTCGTACAGCAAGGGATGTTTTCAAGTGTCCTAAAGACTACAAGACAGTCAAGATGGAAGCCCAATGATAAGGCCGGTATTCCCGGCTAATGAACTCACACAAGAAATTAATGAACCCACACAAGAAATTAATAAAAGAAAACTGGAGTTAGTGCTATGAAAAAATGGAAGAAAAAATATCATTCCTTATGCTTGGAGCATTATCTTCATTTACTAACCATAATAATGCATTTCTCGGGAATCATTTATTTAATTAATTTAAAACAATATGGTAGAATTAAGAGGCTAAATTTACGTTTATGACTTCTTACAATTTCACAAATATATTAAATTTATCTAAAAATCTCATTGTGTCCTAGTTACGCAACGTTAAATCCCTGCGTGCATCCACGAAATTCATCGCGCAGTATGACAGGTGCTTATCATTTTCTTAGACATGTTTGAATAGCGAAACACCCATAGATGGGTCGTTCCAGTCTTTTTTGTTGTTGACATCATTGGGATAATCTGGTGGGATCATAAGAAGATATTGTACCACGAGTTTCTTCCATCAGGGCAGACATCTGCAATTTGCAATTGAGGAAACATGTCCACCGAGTCACGGGGTCACAACTTGGTCCATGACAAGGTTGCTCAGTTGGTGAAAGATGTCGGTTAACGAACTCCGGTGGGAAGTCCTACCGACCGGGTATACTCTCCGGACATTTCTCTTCCGCACTATCACTCGTTCCTGTCGATACAGAAATATTGAAATGAAGAAGCGCGGAATTGGATCACCGGCTTCACTGAGTCGAGTGAATGAACGGTGGTGACAGCCGACGGAAATTATTTCCAATAGATAATATCTAACACAGTTCCCGAAAAACAAATAAAAAATCCCACAGAATTAAGTTGCACACCCAATAGAAATTATCACTGAGCTTTAAAATCAATATCCAGAAGTGCTGAAACAAGCTTCATTGACCTCTAGCTTAATTTTGTTAATGCAATTTTTATAAAAATTATCATAAAAACAAAAATTACTCTAAATATTCTATTCTAAAAACAAAAAGACAAAGAGCGCGCTGGACTAAGATAATCAATTTGAAATTCCCTTTTCCAGTTTCATGTCCGCACTTAGGAGCGAGAGGCACTCGATCGGGTCACGTGATGAGGGATATAAAAACAAGAAGGGGAGGGGGTTAGGAAGGACCTACCTTCACGTTTACATTGCCAATGATATAAATTAGACTCGGTTATCGCTGGAGCACGTGGCGAGAGATCCTCTATTATTAATAGAAAGCAACCTGGAGGAGTAGCGAGAGGGGAAAAAAAAAAAGACAAAAAAAAAAAAAAGACAAAAAAGAACAAAAGTTAGAAAGAAGAGGGTGGAAAAAGGGGTGGGAATGGGAAAGAGCTGCGGGGAGGGGGTTAGGAAGAAAAAAAAAGAAACAAGTGCTCGCCCGCGAATAATCATTCGGGAACTACTTGCTCACCTGGTTCCATTACTTCTGAAATATTAAGGAGGACGACCAGAGTCCTCTGCTCTTACGACGCTCCCTTTATTGAGACGAGAAGAAAAGATAGTAAAGGGTGGGTAGGTGGAAGGGGGGGGGGGTAAGGGTAAAAGAGTGCATGCGAGAGAGAGGAGGGGGTTACGAAGGAGGGGGTAGGGAATCGCTCGTGAAACCGTCGCCGTCGACCAGATGGATGGTGATGGTCGCCTTACCTCTCCAACGATGTCTGCCTCTCCAAATAGCCGTTTATGGCGCAGGTTCTTCCAGATTCCCGGCGCTCGAGAAAAGTTAGAACAACGGTTTTATGGAGGCAGCAACAAATTTGAGCAATCTCTCCCGAGTAGCGGGCGGAGGGAGGAGTAAGGGGGGGGGGAGTGGGGGAAAAAAAGAGTAAAGCCGGGTGCAAAGCGTGCGTGGCGAGACGGGGAAAACTCCAACAGAGCTGCGGATTTTCCTCTCAAACGTGGGGAAATGTACATCGACTCAGGAGATACTACTAGCGTAGGTGAGTATCGCGGGAGTGGAAAGCAAGAGACTTTTGAAATGGAGGTAGGAAAGAAAAGTGTTAAAATAAAGAAAAAAAAACTTTCAACAGTAACAATTGTCTGGCGAAAACCAAATCTTGAAGTGGAAAGAAGAGGACAAACGAAAAGCTTTCATCTTTAATGTTGCATCACCTATCCGTCAACAAAGCAATATTCGCTGCATGTCCACAGAAACTATCTCGCTTGAAACGTCTCAAACAAGTGTACTCCAAATGGTAAAAACACTTCAATATAGTTACAAATACATCAGATCAATATTTTAAGGTTCGTCATACCACTGTGCCGAAAAAAGAGATGCCGGACTGAAGAGTCCGCTTGACAATGAGAGCTACAAAACTTTTGGATCATTCTTGGAAATGTAGGATGTACGTCTTTAAGTCCTTTTCAGTATTTCTCTAAATGGTATCTTTACTTACAGTACTGCGATCAAATGAATGAAACTAATTTACATCTACAATACAAATAAACTAGTTATTGCATAACAACGAGTAAAGTACACTATATGGTCAAGAATATCCGGACACTTTTACACATTGCTTCCTGGAGCAGTTCCTAATCCCGTTTGTCTTAAGATTCGAGTAATTACCAGTTCTAATTCCAAAATGGTGGGACACCCCCAATATCATCACTTGTCGTGGTACTACTGCTTAACGACTCGGCATTACGTAGTTGGCCACCCAGACAATTTGACTTTACTCCTTGTGATATTTTTTTCTGTTCATTTTTTGAACTCTTCTTATTGAAACTATATTGCCCGCGTATAGCAAAAATTGGATTATTGCCTGGACATTTGCCGTACTCATCATACATTTGCTCCTACTGAAACAGACTATACACTGCTGCCTGAATATTTGACGCAGTAGACGGCAGATAATGCCAAACCTCACCCAGACCTCGTAAAAACGAACATTTCCGCAGATAATCCTTGTCTAAGTCCATACAGTGGATAGCGTTTCACCTCCGATAAAGAGGCCCGTGGTGCAATGAGGGAATAGTTCGCTGAAAGTTAAACTGAAAGTTGGGTCTCTACATGGGTGATTACGTGTAAAGACTGACACTAGAACCACAGCTGGAAGTCCGTCGTAAGTGTATTGCTTTTGCCAAACTGCTGTGTCAGAGTCAAAGTTTCATTTGAACAATCCTTATAGGTCAAGGGTTTAATACTTTACATTCTCTTCTGTAATAAATAGTTACTTCGTATTATAAATTCATTCATTTATAAGTACCATGAATATACTCCAGGAGTTCCTGAAGTCAATCAACCACTCGGGCATTTATCCCTACCAACAATTCTTGTCAGGTCAATTATTAAAAATTTGTAACTGCAGTGAGGACAATACATGTATATATCTTCATAACTGCGACCCTTCTGAACAAATCCGGCCCAAACTTTTTACAGGTACAACCCGATGATCCGGCACTCTTAGAAGCCATCATTGGTCGAATAAGGAAATAGAGAATAGGTGGTTAATAAAAGTTGTTGGAAATTCGATATTGTATCTATAGATCTTGCCTACAAATTCCCTCAGATCTAGATGCCTAATTTCTTTATTTTAATAGTCGCATTCCCTCGTCTTGAAAACAATTCCTCTACAAGAAAATAAGATCGCAATGCGGTGAAGGAGTGATGTAGGAAAAAACGCGGCAATTCCAATGTATAGGGTGCGTTTAAGCAAACAACAGAGATCAAGAGTTCACTAATCCCCAAAAAAACCAAACTCGAGTTTGTTGCTCCTCTCGAGTGAATTCACCCGCGTAACTTACAAGTAAAATTACGAAACAAAAGTGTGGGGGGTGAAGGAAGGAAGGAAGGAAGGAAGGAAGTAATGGGGTTCTTGCAGATTGATTACAATAAAGCTGAAAATTCGTGTACAAGGCCGGGCCCATCCACAAAACACCCGCATCAACCAATTGCCTTGAACAACAGGCGTTTCCTTCTAATAAAAGAGGGGCACCAACCATGATCCAAGAAAAAACACTTTTTTCGCCTTCCATAAGAATAGTGGGGGAAAGGAAGGAGGGGTTGGAAGTTGATTGCTTCCGTGGAAACCTCGCCGTGGCTACCGATAAATAACACATGCATTATCTTCAATTATTGGAAGTAGGAGGAAAGAAAAATAGAATTTTTAAAGGGAACCCAAAAACGAGGTGGGGGTGGGTTTTTTAATTTAAGCCCCCGTGCTCATATTTCAGGGGAAACTATCCGACCGATGACTCCCCAATCGCGGCAAACGCTCTCCACCGTCGCGGAGCCCTTTAAAGGGAGAATTGAAAACGCCATTGAGAGAAGATGATGATGATGATAATGATGATGGTGGTCGTGGGGGAGTTAAATTCCCGTGAAGATTATTTGTTTATAAAAAAGAAAGCAAAACAGCGACCCGCAAACATTAACCAGTTGCCGAAAATGAACGCTCCATCGATTTCAAGAAACGCTTTCCGCATCACCTGGCTCAGGTACAAGTTAATTGCGCGAGCATTTTTCTCCCCACCCCTTCCTTAAATATGAAACCAGAGCATTAAATAGCGACTCGTAAACAGCACTAGAAGTTCGAAACTTTTTTTTTTAATCGTACCATCCCTGCGCAATTTTAATTCCCATGGAGGTCACTTTCTGTCAGGATCTCAATGTATCCAGCGTTGTCCTCAACTACCATCTCAAATCTTTATTCCCTTTAGCATCCCATACTTCACATTCATCTCTAAAGAATATTCAATACATATCCAACATCCAGCATCAATAATCTAAATAATGTGCAGAGATGGATTTAAACTGGACAACCAGATGTCCGTCTCCCTTTATCCAATGGATATCCATCAGTATAAGCTTATATCTAACATGCCTTTAGATATCTAACAAACACTGCACTGTTGATATCCCTAGGAAATAAGGCATCACTAGATCTATACTGATAGATATCTATTGGAAATCCGTCCGGATAAATGACATTAAGTCAAGACCGTTCACCGTAGATGTTGGACAAAGCCAAGGGTAGGTATGCTCGCCCCTTTTCTTCATTATCTTTATGGACTGTCGAAACTCATGTGAGTGTGACGTACTTCATCTCACTAGTCGAATTCGGTTAGTAGTTTGAACTGCAGAATACCAATTGTGTGAGTCGAAAGCACTCCAGTGATAAAGTGTATGTGAGTTTGATTGAAACACGAATAATTCAAGAATAGGGATCCTGGACCTCCAGATGGACACCCATCCTTCAGTCTTGAAAATCCTAGGGATACCCATTTTGGTCTTGGATATTAAGACATGGTTACAACATTATGTCGATATCCATTGATGATTAAAGAGTGTAGAAAACGATAGCCGCGTTCGTAAAATTAAAACGACTGAGGAATGGTCGTGCAACACCCAAAATTTCTTGTTCCACATCTCTAAACTTTCTTACTTATTCTCTAAGACACCCCTGAAAATCATGGTGAACAGCTCATCCCCGTCTGTTTGGTTTGGTTTGGTTTGCTTGGTATTAACGTCCTTTTCAACTGCTATGGTCATTTCAGGACGGCGTTATGGGGGCCACAAATTTTGCCTCCCAAGGGTTCTTTAACGTGTCCCGTGAAAATAGCAAAAGCATTCATCATTCATTTGCTGAATGATGGCAGCTTTTGCTATCGAAATGCGTATAAGGTATTTGATTTTAGTTTTTGTTTTGTATTACCTTGGTGTGGCTAAAGAATTTTTCCTTTGTATTGTTGTTGTTATATCCACACTTTGTTTTATATTTTAATAATTGAACATAACTTATGATTCCTGACCATGAAGAGATAAAGGAAGGATATAAGATGATGATTTTCTTGGAACTTTTTTCTACAGCGCCTGCACAAAAAGATGTGGAGAAGGATTAAAGTTGCCTATATAAATACGTAATGCCGGCCCGGTGGCCGAGAGGGCTGGGGCGCAGGCTTCAGTGCTTCTCGTGATCCTCGGGTCGCGGGTTCGAATCCCGCTGTGGCATGTATGTTGTGTTTGTCCCTTACTAATCATGCGGAAGGCAACGGAAAAACCACCGCATTGATATTCCTAGTACGCCATTAACAATTTGGTCGCCAACCTTCGATAGGAGACGGCACATTAAGAAGAAGAATCCGTAATGGTAACTTCATTCTAAAATGTCATTGCGGTGAAAATCACACTGTTCTTAAGATTCAAATTTCTGTAATGGCACCTTCAACATTTGTGTCCGGAAATACTCAAAATGCTTTAATTAGAAAGCACATTGCCCAGCATTTGGACGTGTTATCTTCACTTCAGTTAATTTGTAGAGTATATCAGAAAGAATGCCTATCTTAATATCCAGGATGAATCATTTGTCCGACCCAGTCTACAGAAATGATACAGTTGATATATATTGATCAACTCCTGAAAGATTTCGGGCCACAAGTTTTGAGCAAAAGGAAAAAATTCAGGAAGGTGAACCAATTTCGTTGTCTAATCTTGACACTACACTTTTTACCTATCACCTGATTTTTTTTTTGATTTTTTTTTTTTTACAAAAAATTTATCACGTGATATTCTCTTAGAAGAGTTTCCCAGCCACATAATAAGACGACCCACGTGATCAAAGACTTATTGTATGGATTTCAACCCCCTCCTCTCTTACTTTAAAAAACATTTCAATGGGAGAGAGCCTTCTATAAATAGCCGATGATGGTGTGCTCTGAGCAATGGTCCGCTGCGTTCGTCCTTCACAGGTGCGATTAGCGGAGGCCTTTGACCCGGAACCAATGACGGGCGGGTGATGACGTCAGGCGGAGCGTTCCAGACGGCCCTCGAATTTATGAAAAGCAATAGACGATGAAAGCTCGCACCAGAAAAAAAATCTCACGACAGCAACTTCATAAAGAGAAAAATTCGAGACCAGAGACTCACTGCCAACGTCTGGATCGAAACCGGTGGTCAGACTGCCTAATCGCAGAGCTCTCTCTCTAAAGCTCAACTTTCTACTCATTTACATGAGCTCGCATTTGCATTAAGAGAAGATCACAATGTTTAAGTAAGTCGAGAAGGTGCTGCTTGGGAATCTCTAACTTTTTTTAGTTGCTTTATTAAAATGGATTCCTCCATTATTAACTTTGTTGGCTTAATAATACTTAGCGCTATATGATCAAAAGTTTCTTAGATACCGGTAGGAAGACTTGTAGACAGCTTCAGCATTTCTCTTCCGGTCTTCAAGACCATTAATGAGTTCTGTCAGATGGGGAGTTATATCGGAGGGCCGTCCATTTCTTCAACCCCTGTTTCCTCACACATTCCTGTGCATATCTTGCTTTCAAGCAATGAGCATTGTCATGTTGGTATAGGAATTCCAACTGTTGCCACAACAGAATTGTCCAAAATGTCAAGTTGTAGACGTCAGAGTTCCTGCTACAGGTAAAAATTGGCTCAATCCAAGCCATGAAAATGAGTTGGCCCTATACAATGACACAGCTTTTTCGAACTTCCCATTGGGATAATGAAACCTTGTGTTGTCCGCAAGATCCAAACTCGGCGCTCCATAAAACAAGTGTCCATGGTCCAATTTTGGTGAGCTATCCGCCTTTCTAAACCTCGCTTTGCAATAATTCTATTCATGTGGGACTAATGAGTATTAGGATAACCAAGTCTAAAATTCCCACTGACGAATGGTGATTGCGTTTGAAGTACTTGAAGTGTCATTTCAGACCCTGTAGTAATTGTTGAGCTGAAAACTTCCGAATGCGTATCTGTCTTACTGTCATTGCTCCTAGAGATTTCAACTTGACAATGACTTCACCTAAACTTAACAGGGAATTTGAAGAATGACAAAAATCTAAAGTGCAGACTTATTGCATTGGCGGTACCACGTTGGAATTCACTCTGTTGAGAGAGACTGCACCATATGAATCCAGTAAGACATGTTTGTATTTACGACAAGCATAACCAATACCTGTCGGCCACCTATCGCCGTGACGTCACAAATACGTCATCATTTTTGTACTGACTTCCTGATCCTTGATAGCATAAAGCAAAAAAATCCTACTAAGTAAAACGGTAGTGGCCTAATGAGCATAGACGACTGAGATAAAGTAAAAGGTAAGTTGAATGGAAGGGTTTCACAGACGTTTCTTGTTATGATACCCTTTAGAGTCATCAAGAAACAGCAAGAAATGTTCTACTTGGAAGAGAGAGGGTTCTATCATTTCAACCATCCCAACATCGTTTTCTTGCAAAAAAAAAAATAGCTGGATGTTGGGGGTGTCCTTTGACTGAGTTTTACCTAAAGAATCTAAACATATTTTTATTAAAATATCCGAAATATCCGAAGCAAAGTTATTATTACTATCATCATCATCATTATCTATCCGGCGATGGCCTCGATTATTTGTGTTTACTCTCCTAAAATGTTCCCCCCGCCAATTGTTAACAACTACAAAAGACGTAATTGATTTACAGCAGCGGGATAATTTAATCAACCACTCTCTGAGCGATCCATGTGTCAGATGGAAAAATAAGCCTAATGCATTGCGGTTCGTTTCGCACGCGCCGGAAATTAACTGTTGGTCAAAATCTGGCGCGAGGAGTGTATGTGTGACGTAGTAGCAACGAACGGCGGCGGAGGAGGAGGGTGGCTCAGAAGGGGGGTACTCGTCGCCGCCGCCGCCTCTCTCTCTCTCTTTCTCTCTCTTCAACCAACGCCAGTCAAATATCGAATTTCGCATTAATCACTTTAATGCGATTCAAATAATTTCCTAATGCCTGCGCAGTGATGAAATTTTCACTAACGATATTTATTGAATTGTTAATTTGTCCAATCGATCAATCACTTTGGAGTCGATGAGGGAGAGCGCTCTCTCTCTCTCTCTCTCTTTCTCTCGCTTCCACCCAATCAACAACAGAGGAGGACACCCGGCGGTAGATGAATACATTAATAGATAGATAGAAAGAGATGGATAGATACACCATGCGTAGGCGGTATCGACATCTCGGGTTGTTAAAACAGATGAATGCTCGCACGTGAGCAACGCAGCCCTCCAAGAACCCCAAAATAAGATTCATCAACTCTCGTTCTCCATTTCTCTTCCTCCCTATTAATACCCCGTTAATAACACTCGCCCACCAAAGGAAACAAAATTTGCGGTTTCTTGTTCAAAACTCGCAACGCCATCTGTCACGTGAAGATGCCAGGATGCAAGTCTCACTTAAAAGGGGTGACCCTAGGTAAATCCATTAATTAAAAATCTCGCGCTCATAAAAGAGAAATTTAGAAAACGCGGAAGGAAAGATGTTGGGGTGTATTACGTCTAGACGATACACAGCCTTATTGCCAGTTTTTCGATCCCGTGGCGGTACCAGTTCCTCATATTTGTTGAAGTGCCATCCGCGAAAGAAGTAGGCCATGAACCTGATGAACAAGTAAGAACTCGACGACGCTAGATCGGTACTATTAGGGTGGCATTGTTTTGATTGGGTCGCTTGTTTGTTCCTGTAGTTTTACCCTGGTAGCCCCGTATTGTCCTACTGTAGTAGAGCGCGCCTTTTGTTCCGAGTACAGGTTGGCGTTGACAGTTCGACCGTTTGGAACAAAGCTGTAGAACTTTCATCTTTAAGAAGAAACTTTGCGGGCCGCGTTATTCTATCACCTGACGTTGACCGTGTTGTCGAGTTTCTGCAACCCCCGCACTATATGCTTTTGAAACGCCTCGATACAGTAGCCGTTTCGGGCCAATGCAAACCTGGTGGAAGGCCAAAGTGTTCCACCACTCTTGTAGAGGAATATCCCCTCAAAATTCTACCAGAAGCAGAAAGCACCCACTTTTTGGGAACAGGTTCAGGAAGCTCGCCCAGGCTTAACCACTGATATTGTGGGTTAGGATTAAAGAAGTAGACTTATCGTAATTCTCTTAATGCACTGGATTTCTAGGAATTCCTTTGCGCACTTTCAGAAAAATTTCGAATGCTCTAACTTGACACTGTTGAATCAGTTACGGTGCGATTCTGGTGCTCACTCGCACTATCATATAATGCCATTTCTGATTGCCTTTGATCATCACGTGACAAGTAACCAATCAACGGGAGTATTCCTTTCATTCTCTCTTCCGCAAAAAGAGGAGAAGGTTATCGTGTGCAACTACTGCTGCCATCTTCTAAGCTGCATTTTAGGAGCAGCTACTGCGCACATGAAGATATTTCTCATGAGGCGGTCCGGTCATCCTCGTTTGCGCGTAACACAAACAATACTATCAAGAGAAGGACCAAATTTTGTTGTCGGAATTAGCATCTACAGCTTCAAGCAAAAATTTTTTAACCATCTAATAACGTGCTGTGATCCAAGGAACCTTTCGCATGCTACTTTAGCAACGCTGTGATAATCAAATTTAAGCTCGTAAAGCAAAAGTTCCCTAATGATCCGTTTTTGGTTCTTCATTCAAACCACAGACGGAAGAAAATCCCGTAAAAAGGAGAAATTAACAATATACACTGACTGGTTAGATTAGAATGACAACCCATCAAGTACTTCGTTGGACCACCTTTTGTCTTCAATACTGCGGCGATTCTTCTTAGCATTAACTCCACGAGATGTTGAAAAGTGATGAAGGAATCTGACACCATCCTGATGAAACGTATTGTCCTCTTGTGTGAGATTTGATGGTTGTGTAACCAGCTGCCTGAATGCTCGTTCAACGTCGTCCCACAAATGCTCAATTGGATTGAGATCTGGTCATTGTGGGGGCCATTTAAGCAAGGTAGTCTACCTCATGTTCTTGAAACCACTCCTGCACAATTCGAGAACCGTGGCATGGCGCATTGTCTTGGAAGAAGCCATCTCCATTGGGATACGCCTGATAATCCCTGATTAAGATCTGCAGTAATTTGATGTACTGTGCCTTTCTGCTGTCTTGTACCAAGCCACTTTCCGTTCTGCCCGAAACTCACTAGTCGCTGGCGGCCACAACTCTTACGTTCAGACCCAGTTTACTGAAACGTTCAGTCCGGTCTTTAAACTTTAACGAATGCAGCTTTTTCTGATACTCGCTCCATGGCTCCGAGCGCCAACAATTATCCCAGGTTCAAAGGCTGTTAAATCGCAACGTTTACCCTTATCTTCAGAAACAAATCACTTCTATTGCCGTGGTAAACAACCTGCTTCCCTATTTATAATGTTTTGGGCCTTTAGCAACTTCAGCGCAGAATCAGAGCTAATTTGCCTACAAACTCAATAATCTGGCCACTCAGGATTAATAATTACAAGATATTAATTTTAGGATGGTATAACATGCTGTTTTATTATAGTACATAAAGTTTTTATTTTCATGCCATCCTTTAATATAAAGACTGTTCATATGGAACGTAGACTGCAGGCTGTGCCGCCAAATATTTAACCCAGCAGTATATACGCTGAGACTTGAGAAACTGCACATGACGTTCTCCATTAATACAACGTAAAGGAAGAACCTTTTTCCAACAGCACTGTGTCATGTACTCGAACAAGCGTATCCAATTAGCCGTGATTCAATTCCTGTATAAATCTAGCGGCAATCTTTCGGAGCTAGATAAGATATTCGTTTTCGCTGGAAGATCTTTATCCACCTTCACAGTCCTGATCACTTACCCTGTGGCTTTTTCATCTTCGGACTGCTTTAAAGGGACGCGTTTCACTTTCTATCAAAGAAATAGGGTTGAATAGCAGAAACACTGGTCGAAGAGCAACCTACCATACATAAGATAGTTGCCTAAAGAGGAGATCTAACTCATATCTAATAGATCAACTTCCCTGGGCACTCGATGTTCCGTTTTTCTTTATCCAACTGGATACACGGCGGTAGATATAGAGGGTGGCCATAAAGTCTTATTAATATTTTAAAAAATTACCAACCACAAATATTAACCTTGGAATGAAACGATTTTGCGAGAAATTGGTAAACTCAAAATGTTTATTTGTAGTTTATTAATACCGATAGAAGAAGCCACTTTAGGGCGCTGCTGTCAGTTTTTTAAAAATGGCGACTCTCAGTGAAAAAGCTCAATGGCGTGGTATTTCAAAAGTGATTCTGTTATTCAGACGCAGCGAACAACAGTTGGGATCCACTATCTTCTAGGAGGATGGCATTCCAGATTCGTGGAGACCGGTTGTTTACGATGAGAAAAGATCAGGGTGGCCTAGTGTTGAAGTGCAAATGCGGGAAGCCTTTCAATGCATCCAGTTACAAATGCCTTGTTCAACCGTCAGAAAGATCCTTCATAAACGTTTGACTTTGTATGCATACGGAGTAGAAGTTGTGCATGAGATTAAACCTAATGATAAACCCATGCGCATGGTCTTTGCGATAGACATGTTGCACCGTATTGGCGTAGACATGTTGCGCATGAAAAAAGTAGCCTTCTCGGATGAAGCAACTTTCCCTGTTTCGGGCAAAGTTAATATGCGTAATATCAGAATATGGAGTTCCGAAAATGCTCATGCTGTACGTGAACACAATTTGAGATAATCTGAAAGTTAACGTGTGGTGTACTCTCTTACATGATGTAATTTATTGGACCATTTTTTCTTTTGCGAGAATACAGTTAATGCAAATAGCTTCTGAATATTCTTCAAAATTTTGCTGTACCTCGACTTCAAAGCCGGCAGCTACAAGTTTTGTTTCACAAAAATGTTGCGCCTCCATATTGGGGATAAGATAGGCGAGCATACCTAAATCAACAGTTTCCCATGAGATAATCGGGCGCGGCGGACCGCTACCCTGGCCACCCAGATCGCCGGACATTATGCCGCTAGATTGTTTTCTATGGGTCTTCGTGAAAGATGTAGTGTGCAGAACATTGAAGACTTTAAATAAGTATTACAGCTGCAATTGCAATGGTAGGTAGACCAAAGCATGATAGAGAAAACGTGGATGGAAATCGAGTACCACTTTGATATTTTACGGTCAACTTTCACAGGTGGAAACTGGGTAAATCACACACAAAAAAAACTTTTTGCATTTATTTATCATTTTATGAACTCTGTATAAATCTGAGGTTAACGTAACATTCTTTTGTTGGTGAATTATTAAAATATTGACAAGATTTTGTGTCACCCCTATATATCACCTGGTGTCTTGGACATCCTTCAAGGCTTGAATAGTAGAAAAAACTGATTGAAGAGCAAGAACAGTAAGCCTATTTTGTAAAAATGTGTCGCCTCATGATCACCTTAGAAGCATTCTACCAGTCTCGGCTTACGCGCCCAAAGGCACTGGAGATGCTAATAAAAGTAAGAGATTACAATAACCGCGTTCTTGCTGTAAGACCAAACTAAAAAAAAGCACCAAGAGGTCGAAAGTCTCGGCTCCGTTTCCTTTGAATCAAACGATAACGAGCTCGCGCGAGTCCTGATTGAAAAATGGACTCCTAAAACCCAGCACAACAAACAGTCCAAGAAGAGGAAACAGCGAGCAAAAGGGGGCACGTGAGGGGTTAAAGCTTCTAACGAGAAAGAGAAAAGTTCAATAGCAAGAGGAGGATGTTGGCAACAAGCGCCTTCTTGGCCCTCTTTCTCAGGTGGACCAACAAAACGAACTGCTAAATAAATTATGGCGCCGGATTAAGAAGTACTCTGCGTCTCCTCCCCGCCCCTTCCGCTGCCTCATTAGTCTTGCGTTGTTTTCCATCCTCATTGGGGACCTGATGACCGCTACCCCTCGTTCTTCACCCCCCACCTCCTCCCTTGGTATTCTCGCTTCGCTCAACAACAACAACACGAGATAGAAAGAGAGGGGCTGTGATTAGAAACGCGTGCGTGCGGTAATCTTCAATTTCTTCGGTGCCACGACGAGAGACATTTCGCAAACTGGAGAGCGCGCTGTAAAACCCCACCGCCTATTCCTCGAGTCGCATTAACGTCGCTCTAGCTGCCGAAATATCACCGGCTATAAAAGAAACAAGAGAAAGAAGAAAAGAGCTGTGCTGGATGGGGGGAGCAAGAAAGAAAGAGGATGAGAATGCTGGGGGAGGGGGGGGGCGAAAAAAGAGTAAAAAAAATAAATAAATAAAAAAAAAAAGACCCCCACCATTCCACCCTCTGCGGCTCCCTCGCAACACTTTCTCCTCTTTCAATCTTTTAACAACGCTTCCGTGTTCGTATTATTTAAAAGAAACGCAACTGGAGGGGCTGCGAAGAAGACGGCTCTGCGAGGAATAGAGCTCGGCGAGGAAGGCTACCCAAAAAAGAAAAAAAAATCCTAAAAACAACACAAAAACTCATCCCCCTTTCATGCACGTGAAAAAACAACACAAGGGAGCCAGAAAGAGAGCAAAGTGAAGAGGAAAAAGAGGTTTGGCAGGGGGGTTGTAGAGTGGGGGTTGAAATCGATGGAGAAAACTTCTCTTCATAATTGATCGCGATCATCTAGAGCTGTGCTAGGGGTTGCTTAATGGGCGTTTGCACTCGCCCGCCGTGCCAAGATCAGCCGCCAATGGCCGTGGCGAAAGGTGCGGGTCCCTTTTTACGGCCCATCCATTGCTCCGGTGCGGGGGAGGGTTGGGGAGACACGGGGGCAAGAAACGACGATTTCCAGGGTCTCCATCAGGGGTGACTGCCGCATAATTATGGCAGGAAGCTCTCGAGGAAGGAAACATTTTGCCTTGACCCCCCCTACTTTCTTCCACCCATATACCTCACTTTCTTTCTGCCCCCACACCCTCACACTCGTTTTTACTCTCAACTGGACTTGATTCCGACTCCTTCACGTGTTTGCTTTTTCTCTGGCGCTGCTGCCAAGGCAACCAAGAGGCGAGCGCACACCTCACGGGCGATGCAGCCAGACAAGCCGGCAGTGACAGGACAATCAAGGTGCTTCCAAGCTGGCTGGCGGGGCAGCAGACAGGGGGTCTGGAACCGAGGGTAGCGCGCACACACGCGCCAATCACCCAGGGAACACCGCGCCAAATTGAAGTCGTGCTGCCCGTCTTGCACACCGGCCAACCAATCACCAACGGGGTTTCATATCATAGGGGTCGATACCGGCAAGACCTCGTTATCACGACCGACTTCTTTCGCTTCCAATTCAACTCCCTCCCTCATCCACCTAACCTCCTTTATTTTCAACTTTCATTTTTTTTGCTTCTTCTCCTTTTTTTTCTCTCCACCAACTTTACTTTCATTTCTCAGTCCCTCCTCGGAGAAACCCATCTCTTTGCCTTTTTTCTTTTAGACATTTGAACACAGAATCCGACTTTTTTCCAAGAAGGGAAGGCAACAAAAAAAAGGAAGGAAAAAAACAATGTGACAGTCGGTCCACGGGTGTCACCTGACTCATCTTCCCCTTCTTTGTCTCCATCTCTCGGGCAAAGCATTTCCAACATTGCTCTCTTTATATCACCTTCGTTTAAATACAAATAAAATTTCTTTGCCCCCACCTCGAATACCACCTTCTCCCTGAACACAACAGACAACCTCAAATATGATGATGATGAAAACCCTAGCCAAGAGAAACACGTATAACAATAAAATAATAAATTTTCATTCAGTAATTACCATAAAGCTACATAAAGAATTAAAACTCAAAAATATCTACACGTATGCAAGACGCACTGATATATAACATGTACCCTCGTTTATACCCTCGTTTCAGCATAGAATACTTAGGAAGCAGCGAACTTAAGCAATGAACTCGTTGTAATAGATATAGGATGTTTCCTATTTAAATAAGAAAACTATGACAGGGTATGACATAGACAAATAGTAAAAAATACAAGTGTTGAGAAAAGGTTATTTCGAGCACTTAAAGGACTATGGTGCAAATAAGGTAAGGCAGTTCCAATTGTGCACTTGGATTAATCACAATTTGTAGATTAACCTGACGTAGTCTTGATAGAGTTAATACTTTGGTTTGTTAGAGTACGTTGGTAATTAGACACATTTGAGCCACAATATTATGAAGACCTACTTGCCGTCAGCTGCGCTTAGACACTAGAAAATACAGAATTTGGACCAAGTAATGGAAACGCTACAATCTCCGTCTATTATGAGGTTGTACCTCAGTATGCCTGAGGTTGTACCTCAGTATGCCTGAACCCTCTATCAGTGTATTAATTTCATTTGTTCCTGTAATTTGCTGTTTTGGAGGAGCTAGCTGCACAAAAGTGATCATATACACTGTCATATCATTGACTTATGACCAGCACCCCTTCAAGGCACACGCATAGTTCGCCCCAAAAACGATTACACATTGCAAAATTTGCATGACAGGCTGAGAAAGCTTTAAACCTGGTGCATCAAACGGCAGGTGCACGAGCCTCAAGATGGGGAAACGTCCGGATTTAACGGACATCCAAAAAGGGATGATAATAGGCTATCGCAGCAAGGGTGGCACCATCTCCGAAACGGCGCGATTTGTGAACTGTTCACGGTCCGCTGTAGTGAAGGTGTACAAAGACTGGACAGCAGGGACAGAAATCGCGTCCCAACGCCATCACTGTAAAGGGTCACGAGCCATCGACCAACGGAGTGAGCGGCGCCTACGACGACTCGTAAAAGGTGACAGGGGAGCCACAGTCCATCAACTGACCACCAGATTCAACAGTGGTGCCAACAGCAGTGTATCCGACATTGCCATTGAACGCACCCTGCTACGGATGGGCCTGAACAGTTGATGCATGGTTGCTGCATCCATGTTGACCAGGGGTCATCGCCAACGGAGCCTAGTCTTTGCACGTGAGCACCGCCATTGGACCACAGATGAGTGGGTTATGGTCGCCTTCTCCGACGAGTCAAGGTTTTTGCTCCATAAGATTGACGGGCGATGGTGAGTGCGTCGTGAACGCCATGAAAAGAGACTGCAAGAGGCTATTGTGGGCCGGAAAAAGGCTGGTGGGGATAGTGTGCATTTGTGGGGGATCTTCTGTTGGGAGCAGTTAGGTCCACTGATTCGTCAAGAGGGCAATTTGAATGCCTGTGGCTATCTATCGTAGCGGACCAGGTGCACCCGTACATGCTCACGAAGTTCCCCTAATGTGATGGTGTGTTCCAGCAGGACAATGCATCCTGCCACAAGGCACGTCTCCTTCTGGATTGGTTCGAGGAACACTCTACTGACTTTCGAGTGCTCCCTTGGCCCGCTAATTCGCCGGACATCAATCCAATCGAACATCTGTGGGAGCACCTTGATCGCCATGTAAGGCAGCTGGACCCTCCACCTATGACTCTCGAAGCTCTGTGGACAGCGCTTCAAGCGGAATGGACTGCCATACCATCGGACACATCCCGCGCACTTCTTGCGTCCATGCCACGACGTCTAGCAGCAATTATAGCGGCGAAGGGTGGCTACTCCCATTACTAAGCAGGTGGTCATAATTCAGTGATATGACAGTATACATACTTCACACGTACACATATGTACGGATTTTTTTTTTCCTTTTAAAATTTCAACATGAGTTCTCGAATCATGAGTTTTTAACTCCATTTCAGTTGAAAAAAAAAAACATTTTCAGTTGGGGAAACGAAAACACAGACCACCACTCTTAGTTAGTGGTCGGGCAACAATGTCTAGAATTATAGTTTACCCACTGTTGCCCGCGACTTCGTCTGAGTGGATGTTTAAAAATTCTAAACCACAACATAGTTAAAAAATAACTAAATATAGATATTAGTATATGTATAGGAACTTGAATATAACCAATGCATGATAGAATTTAAATATTCTTTATTAGGAACACATAAAACTAAATGATAGCGCGTTTTAATTAGGGTGCCGGGTTGCTAGCGAGCAAAGAAGAGTGGTGACATTCTATTTCGGAACCATTAAGCGTGAACCACCATTTTGATCCCGTAGTCGAAAGGGACAACTGAGTAACTATTCTAAATTCGACGTTATTTTAGGCAAAATTTATTGTTGCCTAAAGCTATGAAACTTTAAATTAGGCATATAGTTGTATGTACAACTACTTGTTCGATTTTATTTTATTTCTGTACATAAATATTATAAGAAAAAAAAATAAATTTACCAAAAAAATCAAAGTTTTTCTATACAATTGATTAAAAATATATACTCCTTTTAATGGAAAATAGAATAACATAAAATGAAATAATAAAATCTAAATAAAAGATCTCGAAAACGTTTTTTTATTAGATTTTGAAATTTCATCAACTTTTAATAATTTGTTTTTCAACTCTACTTCTCATCATCGGACCCTCATCACCGGATTTTCTTCTACTTTTATGTGCGTCGTCTGTTCTTGTGTATCTTCCTGTGTTTCTACTGTGACTGTTACTCTACAAGAAATTCTCTTCACCAGTGCTTTTTTTTTTGTCTACATCAGTCTCCATAAGACTTCCACCTCATTTGTATTTTTCCACATTGGGTGACTTTTATTTAGATTTTATTATTTCATTTTATGTTATTCTATTTTCCATTAAAAGGAGTATATATTTTAATCAATTGTGTATTACTACAACTCCTACTCTTATATAATTATAAAGTGTTTCTTTTTTTTTAATTTTTTAATTTTAATAAAAAACAAAACTATTCCACATTAACACATGCACATGTCTTACTCCCATAATCAGATATTTTGGCTGGGTTACATTTCTTAATGAAATCTTAAGTCGAATTTTTATATTGCCTATGTTGCAAGATAGAGCTTGGAATTATGTGGCTATGTTCATCACACAATTCCAAGTCAATAACATTAATGAGTAGTGAAAATTTTTTTTTTGTTGTGAAGTAATGCTTTTAAAAAACTGATTCTGAATTTACTAATATGCTAGAATCTTCTTTACTTAGATAGGTCAATTCTAATTGGCTCCATTAATATCCTTTTCTCAAATGTGTTCTTCACCAATAAAGCTTTGTAGAATATATTAAAGTACTTTTTAATACTTTTTAAATATATTTTTATTCATGATCACGCTTCCTAAATATTCAATGATGCTGTGTTAATACTTGTTAAGTTCATTTTCGAAATAACTGTCATATTTATCTTCTGTGTTCAAGATCTCACTTGGTAACTAGCGGAATAATGGAGTTACCTATTGGTTTCCCAATCTCAGTCTTAGATTTTTACGCAAGTGGGACCCTATATGTGTTGCGCTGTTTGAGAACATTCGCTCTTACAAGTATCTTGATGTATAATAAAAATTCTGTATGTAAATTTCCAAAATGATATGGTATACTTTTTAAGTGGTTGAAACTGCATGACTATACAATATTTTAGTATAGTCATCGATTGTAGCGCACCCATACAATCGATGATGTCAAAACATTGAGCCATCCATTTCCAGCACTAACAATTGATTGAGGCATCTATCATTTATATAAAATCAGCGACGGTGGACTATGTCACAACAAAGAAAAAAATCTAACAATGGGTTATTTCCCGATTATACAATCGGGTGGGTTCGCTTCTAGTCTATATAGGGTGTTTTTGAATTGAGTACAGATTATTTTGGAGATGATAGAAGAGGTCCTTAGAAGTATTTTTTGTCATATGAACATAGGGTCCCCGCAGCTCCGTTTACTTACAATACTGCATTGAACAATCAAATGACACTGGGACGCAGTGTGCGTTGGTAGGCCTAGATTATTTTATTTAACAATTAACACAAGCAATCTACTGTAATAACTTTTAAAGTAATTGTTTGCAAAGAAATTTCAAGGTGCACGTGCTTGTTTGTTGAAAAGTCTTAGGACAAACTTCGTCAAGGAGATTCCATGGTATCCAACCGTGACTACCGAGAGAGAAGGCCTCTGCGATGAAACGTAATACATTGTTACATCATCATAGATAGTGCATTGTTATTCGTATTTCAACCAATAATAAGCCCTGAATTAGCACTATCTATGATGATGTAACAATGTATTAAATTTCAATGCTGAGGCCTTCTCTCTCGGTGGTCACGATCCAACCCCTTTGTAAAATACGATTAGTCCATATGTAAATGAACTAATGAAGCAAATGGCGGTCATTTCGAACAATTACTGTAAAAGTCATACAATTGCATCAGTTGCTGATCAAGAAGTTGAAGCGTTCCAGGATAAAATCCACTGGTGTCGGTGGAGACTGCATATCTTCGGGCAAGATTCCAAGAGTTGGTGGATCAAATATCGCCCTTAAATGAATAACAGCTGATTGTGGACAATCACATATTAAATGCGGTATGCAATGAGACGCCAGAGAGGGAGACTCTGTTGTTGGACAGTCCTGGCGAAACCGATAAATCATTTTTGCTGGAAAAAGTGCTGGCGACTGTTCGATTGGAAGGCAAAATTGCCCTGGCAAAGGCAACGAGTGGAATTACAGCACTTTGATCGGGCGAAACGCACATTCAATGTTCAAGCTAGGCCTGGATCTAAATGTAACTTCAACCTGTAATACCCCCATTCAATCGCAACATGCAGAATTGCTATGCAAAGGCAGATCCTGAACATGCGAGTTACTAAATATATTTTTTTCCCTATAATCTATGGCTGTTTAAAGTTGCTTATTGCCTCTGCTCGGTTGCGCCGGGCACAACACTTTTGTAATAAAAAAAATTACTTACATTTTTGCGTGTTCAACAACTTTGATATTGTGGGTTCGAATCCTTTAGAATACACTTTTTAAACAGAAACAACTTTGTTTCCCATCTTCGTTTTGTCTTGACAAGCTCGGCGAAGACAGGAAGGTACGATTTTTATTATACAGGGTGTTTTGCCTTGTACAAACATTTACGTGACAAATTTGAAAATCGTAAGCATAGAACTGGTGTATGTAACACGATTGATATGAGCATTGTTCTTCGACTGCACAGAAATATGCCATCCTTGCGTTCCGTACGGAAATATAAGCACATAGTGCAGAGGGTCATACCATGGGTGATTTTCTAAAATCCGACGAACTCTACTTTCTTTGCGCTGGCGCAAAATAATATCGCTATATGCACTGACTCCCTGTCGGGTAAAAAAACCACAACAACGTCTAAAGTTGTCAGTAAATTGTAGGGTCGACTGTCATTAGGTTGAACGTTTTGGGTATTAAGCAATACAACAGCCAATTCCGAATAATCACGTTCAATACAAGCTGCAATACTCAGCGGGGATAACGTAGGCAATTCGTTTTAATACCAAGAAAACCGTTACAGGCGACTGATCAGTTTGTAGAGTTCCAGTTCGCCCACCTTATGCAATGACAATTAACAAGTCCCAGGATCAAACCTTAAACAAAACAACATTGGTATATACCTAGAGTAGATAGATATTGATAACCCGTCTTCGTTTTGCCTTCAAAAGCTCGGCGAAGACTGGCATCTCCACTAGTCTATGTAATAAGTAATCTGTGTCCTTTATTTACTAAACAGACCTGTTTTACTAAATAATTTCCATTGTTGCTTTTGGCATTTCTCAATTTTGCTATGGCGCTATTTAACCTCCCTTTTTTGTCAACTGAGATAAAAAAATGTAGTGAAAACAAATTAAAAAAAATACAACGTATTAAAAAATTTTTTTGCATAGAATCTTTTACTTTAAAAGGGAGTTAAATAGCGAATAAAAAGAAACCTAAATTTGGTTAATGAAATAAATGCTTATTCAGTTTGTTTTTAACGTCACTGAAAAGTCATCTGACCATCTTAGTCCAAGCAACAATGTACCGTCATTGTTGGAAACGATCAGCGCCATGACAAAATTGAGAAATGCCAAGAGCAACAATGGAAATTATTCAGTAAAACAGGTCTGTAATAATAAAGGAGGTCATGGTTTTACAATGTCCGTCTGTGCGTCCCCTTCATAATTTCTGCATTTTTTGAGATAAAAGGTTGAAATTCGGAATGTAGCTTACTATGGGCATGTGCAACTTTACTATTTAGTTTGGTTTTGGTTGGCCCACTGGGGTCGGAGCTTCGGCGGTGGGAGTTAGAGGGGACCAAAGGTTCTACGTGTATTTAGGTACATCGTTTCTAGGTAATGGATTGAAATTCGATATGCAGATTATTCTAGACAAGATCTACATTACTATGAAGTTTGGGCCAAATTGTTCCAGTGGGGTCGGAATTGTGGGGATAGCAGTCACTTGGTCTTTATTAGTACGGCAACATTTGGCGTGTTATATATAATTTGATCGGAAATGGTGAGAAACGAAAGAAGATAGAGCTCTCTTTCATTTTCTAAGTATTACGTACGAGAAAATCAATTTTTCGATTAAAAAATTGAGAGGAAGAGGATTAAAAAGTAGATGAATTAAAAAACAGAGGTAAAAATAGATGAGCTCAGGGCTTCCGCTATTTCCCTATACCCTCCTCGGGTGATTAATTTTTTGTTAAAATTTAAAAACTCTGACCAGCCACAAAGCGCAAGGATAACCATTAAAAGTAAGCAGAGTCAATTTGAAGTCCCTGCTTTTCACATAGACCAATGTTCACGTCTTTAATCTCCAGTATACTTTTTTATCTATGATCCTGATGGATAATAAAATGTTGTCTACAAAAGGGTCTTCGAAGATAACACTGCATATTATTAGCTTTTTAAATACAAAGATATTACTAGCTTTTTAAATATAAAGGATGTCTCGAAATGAACTGACATTTTTAATTTGCGCCGTTTTTTCCGCGATACAACTAGAGTAGAGATTTTTATATGCTGTCATTATTAAACATTGAGATTAAATTATGCAAAATACATAATCGAACAACGCATAGAAATTGTAAAAAAAACCACTTCAAAATGGTGTGTTATCTTCGAAAATTGTTCGCAGGGAGATTATATGAATTGGCTGCCAAGATCATGTGATTTAACACCGTTAGACTTCTTTCTCTGGGGTTATCTTAAGGATAAAGTATGTCAATAAACCACAAACCATTGAAGGCCTCTAAGATGAAATTCGACACATTGCCGAAAGTTTCCAGCAAATTTTATCTCATCATGTTATGGAGAATTTCCTCAAAAAAGTGAATTTGTGCTACCAAGCTCGGGGCAGTCATTTGCCAGATGTTTTCTATCACACATAACCTCCATTGGTTTACTTTCTAATAAAGCAAAATATTATAAATTTTACAATGAAATGTGTGTTTATTAACAAATTAAAATGTCAGTTCATTTTGGGACACCCTGTATATCAATAATAATTCCGATTTTTGCATTTTCAATAATTAAGCCCAATGTAAAAATGCATTAAGGTAGTTATTTAAAAAATTATCCTAAGCAACCAACCAACCCGAGCTAAATAAATTACCTTAAATGGGTGGCTAGGGTTTTTATCGGATTTTAATGAATTGCAGCGGATCGAGCGGATTTTTTGAGTGAAAACCATACACTTTTCATGCAATGGTTTTTTCCCCTGGGAATGACCCTGGAGAAGTCAAGGTGAATTAAACCCTATACAGTTAGTCAAAGTTGGAAAAAAGTCAAATTTAGTTATTGTAAAATTTAACCTAAAAAACTGCACATATTCACTCAACCCGCGCGAAGCCGGGTATTATTCGAGTTCTTTATACGAGCTTCATCGCCCCCACTCACGAAAGACTATCTTTGCAATAATGCTTGAGCTTGTTTCCGGAAACCAACCTCTAACAAAAGGCTGCCATCTGATTGACTTTGCATCACCCTCTTTTTTATTTTAATGACATTTTTGATTCCTTTATCCACAGAATAAGTTGAAAATTCACTAACTGATATCCCATCTGCAATCTCTATTACAATGAACCATCCTTTGCAACGCCCTACTCTTCACAAGATAAATTTTTATTGTTTTCGTTTTTATTTTCCATATAATAACTAACTTCAGCCCCCCCCATCGAGCCCAATACGGGGATGCACATTATCACCAAGAATATGGGGGGGATATAGGTATATCCTAACCCTACAGTTGTCCAAATTGACAGAACGGGCTAGTTCAGGGTGCCCATCTTTCAGAGAAGTAGGGGCCAAATTTGCTCGTCCTTCCGGAGTAGCAATCTCTCAAATCAGGTTGTCGCATAACGAGTGGGCTTATTGTTATTTTGGAGGCTTATAAAGCCTACCTTAAACCTACACCGTCCACAGGGGTTCGACAACCGACCGGGCACTTTTAGTCTGATCTAGCAAAGCACATCTGTGGGGTAGTGAATAATTATACTCCATATCTGAATCTATATCTGTACTATTTGAATAGAACCAGCAAGGGTTACTTGACTTAAACGTTTCGATTTATAGTGTAAAAACAATTTCAAACCATTTCTTTCAATAAAAAGCATGACACCATAAAAAAATAATTATCTATGCACAGCACAGACAAATGTCTAAAAAACTGAGTGTCCAAACAAACAATAACTGATGATGTGCGTAGCCGGGAAAGGGCAGGGCGGAATTAAATAAACTTGTACATGTATACAATACTTGATTAATAATAAAAAATTATGATATACACGGGTAAAAGATTAGTATTGGCTATATTCTGCTAAGATGAAGTTGGTATTTGGTGAAATTTTGCACATAATTTCGTCATATATATTTGACTCGCTTCTCAAGTGAACAAGTAGGTACCTGCCTTCTCCCCGCCCCGCTTTAGACATTCTGAGTGCGCTCATGTAACTGACGAAAAATTATTGAGAGAAAATTCCATAGAGGTAACAGTAGCTGTTTTCAAGCCTCTCAATGTTGTAACAATAACAATACTGTCAATATTGTTTTTGGTAAAGTCAAATAAGTAATACCTATAGGCCAAATTAAATAAAGAGATCATAATTTTTCTAAGAATTATAATATTTAATTTCATTTATTAGTCAAACGTCGACTTCGCCCAACACCTTACAAAATTCAGATGATACACGATCTGAAGCGGATGATCGACCGATTCGTAAAGCAGAGGTTATGCTGAGATAAATCGACTATTATCCCACCTTCCTATAGAATGTTTTGTTTACAGACGAGGCAACATTTTACACTTCTGAATCAATTACCGACACAATTGCCGCATATGGGTATCATAAAACCTTCATGTAATTATGGAACACGTCCGCGACATATCAAAAGTTTTGGTTAGGACTTTACGTAATCGAATCATCGGGCCTTCCTTTATCGCTGAGATACCGTTAGAGCCGCTACCTACCAACACATACCCGAAAATTACCTCATTCCGCAAGTCGAGGAACTGCTACTTGAAATCTATCAACAAAACGGGGGGGCAGCCACACAGGGGTATAGAAATAAGGAAATACCTCGATATCAATTTTTCTAGGTGATGGATAGGAAGAGAGACCAATTCTTTGCCTCCCCCCTCGCTCTTCAAACATCACTCCACTGATTTTATTCTGTTGGGGATACATTAAAGACAGGGGACATTCCTAAAACCTTGAATGGCATAAACAGAATAACTGACACCATAGTAAGAATCACACAAGACATACTAATGCAGACTTTGGAGGAAACTGAATTTCCCTTTGATGTTTTACGCGCCACATATTGATATCTCTACTTGTTTTTCTAAGACGGATCTTCGAAATCTGGGAGATAATTGTCTTCTTTTGGTGTTTTAATTAAAACATTTAACATTAATGCACACAAAGATAATCAACGTCTGGTAGCAAAACCAATATTTGTTGCAAACTGAAGATGTAATATAAACCTGTCGCAATATAAACAGTGCTTCTTCTTGATGGGTCCAATACCGATATAGAGCGAGTGACAATCTTAATGTTCACAGAAGACAAATCTAACGAAGTTCGTTAAGAGGAAACAGTTTCTAATGAGGCAGATTTATATTACGTTTTCAGTTTGCAACATCGATAAAAACAAGACAATACTGTATTATATTTTATTTTCATTAGTTTTGCATTTGTGAGATTACTTCTATTTCTCTTTATTACAAACGGATCTACAATTACAATACAGTGAGCAATGAAAGATATCACTGCTTCAGTTAAGTGTGAATTTCAAAAGTGATAATCCATAAACTCAAATTCTTGTGACCCAGGTTTAATAAGTGAGATTTGTGGTAATCACATAATAATGAAATCCATTGCAGTTTAAAAGGCGATATAAGCTTCCGAAGTTATCCTGAAAAACAGAACAGAACCCTAGCAACATAGCCATTTATACATTCATTGATCTGACAAATGAGACGCTTAAGCAATCCAATCCTCCGACAAACCGAAATCTTACACTTCAACGAAAAGCAGGAAGTCGTCGCTCTCGTGTAAAGCGGGGGAACAATCGGTGTTAGGATAAAAAAAAATAGAGACGGGGGAGAGAATGGTTTGTGACAAAGAAATTTCAATCAACCCGCCATTCTTTCTACCTTTTTGTTTGCGTCAGTCCATTTAAGTATAGGCCGACATCGGAGAAACAGAGATAAGGGGAGCGGGAGGAGGAGAAAAAAAAAAGCACTGGAAGGGAGGTGGAAGAGAGAGTAAAGAAGAGAGACTGCGCAGTAAAAAGAGAGAAAAAGCACGAGACTTTCACGTCGTGTGCCAACTTCTCAAATCGACGACCATTACGCAATAAATTTGACCGCAACGATTCCGTAAAGAGATCTGCACCGCCGCCGCCGCTCGGGGGGAAGAGTTGTTGTTGCAGAGAAGGACGACGGCGGCGCAAGACCTTTCTTCTCTGCTCACACCTTACACATACATGTGGTCGAATAGTATACACACGTATTCTTTATAGAATACTAGAAGGCCTTCTCAAATTAAGCGAACATGACCAAACCAGCCTTCCCATTCCATTTTTAATTAAGCCTACTTAGCAATTCTCACGAGAGAATCTTTAATCTTTATTATGATAATTAAGTCATATGATAATAATAAAAATAAAAAAAACGTGATCGACAACACCACGACTTGAAGAGATCACGTGACTTGTTGCTGCGCAATGCGTTAAACGCCACATTCTCAAGAAAAAAAGGAAGAAATCGGAGGGGGGGGGGGATTTTTAAAATTTAAAGAGGAATTTAAAAAGGTGGAATTCAAGAGCAATATAAAAACATATAAAACAATCCTAAAGGAGAGTTAATTATCGTAAAAAGACTTCTATTATAAACTTAAATATACTCCCAAGTACTTTTTGTATACTAGAAACAAACAACTTGAGAGCAGTATTCGTGTAGAATTAGCTCGATTAAGTGGACACCCGAGATATCACTTGGAACTCCTGTAATATTAAACAGGCTAAAATTTAAGGAGAACATGCTCGTTCTGAAATTGTATACAAAAAGTTTATTTAAGCTGAATTCGCTATCCCAAAAATGAATGAAGAATTTATTTTGTAGTACTAGTTATATAACATCATCATAATCCTTATACACGTTCATGGTTCTAAAATTTTTCATTAAAACCATTCAACTGAACCTTTTCTCCTCTTTAAAGAATATCAAGTCCAACAGACTTTAAAAGCGGGGGGGGGGGGAAAAAAAAAACTCGGGGGGAACAAGAAAAAAAAAAAAGACGGCGACTCAACTCGAGGAACTCCATATGAATCACAATACATTTTTTAAATAAAAAACAGAGAAGACTAGGTTATATGTATTAGAACAAACTTTATAATAAATATAATTTAAAAAAAAAAGCGCAAAACTTACTTTACTCCGTCGTCGGCGAAAGGATTTCCCACTGAACTGTCTGGGTTGGAGCAAAGTGAACGCACTTTTGTAAACTACACTTAGTCATCATCGCCGCCGTCGTCGTTCGGGTTTAACACACCAACCGGCTAATGACGACATCTGCAGGTGGAATTAAGAAGAATTTCGGATGAAAACAAGCCCGGCAGACCACCATTAAAAAAAACAAAACACAATAAGACAAAATAAAAATCGAAAGCCATTCTTCACTAATGTGCACCATAAAAACGAGAAGGCTTTTAAGCAGAACCGTCTTGTTAACCAATCACAGCAGTAATGAACAGTTTTAAAAAATTTAAATAAATTAAATAAACGGTTTATATGTAAATAATATCAAATCAGTAGTGTTCTGAAAATAAAATATTTTGTAATAATAATAATAATAAAACTATCTAAATGTCAGCATTATGAGCAAGTAAAACCATAAAAAATAAATTACTTGAACGGGTCATTTAATTAATAATTTCAATTATCCTTAATCCTCTAAAGTAAGAATATAAACAAATGCAAAACATACGAGGATATCGAAACACAGGATTATTCATGAAATATTTTAAAGTCGACAGATACCCTATTTAAGTGTACTGAAATTTATACCCTATTTTCTGTGTCCTCCTGAGAGGATGCGACGACATCTATTGCAGTGAACCCAGACAACAAGGAGCATAGGCTTTCCAGTACTTGAGTCCATAGGGCGCCGTGGACATTTTTTTAATCTTTATCCCAATATATATAAAATATCACGTAGAATTCTCTCAAGATTGTGTTAAGTCATTAGTCATATGTAAGAGCGCAAAATGACCTGGACGCGCCCAAAAAGTTAACAAACCAACCAACAATCCTCGATGATGCGCTTGTGAAGTTCTTAGAGCTTGAAAATAGGAGCAGAAGATAGTGTCCGTCACGAATCCTCACAAGAAAAAAAAGTCACAAATCCGGAGTGCGCAGAGTTTCATGCCTGATCTTCCTATCCAATAGCAAGGCAAAGTTTCATTTGAGGTATTCTCGCATTTCTTGCGGTAATAAGCTTAAAAAAAATTGGAGACATTGCTGTAAGAATGTTGTAAGACATTAAACGTCATCTAGTTCTTATCTGGTGAATTTCTAAAACGTTTTATAATAATACCCTAATTAGATAGAGAGTGGTAAGACCCTGAAAACAGCTAACGTTTTGGATAGAAACTTATCCTTTATCGAAGTAAAAAATAAAAATAAAAAATCTCAGTTTTTGTGTCTCGTCCTTTTCTTTTACATCCGTCATAAAAATACACTGTACAGAGGGTTGTGTATGTTACAACTAAACGATTTACATATGCAAATTCTCCAGCCACGTGATTGACAGGGCTACACGGTCGTGAGGAGTTATAAAGGCAACATCGCTTCATCATTCTTAATCGTTGTACAAACGCTAGCTGCGAGAATGCCGCCAAAAATCGATGGATATTTGGAAAGATATATAGATGCACTTTCCGATGCGAAGTGGTCCTATTCCATGATTATAAAATAATGCAAATCCAGGGGTCTAACCATTTCGAAGCAGGAATCTGCAACATACAAAATAAAAACAGAAAAAACGCAATACTAGCAATGTTGGACGAACCTGGACCCTGAAGACAATGACCCACTCCAAGCAAAACACCGAATGCGGGTCATACGTCCAAGTCAACGGTCGCCCATTTGCGAACACTGTAACAGGAGACGGGTTATACATTCAATTCCGTTTGAAGACATAACCGTGAAATCTCCAGACGCATCCCCCATGGATTATTGCGGCTTTGGACTGCTGAAACGCGCCCTTGGAAGTAGACGACCCCGTACATTGGACGGTCTACGGAAAGCCTATGAAGAGGGGTGGGCGCAGATCGATCTGGCGGCGGGTAATGGCTAGATTAAATTGATATAATCTGGAGGTCCACGGAGATCTAATAAACATATTTGGACATTTTTAGACGATTTATCATAATCATTCTATTGGATATCCCTTGTATGAGTATAATCCTACTTGAAAAGCTTAAATTACTCACAATATTCCAATGTTTATGAAGATACTTTTGTATGTCAGATTAAAAGAACTATATAGGGCAATTATGGACTCTTATCTTCCTACGTATTTTATTAAAGGTTGGATGTTAAACTCTGAAAATACACGCAATACTCATAGATATAAGATTATACCTGCAGTACCAGTCTCTAGATTTTTAGATTGTTATTTCCCATATATATCTTGAAGCATAGGAACGCGTTGTCATATGAAGTAAAGAATCAGATCTTGAATTGCACTTTGAAGACTTGCCCCAATCATAAGCAACATGCTAATAATTTACTGTTACAGGCGAGCAAAATTTAATTTGATTCTACATATTCTCTTTACATATCCCAAATTTGCATAATAATAATTCAAAAAAATACTAATAAAAATCTCGTGCGAGTAAATATAAGTCAACAAAAACATTTTTTAAGCCTGACCAATTTCACTAGGTGTAGTGGTTAAAGTCGTCTATGCCTATCCCCCGTTAACTAAACAGGGTGAACCCATACTCAGACACAAGCATCGAAATATTACAAAATCAGATTCTCGTCCCTTAACTATTAATGATAAAGAAAGCTACATTACTATATAATATCCAAGCTTGCGTAACAACAGCAACAAACTGCGGATTAGGCAAAGGTGTTGGTGAAAGCAAAACGTGCAGTCGGTTATGGAGATTTCATCAGACGCAATTTGTCAACGACCACACTCCAGAAATTTATAACCAGCGGGACCATGTTTAAGCTTAATTCGTTAATTTGTGGCCTTCGTAAAGATGTCACTGCAAGAGGAAGATGACATCAGAGACATCATTGCAAACGAGAGAATCATCCCAATGATCAGAAGAGATTTTCAATTTTAATGTTTCGCTTGTTTATCCATAAATCTATGCATTGGATAAAAGAAATTAAAAATGAATAGGAGAGAAAATGTAGAAGGGGGTGTAGCCTCCCTTTATAAATCCTCGACATACCAAGAAGCGAACATTTTCTTTCGATTCCGTTGTGGCAAGCCATATGCTAGGTAATAGAGAAAACAGCTCCAAACGGATTTGGGCATTAAAACGCGATTAGATTAAGAGGAAGAAAAAGGAACCGGTTATTTTATTATTAAAAAAACAATATTCGATTCCAGGAGAAATTCCATTGAGAAAGGCGAGAGGCTTTTCCCTTGTGCGACCGAAATGCGGCGACTTTAAATTCTAAACGTGAAATCAAATTTCGGTTTCAAAACGAGTTGGCCTTCCGTGTGCGGCAATCGCCTCTCGGAAATGAGATTACGTTTCCAGACAGGGAGGGAAAAAACTTATTAATTAAACGATCCTCAGAATAAATTTTTTCCGGCTAATGCTCTGAGATCATATAGTCTCCACGTTAACACTAAGCTAAGGAAACTACAAAGGAGCTTACTATTGAAACTAATGCTGTTGGCAGAGTAGCTGCTCTCATTATCTAAGCTAAATGCTTAGAAGGTATGAGTGAGAAATAAACCTGTGAAAACGTTTTACAAAACACCATCTTCAAAGTAAGCATCCTGGATAGCGACACTATTCTGGAAACCCCACATATTAAAACCATATTTTGGCTACCTTCTATAGAGCACTTGTCGCAACCATATTCACCTCTTTTGTGGAACTTGAACCGCTTTATCAAGTATTCCAACTGTGAAAACAGACAGAAATCAGCAGGAGCCAGATTCGGACAGTAAGGAGGTAATGAAGGCATAAGTACACGTATTTAGCGGCAGTACCCTTTCGCCTCAATGATTACTAATACGACAAAGAATGGCAACATATACCTCCCTATTAAAAAACAATAAGGAAAAAACAACAGGAACCACGCATCTCTAGCTCGTCGCCTCTACCAAATGGGCCATCGCAGTGTGAGCATTGTTATCTCAGAGGGAGTCTTTCCCGCAGGCTACATGCACCGCGGGCATGGCACAGGAAGGTGTCTTTAGGACATTTGGAGACAGCCTCGCCAGATTCTGTATTTTACAAATCCGATAGAGTCTAGCAGATTTCTAGAAAATACAACCGTACTCTGATAAAGGCACTGGTCACTTATATACACTTTGCTTTGCGTTGTCCTCAGCTTTTCCCTTTTTCTCCTGGGGTCGCTGTTGTTGTTGGCTCTAGGGGAGATGTTGGGACAATGCTTTTTTTATAAATTGTAGCAGCAGTCGGGAACGACGATTTTACGTGCCCTCCGAAGCACGATAGGTAAAGATTGTATGTCATTAATAGTCACCCATCTACTAACTAGCCGTGCCCGGTGGTGCTTAACTTCACGGCCGGCTTGCTCTGCGAAAGCTCACTAGGCCACGGCCTCCCCAGTCACTATTACACACTATATGACAAAAAAAAATCTGACCGTGGAAGGCATAAAGATGATTCATTGAGAAAAAAGCGTTTACACAAAGTGAGTAAGTCGGTATTGTCTTATAAAGACAAACTCTCAATGGTTTGTCCCTTGCAATGGTCCCTAATCGACTGGATAAATCATCTTATGATTTCGTCGCAGGCAATCCCCCACTACAATCCCTAATGTGATCATTAGGAGAAAACTCTGGAGATTAGCTGGTGTCGCAATCCAGTGTGCTGTAAGCCTCAAATGCCGCTAAAGGAACAACGGACCATCAAAGTACAGTAAGAACGGGATCCTGCACTGTCTGGTTCTTGGTAAGATATAACTTAAGAGGCACCAGCGAGACAGTCGGGCTGCTAGGATTTCGCACTTTACGCTGTCTGAAGCGGAAAGATGGATACTGTTACAAATGTCAGTTTTATGCTGGAATCTCTCAGTTGAGAAATTCTCAGCTTAGCAGAACCAACCAAATCATAGCCGTGTTAAAAAGACAGCACAAGTACTTCAATTTAAGGAGCAATGAGAGAAAAACTCGGGAAGAATATTAAGAAAAGCCAGGCTATTAAATTATTCCAGTGGAGTCTTATTCAAGAAGTTCCACAAGAATATTATTGTGATAAACTTTCTCTATTAAAATTTGTATGCGACACCTGTGCACTCCTTTTATGGCAGAACAGATGTCGGCGCTCTTTTAAATTTATAGTACCGTGCAAACATTAAATGACTCCATCATTATTATTATTTACTTTTCCTGGAAAAATAATTAAAAACAAATAAAATTCTTGTTCAATCAAAAACTACACAGTACGCGAACTTCGCGCAAATTCATTCCACTCGCTGGCTGCGGAGGGGAGAGCAAAACAAGTAGCGAGCGAGGTGTAAAAGGGCTCGAGATAGTGCCTACAAACATTCACCTCTATCCAGACCCTCCCCCTTTCAAAATCAAAGCTCAATTGCGAAGAAGGTGGGGGGTACCATTTCATAGGCCGAAAATGAGGGCTGTGCACAGGAGCGCGAGGAAAACTTTCTCTCGCCGTCGTTGATTTATGCCGTCACATGAGTCGCAGCTCGGACTCGAGGGGACGCTCGAGGGGGGCACCGTTTGTCTTGGAGACGGGAAGAGGGGGTAGGAGGGCTCGGCCGGCAACGGGGGCCTCGTTTGAGCCTTGCGGTCGCCATGCATCATCCGCCCGCCACTTCGCCAAAAGAGCGCCACCGGCCTTGATGGACGCCTAAGTCCGGAGAGAGAGAAAGAGAAAGGTTCGCGGGGGTCGGTGGGCGGGGTGTGTGGGAAGATAGTGGTGTATGTCAAAAGCCGACGTCACATCCGTTCACTAAACCAAAGCACCAGCTACGTGTGTGTCCTTAAGTTAACCATTTATATAGAAAAGCAAATTTAAATGCAAGAGAGCAGTATGCCTATATTCTCGGTGCGTACTTTTATTTATCCCTGTCTCTCACGTTTACCTTGATATTTGTCCAGGTAAATATCAAATATTTAATGGTGTTTTAGATAAGTAATTTTAATTTTATAAATATTTTTTTGTGAAGACAGTTCAGTTTTACTAACAAAGTTCAGTAAACAAGAAATAAATTATAAACATATTCTTCTTAAGATATATTTACTTTAAATAAGAAATAAACAGTCCAGTCAAAATAATGTGCGCACTTGTGAATATCCGGAATAACCACCATGTGCGGCTCGGACAACGGCTGGACGAGCTGGGAGACATTTAACGAGGTGCTGGAAAATGTCCACAGGGATATTGAACCATGCTGATTGCAGTTCAGTTGACAGAGCCATGGAGCAAATAACCCGATCGAGGTGGTCCCATAAAAGAATTTCCTCGTGGTCTTCTAACCACTGACGTTCAATTCCAGCTGTATGAGATTTCGTATTGTCGTGCTGGAAGATGCAATCATGCCCTTGATACGTCCTTAGATCAATTCATATCGCTATCCAACATGATGAGTGGACCCTCTTTCATCTTTAGCTCGTGGACCACCACAATTTCCACGTCACTTATTTTCTATAGTGCCATTTCGCCGTGCGCGGTACATTTTTACCACAGCAGCACGCGAACAGTTCACAAACTCCGCAGTTTCTGAAATGTTGGCACCCTTGGCCCGAAAGCCAATAATAATTCCTATTTGTATGTCTGATAAATCGTTCAGTTTCTGAATTGTAACAATTGAAATGTTTTTCGAATGCCTTCAACACACTGTACATACTCATCCAATCTGCTGATGACACGTCATTTATTGCCTCATTTATTTAGGATCTTCTGCGACTGATTATTTAGTAACGAGAAAAAATGTCCGATAGTAGCAATAATGTGCGTTTGACGACGTTTCGAATATCACCTCATCCTCAGGAACTTTGAACGACTACACCAATGGGCTGGGTCGGCAATAATGTTCCGCGGAACACACTCGTTCGTCCATGAATATCAGAATACTAATTCCATTTCAGCAAAAAAATCTTCATACCATGACATCACCACCAGAACCTCCATTTTTCTAGCGATTCGTCAGACCATGTGATTTTTTCCTTGTTATAAACAGCACTGCAAACGAATTTTCCTGTTCTTTGCAGGAATCATGGATTTTCGTATAGGCATGAGAATTTGGTTCTGCCAAATGTCCTGGATTTTCGTGGTAGGGGTACAGCCTTGGTTAAAATTATTTGTTGTAAAGTGGATGTCCTGTTGTAAACGACGGCGATCTCGCTCAAAATTTACTGTCTTTGAGCCACAGCTACAAAGACAGGATCATTTTGTTGAATACTTTGAATACCGCATCTTTCGAGAATCCAATGAGCTGCTTCGCTGTTTCAATCGTGGCCCCAGCTAGACGAGCACCAGCAATGGATCCCCTTTTTGAAGTCAGTGAGGTTATTAAAACCAAAAGGCTCACGCTCCTGAAATGCTAAGTCATGCAGCTCATTCTTAACCAAGTACACGCTTCAATCACATGACGTGAAACTATTTTGCAGAAAACGAATTAAAACAAATTTATACCAGTTTCTAATTCATTGCCCACAGTGTGTGCAAAGTACTTCACAGGAAAGTGCTCTTTACTTGACTTCATTATTGTTTTCTTTTTGGTGCCGTCCGATGTTGACGAAAATTTTCACTTTCATTTATCATCGTCAATGGAACATCGCATTTTTGGAAATGCATCCTGGTATACGGTCAGCAGAGGAGGATAAGAAATTTTGTAGGTTGGCTTCAGGTTGACTTACCTGGGAACCATCCGAACCTGTAACTCACAGTTTCACACCAAATTGAAATGTTTTACTCACTTAAAGATAAATATTGATGCTTGCAACATAAGAAATTTTCCTTCTTCAAAATAAACCGCGAAAACGAAAAACGAAACGAAATTTTATTCGCGAGTGAAACGAGGGCAAGGCAGTCGAGTGATCTAATGCGGGCAGCGGCCGGGAATACGTTGCATTGGTGAGGGGGTTTGTATCGCCAACTGGGAATAAAATAAATAAATACTCATCGATGCCGATGCACAAGCAAGAAACAAAAACCGGATGTTACCCACATAGCCCTTTACTAGGTCCGCGCACTCCTACAATCCACTTATCAAATTTAATATCTGTTTATATCCATCCAACAGCTATTCAAATATTACATCAATGTATCTTATTTGTTTCTGTATCCCACACATCCTGTATAAATACCTGGCCACGGCCAGTTTAACTCCTTGTAGATGTATAGCCTCCGATGATGGCGTTATGCCGAAACGCGTAAGGCGCAATAAACTTACACTACCGTATCATTCTTTGACCTTATTTCCTTCAGTTAGATATCATGATACTCGACGAAGTTCAACCTGTGGATAAAATAAATATTCATAACGCTTACCTCATCTTATAAATTATTTCGAGGCGAATTAAGGTTTTGTGTTTAATAACTGCGACTGCCGTTAATGATTTTGTTTCCAGCTTGTGGCCATTTAATGTCCCCCCCCCCCTCACTGCCGCTACCGCCACTACGCAACGCCATCGCTTTCAAGGTATGTTTGCGCGCAAACAAAGAGGTTCCCATACAGGTTTGGATAGTTCCCTTGTTAGTCTTAAAGATATTCGAGACATTCTTGCTGTACCATTCCGCGATAGGTCGATTGGTAGAGGCGACGAGCTAGATACTAGTGTTCCCTAGTTCGTTATCCAGGTAGAGCTAGATACACGGTGATTTTTCCTTTCGTTTTTAATATATCTAACATATCCTGGAGCATTATTCCCAGTAACCACTTATTACTTTGTTTTGTATAAATTTAAAAATTATATCTCCTCTCGCCAGTACTATAGTGGGTGTTTTTCTTAACTTGCTAAAGAATTTACGTTACCCCTTTAAAACTCGACAACTTTTCCTCTCAGCTTTCGCTACACTTTTCTGGTGCCTCCAGTTCCTTCTCTTCTGGACAGTTCCCTCCTTTTCCCACCCGGTCCTCCCTTATCTCGTCTCCTCTCATGTCGTATTTTTCTTTCCTTCTATTTTTTTTATCCTCACCACCTCTCCATTCCCTCTTCTTCTTATGGATTATCCCGACTCAGAGTCACTTATCACCTTCTTCATTCCCACCCACCCTCACTTGTTCTTTCTATCTCGCTCTGTCTCTCCATCTTTTTCTCCCTTTTGTACCCGTATTTATTTTTCTATTATCTATTTATCTTGGTGTCGCGGGCGATAGAAGCGGCGCTCTCTCTCTCTCTCACTCTCCCGCCAATCCCCCTCCTTTTCTGGGGTCTGTGACGGTCGTGTCGCAGATCGGTTTAGATTATGACTCAAGGGGGGGATAATTTCCGAAGAGCCATGCCACCCGACGACGAAAAGAGACCGATAAATCTTGGCAGCCGCCGCCGCCGACGACGACGACGACGACGACGCCCTTCGCCGTCCCTACCTACGACGACACCTCTACCTCCTCGACAATCGCCATCTTTCTCCTTCTTCCTATCTCTCAGCACACACAAAAAAAGGAAAAGCATACAAAAAAGTGTTACATCAGAAATAGGGCTAAAGTTAAAAAAAAAAAAGAAAAAAAGCGCACATATTTTTTAACTTTTTACGCTAAGTTAATTAACGGTATTGATCCGTTTTGAAACTGAGTAAATTGCTTTATCTATCGGTTGCAGCCATCAAAGATGTTATCGTCCAAGATGTTATCCAAGATCCTTTCACAAGTGAATGATCTGCTTTCGTGATTTTAAAACGTCAATTTCACGCCTACTTTCCCCTTTTCAAAATCAATTGCTTCTCCTCTTTGTGGGGGAGCAACCTTAGAACAAATTTTTTTCTTAGGATTTAATTGGAAGACTTAATGAAATGTTTAAGTCAATTTATGGAAAAGGGGACAGTCCGGCTCCCGTTGCGTGTTGACAGAGAAAGAAAGAAGACTAGAGGGCGGGAACCGTTACGATTTGGAACCGTGCATTGTGTTTCTAGATTGTAAAAAATAGTATTGGGAAATGGGATTCAAATTTGAATTTGTAAATGTTAACGTCAGAATATTTTTTCCTTAACAGCATTGACGTCGATGACGAACAGCTCGATTTAATCAACGGAAAACACAGCGTCAAGAAAAGGCATAGGAGCACACATTCTAGATTGCATACTATATAAAAATTTAATCCTTTTACTTGAGTTGGACAAAGCAATACCGGTGGCACCTAATTTCGAACCGTGACACCTAGCAGTGATAGCATACGGATGCTAAATAAATGGCGGCATTGAAACTCCGTTATGGCTGACCATTCAGATTTTGAAAGAGACATAATTGTTGGGGCCCGTCTTGCCAGAGCTTCAGTAACGAAAAAGGCCATCCTTGTTGGGGACGGGAAAAGTTCTGTGTCGACTGTTGTGACAGCCTATAAGAACAGGGAAAGACGTCATCTGCCAAGCACAACAGTGACCGAAAGTCGAAGCTCACTGATATAAACAGATAGCCGTATCAGCAAACACGCAACAGAGTGGCTATTCCGAAACCATTGGGGACACCAAGCAATGCATTTAAACGACGAAAATGGTTTCGCGAGCAACGAGCATACATTTAAACGACAACAATGGGATAATGTCATCTGGTCAGACGAATCGTCGTTCACAAACGGACGTGTTTACATTTGGAGAACATCAGCAGAAGGCTATGATGTTGACTGTTAAGCATGGAGGAGGGGTCAGTGATGCTGCAGGGGCGATGTCTTACCGTGGTCCTGGCCCACTTGTTTTCCTGCATGGCAGGTTTCACCACAGGATTATGTCAGATTTACAAACTGTGCTCCCTCATGAACGACCTGCATCCCAAGACTATAATATTCCCATTTTCATTGCTCAAACTGTCCGAGACTAGTATAATGAACATGATGATGAACTACAGCCCCCCTCAGTCCACTGATCTGAATATCAGTGAACCTATTTAGGGAATTTTGGACGCCAAGCTGCACAGTTTCCACCTCCAAGGATATTTTCTGAATCAGCGACTTTTTTTTCGCAGGAATGGGGGGCTACGTATCCCTGTGACTGTTGTGCAAGATTTGTATTTGTCCATCCCAAATCGGATACAAGCCAAAATTAATACAAAAGGAGGGCCCTATAAACATTTTGTCTCATTTCACAGGTGTTCATATTATGTTGTCCAGCCCTTGTACAATGGGGAAAAACTGCCAATTGAAAGGTTCAAAATCGGATTATGTTTGTCTAATCTTTATAGAATTGCCACATTAAAGAAATAACAGTCATTAACACATTAACAAAATTGTGCAAATTTGCAATCAATGGCGAAAAATAATAATTATCATTAACTGGCCCTATTAAAAAGGTTAATGAAATACAAGAAATGGAGTTTAAAATAAGGAGTTAAAATGACATATCCCAAGCCATGTGTTGCCAATTGAAAATGTTAACAGTTTATAAAGACCATGCGACCACTACTCCCACAACTCCGACCCCATTGGGACAACCTTGTTTAAACTTCATAGTAATATGGATCTTTCCTAGGGGAATCTGCATACCAAATTTCACTCTTTTACTACCTGTATACCATGTTGACCAGATGAACTCGTATAATTCAGACCTCCGTAACTCCTAGACCAATCGAAACCAAGGTGACGTAGAACATGTCCATAGTACATGTATTTAAGAATTTGAAATTTTTACGTCACGATATCTGACAAATACAAAACTGGCACGTTTTTCTCACACTTTAGTATGCTGTTGTTATTATGCTCAAACTTCGAAATCCCGGAGAAAAAACTTATGCAATGGCGAAGTACGCTCTATGTATGTTGGAAGAGGAGAATACGGAGCCAAATATAAACAAATTAATTCGAACTGCTTTGAGAGATATATAAAAGAGATTGCATACACCTACATAATTGGGTATAAGTAATTCTATAACTGAATTTTACTTTAATTTTGTAAACAATTAGCACAACTTTTTAAAAACAATATTTAGATATTTATGGATTAATAAAAAAAATACACATCATGCACGTTTGTAGACGATCTTCACTTCTTTTGAGAAATCTTTTTCCGACTAACCGAAAAGGATACAGCGATGAAAGCCTCATAAAGTTATAAACCACATCCCTTATTAAAAGGAGAAAACCAAATTTCGTAATTGCAGAAGCCTAATAAAGTTAGAAAATGAGAACCGTAAAGGACGCTGGAGAAAGTGTCTCGCCAAATTCGCCTTCAGTAGAAAGCAATTAATCTCAAAGCAACGTCAAAAATTGAATTTCGGCGTCTTAACAACATTAGCCAATCAACATTTTATCCAGGAAGCGCGCGGTTCACGAAAAACAAGAATCATGTAAAATGTATCCTTTTTCCTAGAAGCTTCATCCTATATATATGTGTACCTAAAAATATATCCGATTCCACATCCACGTATAATGCACTCAAGTGAAGAGAAGGAGAAAAGAGGGAAAGAAAGCTATGGAACCTGAAGCTCAAGCTCTTTTCCTTCAGTTTTAATTTAAAGCCCCCTAACCAACACCCTTAATTTCATTAGATGCCTCGTCGCTATTAAGATGGTTTCATTATTTGTAATGGAATTATTACCAGCAGAAAATCTGCCAAAAGATCCCTCTTCCAAATCTTATTTCTCGGGAAATGCATCATAGGTTATATACCAGAAATGGAGGACGAAGGCTGCTGGAGAGAGGAATGTAAGAATGTTACAAGAAATAAATAAAAAAAAAACTGGTCACATTAAATGCAGGGGAAGTCGAAACCGAATATTACTATTTTGTAGATAAAATTCGAAAGTTAGTAAAATGAATATATTCGACAGCGTGTAGCAGGGACATCGCGATTTTTAGGCAACTGTCCACAAACGATTCAGAGGATGCAGACGATTAACATAATAGCAATACAGGCTGTGCACACTCAGCAACACTAAACATCATACAGGGTTAGTCTACATGATTCATCGGGTTTCAAAGCACTATGTATTTACAAGTATACGACGTACAAAGACGGGTGATACATGAAAGATACATACGCCCACCAAGTTAAAAAGCCTGCCTCGTGGCTCGCGTGCACGGTAGATAGCAGCAATGCAGGAGAAGAGTTTTTGTGTGTTAGAATATGGAAAGTGTTCGTCGGTTACGAGCGTTCAGCGTGCATTCGTACGCAAATACGGAAAAGCTGCACCTGGTCACCAGAGCATTTTGCGTTGGTTTCGCCAGTTTCGTGCTATGGTCATTTCAGGACGGCGTTATAGGGACCGCAAATTTTGCCTCGCAAGGGTTCTTTAACGTGCAGCCGGCAAACGACTACACGGGACCAACAGCTTTACTTCCTTTCCGAAGGAAGTGCGTGATCTCAGGATTTTCCGAAGGAAGTGCGTGATACTGGTTGTCTGTGTAAAGGAAAAAGCACGGGGCGAACGTGTGTCTCAGAGGAAATCGTGGAGCGCGTGAGACAGAGCTTTGTGCACAGGCCACAAAAATCAACCGTTCGTGCAAGCCGTGAACTGGGCATTCCGCAGAAAACAGTGTGGAATGTTTTGCATTTCAAACCCTACCGTTTGCAACTATTACGACACCTGACTCCAGATGATTATGCCCGCCGATTGGAGTTTTGTACCCGAATGCAACAAGCTATGGAACATGATGATTTTGCGGGAATATTGATATTTAGCGACGAGCCGACTTTCCCTCTGTCGGGAAAGGTGAATCGTCACAATGTGAGAGTGTGGAGTACTGAATTGCCGAATGTCCGTGGGGAGCTGGTAAAGGATTCGCCAAGAGTGAATGTCTTCTGTGCCTTATCCAAGACAAAGCTGCATGGCTCCTTTTTCTTCATCAAGCAGACGGTGACAGGTTCCGTGTATCTGGATATGTTGCAGTTGTGGTTGTTGCTACAACTGACTGCTGACTTCTCGACTTTCATCTTTCAACAGGCGTGGAACACAATTTGTCCGCGCCTTTCTCAACAGAGAACTGCCACAGCGCTGGTCTGGGTGATGTTCCTCTGTTGCCATGGCCCCCCAGGTCGCCAGATCACACGCCATACGATTTTTCCTGTGGGGTTATTTAAAGGACAAAGTTTATGTACCCCCAATGCCAAGAGCGCTGCAAGAACTGCAGGAACGCATCACTGCTGCTGTGACGGACATTGACGGAAACATACCAGTGAACGTATGGACGGAACTGGATTACCGTTTAAATGCGTGCCGGGTGACCAAGGGCGCCAGAACATTAGAATGTACCAGAACTTGGTGAGTATATATATCTTTTCATGTATCACCCGTCTTTGTACATCGTATATATGTAATAAACCCGATGGATCATTTAGGCTAACCCTGTACATGACCACCTCACTAAGTAATCTGCATGTGTGATACAAACTATACACTTGTAAATCTAAAATCACACAAAGTTGCTACAACAATGCTCTTTAGGCTGAGTGAAGGAAATCTTCTTTGGAGAAACTGAATGGACCACGATTGCCATACAGGGCGAGAATATTAACACTAAAAGCCTATGAAGTGTATAGAACACTATAAGAAGTGGGCGTTACAAGAAGCAAGTTATATGTTTTTTTTAGTATTTCTTTAAGTGTCCATGACTAAGTTAAAGATATTTTTATGTGAATCCTTCATTAAATAGCAGATACTAATACAATAAACTACTCCTTTGCTAGACGCGACTTTCCAGGGCTTTCCCTTTGTAGAAATTGTTCTGAAATTCTTGCTCTCAACATATACAGACTACCATTTCGCTGGACGCTTACCAGAATGTTTTCTAAGATGCCCCTGCTATTTAACCTCGTGTATTTTACCTATTCCCAGCCGAAAACAGCATTCTCTACTACAGTAGAAGCCATTATGCTAAGCTATGGCCTCACGAACAGGCGTAAAATTTTCTTTCCCATTCTTTGCTACTACACTTATTGCGTGTATCCATGTTTAAAGTAACTTTTCTATAAACCATTAAAAATGCCCATTTCTCTTAAGCAACCCTCTATTTTGCAAGAATTTGAATACCGTATTTGCAGGAAATGCCATATCAGGGAGGAAACCATCCAGCATATCATATCTGTTGGAAACTGCTCGCAGATACAGATTATATACACAGACTTAACCAAGTAGTCAACATCATATATCAACAAGTAAATAAAATTAACGGCAGAACCATCCCATTCTATAAATACAGGGTGTTTCAAAATTATGTACAATAAATTTAGTGACATATTCTTCAGGTCAAAAGAAGACGAAAATGTTCTATAGCACTTTGTCTGGAAACGATTTATTTACGCGATCCAGCCAACTAAACCCGTGGCTCCAAATTACAGGAATTGTTCAAAGTGCCCGCCACCAGCTCGCACGCACGCTTCGGCTCGTTGCATGAGCGACCGTCTGATGTCATGGAAGAGTTCGTCGCCAGCATTACGAACGGTTAGGCATGCATTTTCAATGCGTTGTCGCAGATCCATAATGTTAGGAACTTCTGTGCTGTAGACGATCGTTTTCACATGACCCCACAGAAAAAAGTCCAAGGGATTAAGGTCGGGTGATCTTGCAGGCCAGGCTACCGGTCTACCTCGACCTATCCACCGATTCGTGTATGCAGCATTAAGGTGTGCTCGCACAACATGGCCGAAATGTGCTGGAGCGCCATCATGCATGAACCACATGTTATCAAAAGATCTTCCAGTAATTCTGGCAATGCATTCTGCAGAAACAAAAGATACGTTCGCCCAGTCAATCGTGGCGGCAACACATAAGGGCCAATTAAGTTATTTCCGACAATTCCACACCAAATGTTCACGGAGAAACGCTCTTAATGCGCTCGAGCTCTGGTAACATGCGGGTTAGCATCTGCCCAATGGTGCTGGTTGTGAGAATTTATGATTCCTGTCCGGGTGAAGGTTGCTTCGTCCGTGAAAAGTATCTGGCTGAGACAACTAGGGTCTGCAGCATGACGACGTTGTATCCATTGGCAAAATGGTTGTCGGTGTGGATAGTCCGTTGGGTTCAGTGCCTGAACCAGTTGCAGGTGGTATGGATGCAAAAGCTGACGGTGAAGAATGCGCCAAACAGATGAGTGCGGAATGTGTACCATGGAAGAAATACGACGGGTGCTTGTCTGTGGTTCATCATGTATGATGTCAATTATCACATCCTCCTCATCCGGAGAATGTGCTACAGGCCGCCCTTGTCCTGTTTGACGGCCAAAGGAACCACGCTCCCTCAAATGTCTGTCAACAGATACAAATGTTCGGTTATTTGGCAAACGTCTATTCGGAAAGCGTTCTTGGTAGAGTCTTCTTGCTTCCACAGCATTTCCGTCCGCAAGACCATACATTAGGTGCATGTCAGTGTATTCTGCACTGGAATACGTGTACATGACTTTTTTTTACGTAAATCGTAATGCGTATGTCAAAGCACGCAAACGTTCTGAAATTGATATTCCTAGTGGATGTAGAGTAATGGAAACAACCGTACACAACTAATGGAACAAACCTAAAGTAGGTTTAAATGGAACAAACCACTCAACCTAGTGTTGGGTCGAAACGCTGGAACTGCTAAAATATCGTCCGCTAACTACCGTGCTTCCCTACTGTATGATATTGGATTACTCGCAAATAAATCGTTTCCAGACAAAGTGCTATAGAACATTTTCGTCTTCTTTTGACCTGAAGAATATGTCACTAAATTTATTGTACATAATTTTGAAACACCCTGTATATAAAAGTGCCGTTCAAATGCAGCACTGATCTCGCTGGTATGGCGGCAATGTTTATGTTAAGACCCGAAGAAAAGCACATTGGCTTTGTTGTGGTAAAGGAAACTGCCTTTCCAATAGCATTGAATCACAAATATACCCGAGCGTGCCCACTAGCCTGTGATTTGATTCCTATGTAAAGAAGCATGCAACCAGTGGAGATCTTTCAGAGAATGCAAAAAGCTTACAAGGAAATACAAGATGCGTTCGAAAATTTCGGTGAATGGTCTCATAAAATAAAGGAAACAAGATACAAACAAAATACCTCTATTGGCATTCATTACCTATAGCACACTTTTAACATCGGTTGAACAGCTGCTGGAAGTTGTCAGCAAACTCTTCTTTCGTTATCGCTCGAAGCACCGATGTCACACGTTGTTGGATCTCCGCAATGTCGGCAAAGCGTAGACTTTTCAGGACTCCTTTGAGGCGGGAAAACAAGAAGAAGTCTGCAGGTGCCAGATTTGGAGAATACGGAGGATGCGACAGAATCTTGAAAGAAATGTCAACTGGCGTGTAGCGAGAAAGTGCCTCACGCGGGTCGCAGTGTGTGGACGGGCATTGTCGTGGAGCAGATTCCACTATCCACTCTGGTACAACTGTGATCGAACCCTCCGGATGCAGTTTTGCCTAATTTGAAGCAAAACTTGATGACACGCCTTCTCACACAGACGTGCGTTAAATTAGTCATAGCGCGCACTTCCGCTTAACTGTCGTGATTTGGACGCTAGGGAGTACTAGTTGCCATGTCTCTCACTGCGTCAGCATGAGCGCAACATCTTAACCAGCGCGGTTGTTCAACTATGGGACCATTCACCAAACTTTTCGAACGCACCTTGTACTTTGAAACCCAGCAGTGTCTAAACGATCGTATTGTAATGTTTCCACTGGGAGGTTCTTGCCTACATCCATACATTCCAGATCTCTTTCCAACGCAGTTTCATCTTTGGGACTGCGATGACAGACTATAAAAGGACGATATTTCACCTGTGATAAAAGGTTCGTGCTGAAGTGGATGAATGTTTCGCCTTTTCAGGCTCTTCCCGGCAGATTTATAGAAGCTTGTCAATACGTTGAGTGTAAGCATAATGTAACCAAAAATCTGTATAAGTGCATTGCTATTTTGTAGCCATCAACCTGTAGTAAGGAAATTCCTAAACTATTGATATATAATTTTCCTCCCACCCTTAAGTTGAGGCTCACAGGCTTGTCTGAATTTGGGTCTGCCTTTGAGGCTTGTCTCTAGGCTTAGAGTGAAGTTTGGCCTTTCTCCGGTAAAATGTAGGGAAATCAAATCTAAATGACTTCACCAAAAGAGAATTCTACAAGTGCTTCGATCTATGCATATCCAACTACGAAGTTGGTGTATAAGAATCTGTACAGAATTACTAGAAAGCTAATTCTATAGTGCAGGATGCTTCACAGCTTGATAAGCTATTCGAATTTTTTTTGCGCAAAATAATAAATCTTTCAAGTTTTCAACTGATTCCCATGCCTAGGTGTTCACGTCTGCGACTTAGGTCACGCAGGCCGATACCCAGGTCTATCGAGTCAATTTTTTTCAAGAGAAACAAGAGTGAGCGAGGAGGAAGAAAGAGATAGTGGTGTCGACAGACCCGGGCGTCCGCCATTACGGTGCACACGAGCGACTACGATGACGCTGGGAGTGGGTCTCCGGAGGGCAGTAGCGTCACCAAGATTGTTTATAAGACCCTTGTTCGGGTGAGGGCGGCCGGGGTGGCAGCTGCTGGCTCTCTGTCTGGGAAAACGATGACGACAGCGGCGTCCCCGATCATCCCGCTTCGAAGAGGAGGAGGAGGAGGAGGAGGAGGAGGAGGAGGAGCAGCAGGCGGCAGCGGAGGCAACGCTGCTACCGGCGGCGATGGTGATAAGCTTCGTATTTTATTACAGTTGCATAATTGAATGGCGCTCGTGGCGGAGGAATCGTTGCTCTTCTGCTTCCCTACCCCTTCCTCAAAGAACCTACCTTCCTACAAAACCCTCCTCCGCCTAACCTTTCTCTAAGAAGAACAGCAAGGCGGGGGTCAACGCGTGTTTTTAATACCCCCTCCTCCTCATCCTCCTCTCTATTACACGAGGGATGGATTACGCACGTGAGCATTAGACCACTTAAAATGTGTTAACCTGCTGGGAGAATTTATGAATGACGTAGGAAGGCACCTGCCGCTCTACTTCGCGCTGAATGATTTATCGCGAATACTAACTTCCATGTAATTTTCATGGCGCTGTTTTCTCGGCGCTACAAAACTGAGCGTGTTTTCTCTGCTAACAAACTAAATCTCGAGCGAGCTAAAAAAGAAAAAAAAAGCCCTTTCTCCAGACCCCTCATTCCATTCCCCCCTAACTTTCATTGCGTTCAAACTCCTCAAGGTAATTATTCCGCCATCTTCTTCTTCATGCCACCTTATTTCTGACTCGCTGAACCTACCTGAAGTGAGATGGGGTCGTGAGAGAGGGGTAAAAAAATAAGAAGAAATAAAGATTCAATTTTTTTTTCTTAAATCTCGTTTGGGTTGACTTTGTGGTGTGATTCTAATCAAAACGAGCGCCCTTATTATATTCGCGCTATGAAATAAGAGGACTGGAAAGAAGAAGTGCGTGAAAAGAAAGAAGAGGGAGAAAAAAAAGGAACCAGGACGTTACGTTGGAAGGCGTGATTTAGACGGAAACCCATTAAATGCACTTGTGGTTGCGCGAGAAATAACTATTAATTTCCACGAAGAAGAAAAACGCAAGGACCAGTAGAGAAAACTGCGGGGGGAAAAGAACCTCCGAATAACAGACAAGAGGAGAGACAAAAAAAAGGTGGGGAAAAAAGGGGGGAGTGAAGAGGGGGTAAAAAATTATTTCTAAAGGAGTATCTTCTTCTGCGTGACAGCCAACCCAATTAAATGACACGTTTGCTAGCGGGGGACGGCGTTGTAGCACCTGGAGCGCGTGTCATTGTTAGGAGGTAGCGCAACAGTCGCTGTTCCCTGTTCATTTCCTTTTCCTTGTCGCTCCTCGTCATCCTCCTCCTCTTAAAAGCTTTTCCCAACAATCATCATCCCCCGTTCCAGGCTCCGCAGCCACCCAAGCAAGAACGACAAAGGACGTCGTGGGAATTAACAAGGCGCGCTCTCAGCATTTTCCTAGCGACGCAACAATGCACCCCTGGCGCGTCGTTATTGTCTTAGAGCAACAATGTCCGCGGTGAATGACGTCCCCCACACGAGGGACGCAGGAAATGAGCCAACGCGAGGATGAGACTGCCGCCTCGGCTGTTCGCTCTTCCGTGACCCCTTCCATAAAGCGGACGTTAGTCGAGGGAGTGGGTGATGGGCAGCAATGGGCTGCTAATTACCCCTTAATACTCCGTCTGCAGGTCAACACGAGACGTACAATGGACATTGTAAAACGCGCCGGGATGATGGAACTGAATGGGGAATTGAAGAAGAAGTAGAAGACGAAGAACAGATAGCAAATGGCTCCAAGTGATCCCTCTCTTTTATAGAGTGCGAAAAGGGAAGAAGAGGGAATAAGAGACGCTCATTCCCAATTATCACGACAATGCTCTACCCAGCCCATGTCCTCCCTTCTCTGGAACTTCCAAATGACTCCATGTAAGAAGTCACGTGACTCCCCTCAAACGCTCACAATGAGGACGAACAAGGGTAAATTTCTCCGTGGTACAAAGATTCTTGCGTATGACAATTTCATTAAGCGCTCCAACTGAATCTAGTGCACTTACATAATTCAATATAATCGCAATTATTAATATCAGTTAACTAACCCCTCATTCGCATACTCCTCTTTTTATTAGAAGCTTTAGCATTAAGCTACTTATAAGAATGCACGCTTGATCTGTATGTTTATTTGTCGGGCCATCCGCCGTTTGGACGATAACTTGAAAACTGATTATAATTTGAAATAAGAACATTAAGCACTTGTCTCTTTCAACTTTTCAGGCTTTTTCGTGGACTCTTTCAAGTCGATTGCATGTGCTAAAAATGACAGTAATATAACAATCGATTCGTCAAGAATGAATACACTGTTACTTTCTTTTTATGTTTTAGGCATTGTTGACATGGGCACCTGAAGATCGCTTTGTCACAGCTAAAGCTCCTTCTTAGAATGGTTGCAAGATTTTATTTTTATCAGAAACTCCTGACAAACATTACCACTAGATTCAGCGCAATGCTGGGCAAGTTGCCACTGATATGCTCCCCTTATAAAACTCGTCAGACTTAAAAACATCGACTAGCGCTGGACTCCTATGATCATGTTTGCCAAAGTCCTTATCAAAATGGACCGCTTTAGTTCAGAACGCTTCCAGGTACTCTAAAGCGAAATTATAAACAAACAGTCCTACCGATATGCGAGTATATGAGTGAAGTTTCCACTAGTGCAGCTTCCAAAGGACAACGCCTTTCAACATCATTTTCGCTGGACACCCGTCCAAAACAATATTACATATCCTAATTTACATGTCTATAACATCTAAGGTCTGTAACACATAATGCCCTCTTATTTATTATCTTTATGGACTGGATAGTTAGGGGTAGCCGAGGCGATGAGCGTGTTTGTGTGGGCGACTGCTTGGTGGAGAGGTAGTTCTTTGCTGACGACCTTGTCCTCTTTGGGTCTTCTCGCACTAACCTTCAGTATGCACTAGACCGGTTCGCAGCCAAATGTGAAGAAGCTGGGATGAGGATCAGTGTGGCTAAGACAGGTTCTGGTCCTTTCAAGAAAGCCTGCTCAGTGTTTTCTCCATGTTAGGGGAGCCCCATTGAGACAGGTGGAGATGTTCAAGTATCTCGAAATTGCATTCACGAGTGCTGGGCGGCAGGATAAAGAATTGGATGCTCGGGTCGGTACAGCAAGCTGTTTCAGACGTGAACTACAGTGATCCGTGATAACGAAGCGCGAGCTAGGAAACAAAGCCAAGCTCTCCATCTTCAAACCTATCTTTGTCCCCATTCTCACGTATGGTCATGACTCTTGGGTAATGACCGAAAGAGTGCGATCGCGGGTACAAGCGGGCCGAAATGAGATTTCTGAGGTGTGGCAGGTATTACCCTACTAGACAGAGTGCATAGCAGTACAATAAGTGTCGAGCCGCTACTTCTCCGCATTGAGAGTCTCAGTTGCGCTGGTATGGCCACGTGATACGGATGCCGCAAACTGGACTTCCTAGGCAGTTGTTATTTTCTAAGCCGGTGGGTAAGAGACCAAGGGGTCGACCTAGAACCAGGTGGCTAGACTACATGGAGAATCTGGGTTCGAGTCGCTTGGGAATTACCAGGGAGGTGATGCGCCTGATGGCGGAAGATGGCGATCGCTGGAGATCCTTCATAGGACTGTTGCCCCCGCGCTCCTAATGGTTAAGCGCGTTTGAAAAGTAAGTAAGTAACATCTAAGATAATATGAATATAAACTTGCCTTATTGGATTCGTTTGTTATTCATATCGGTTATTGTCAAGTGGAAATCCAAATGCCTTCAATTGAAACAAGACTACAGAATTCCGAAATGCCAATTCAAGTACAATCGCCATTCGCCAATGAGAACAGAGGACCCTAAATTTCCATAGTCGACCTGCTGCTCATGCAAAGGATCAATACGAGCGACGTTTAGAATGGTGTAATCATCTAAACTAGGCCATGGAACAATGGAAACATACATTAGCAATCAGCTGGTCAAGTTTGGTTCAGGTGGATGCCCGGAGAACGCTTTATAGTGTCCACTGTGAAGTTCCGTCATAGCATGGGACTCATTTTCAAGGTTTGGATTGGGCCAACGCATTCCACTAGCACGAACTGTGATATCCGCAGATCACCTTGACATTTTTTACTATTCTGCACCGGCTACATCAGGCAACAGTTTGGATTTGTTGGCCTATTCCATACCAAGATGACAATGCTCCTTTTCACAAAGCAGTATCTGTCTGTATGTATGCAGGAATTATTTGAGGAGATAGTGATTGAAGAAATGGACTGGACTGCATGCATCCTCGAAGTAAGATGAAGATCAGTGGTACACACTGTGGTATTTGAAACGGCGATTAGCGGCTCTTGGGGAAGAATGGAATGTATCAGAACGGTATCTACCAAAGTCTTCCTTGGAAAATAGGGGCCAAAATAAAAGCAAACGGAGGTGGTTGCATGCAAAGGTACAGGTTTCTGGAAAGTACAGGCCTCACATAGAATATCTGCTCAGGCGGTTGATATTATAATGATGTCATGTGAGTCCAATATCCATCTTACCGGCCATCACCAATCCTGGATACAAAACACAAATTTCGATACCCAACTTGAAAGCAGCTCCGGCATTAACTGTCAAAATGGTCGGTGGCCGGAAATCCAACTTTCAATCCCATAAGCAGCTGCGTCTGGACATCCACAAATGATTAAACCCATTACACACCATTAAACTCATTCGTAGGTTTTGTTTGCGGAACACCTTAGCATTTAAACCGATATAGTGCGTATAACAACACACTTCGATCGATGTACTCTTTTTACTCATTATAAAAATACTTTAAGTCCAGCTCAAAGACCGAGTCCAACGAACATCATCTTCTGACTAAAAATATAAGCTGCTGCTTTTGAACACGGACTCAAAAACGATTTTTTTGAAAAGGGCCTTTAGAAGTAACAATCTCTATTGAAATAACAAACGAACCTCTATCCTACTTCCCTACCCCAATGTCCCTTACATTTCTTATCAATCGTATCATGTTTCAAAAAACCCAAACCTATTTTCCCCATTAAAATTAACGAGATGAGGGAAGAAGGAGGTACTAGGTATATACGCACCCATATAAATTAGAAATAAAAAATTAAACTCTTAATTTGTTGCGAGTAGAGATTTAATTAGAAGGGAATACCTTGGGGGAGGTTGAAAGGAGGGTAAGACAAAAAGAACCCCAAATAGAAAGACCCTCTTTTTTCTCTTTCCTTTTTCATTTTCTTCTATTTTACATTTGCTTCAACGGCAGAAATCGATTACAACTTCAAGTGGAAGAGCCAAGCTGTATCCCTACTGCAGTGGATACAAGACAAGACACTGGTGAACATGTATGCAAATGAGGAGTAAGAATCAGCAAGAAGAGAATTAGAGACATTAGAATAATTAAAAGATTCTTTTTTGTCGTCGAGCTTTAAAATAAGCTGGGGGGCTTCTTCTTAAGCCAAAGTGGAGTACAACGCCAACTTCCAGAGATGGAACGATTTCTAAAGTCTACAGTTTCTGTTATTACTAGTACACAACTGCTACTATTAGTGTATGAACTGGCCAATGAATTAGAAGCATACGTAAATTTGCTTAAATACGATTTTATACAAATAAGGAAATTTGAGGTCATATGATTTAAGTGTATACTTATTTAAGAAGAAGCTAGGCGAGTCTAATCAGAGAACTCGATGACCATGGGGAAAAAGAAGAATTTGACTACTTCCACATGGGACCCATTGTTGATCTTAATCTAGCTGGAGTTACGATTAAACTAACGCAGCAGTTGACTGGATTCTCAAAAGATGTGATGAAAACTCAATGATCCTCAACATTTGTCTAATAGGGGTAACTGTGGCTTAAATACTGGGCAACAATTGCTTTTAGCCAAAGCTGTTCCAGACCCATATCTAGCAGAAATATGCGCCTGTAACTGAAGCTAATCCAAGTCAGCAGAACGTGGTTTCTGACACTTGAAGACTGAAAGAAGGTTATCATGGTCCAAAGAATCATGATAAGACAGAAGTTTTGGTGATGGTAATATAGTATAGATATTCTTCTGCTGATATGGAACTGGTCCCTAATATATAACCGGACTTTAGGTTGAGTGAATGGAAAGTTTTTCTGAAAAATTTGAAGGGACCAGGATTGCCAGGATTACCAAAAAAAGTGCTAAAAAATTACCGAGGATTCCAGACCAACCAACAGTGAATTGTAACTGTATAGTTGGGTCTCCCGTTCCAATTCGTCCCATAAATGAAATTTGCTGACTATGTTGGCCAATTAATTACTGGAACGTCATGTGCTTTTCAAACTACTCGTTGACAATTCTGGTCAAGTTGGACATAGACAATGCTAAGATAAGATACGCCAATCCAGTTTCCAGGGTTCCAGTTTTATGGTGTCCATTCTAACCGAAGTTTTGCGTTATTGTATTCTGCTAATATGAGGCTTATTTGCAGCAGCACGGGCATTGTCGAGTGAAAAACTCAAGGATTACAGTCACTGAAACCATCAACTGGCAATGGCCAAGTGATAGCCAGAGCTTGTCGATGCAGAACCACACTAGAGTAGTCTCCACTCTGGGGTGGGGGTGGGTGGCCGTGGCTTGGTTGTCTCGTCGATCGGCTCGCCGTTCGATGGAGTTAAGCAACTTCAGGCGCGCCAATCGATGGAGTTCAGCAACTTCAGGCGCGGCCAGCTGCTGGTTGGGTGACGGCCTGGGCTTGAGGGCCACCGCTGGCGGGACAGCTATTTGGGGCGCGGCTGTTGGGGGACTTTGGTCTGACCCATTTGCCGATTGACCATAGCTGGTGTTCCAGCAGTTGGTGACAGCCTCTGGTTCGTTTATCCCCAGCAGCTCTTCCATCATGAAACCCCCCGTGCTTCGGAGGGCACGTTAAGCCGTCGGTCCCGACTGCTACTGTCATCTCGTAGCAGTCGTTATTAATGGGATGGCGCAAAACTCCCTCGTAGGAGTAGGTGCCGCAGATTATCGCTTGCGATAATCTACCCTCTGTACCAGATAAGAAACTTCAGGCGCGGCTTGAGGATCACTGTTGGGTGGGACGACTATTTAGGCCAAAGCTGTTGGGGGACTTTAGTGTGACCCATTTTCTGAGTGACCAGTGCTGGATGTCCAGCAGTTGTTGATAGCCACTGGCTTGTTCGTCCGCCAGCAGCTCTTCCATCATGAACCCCCCGAGGGCACGCCTCGGTCGCGGCTGCTACTGTAATCTCGTAGCACCCGCTTGTTTCTGAGATGGCGCAAAACTCGCTCTGCTATAATCTACCCTCTGTACAAGATAAGACTCCACTTGCGCCAAAACAGACGTCATTGGGAAACTGAACGGATATGTGTAGTCTTCAGTGATGAATCCCGCTTCTGTCTTGGTACATTTGATGACCGAGTACACGCATCATGACGTGTGGGTGAAGAGCTTCTGCTACAGTGTCCCGAAAAGCCATTTCAAATACTATCAGTATAATCACCATTCGCAAAGAACGCGAAGACTCTAGGTTACCATGATTCACCTGCGATTGTTGAATGGCGTATTTGCAGAATGAGAAATCTCGCGTGCAGACTTGTTACATAGGTGAAATCCTATGAGGGAACCATGTTGGAATTTATGATCATAAGTGACCATACTGCATCAATACTGAATATCAAATGAATCCAGTAAAGTATGTTACAAGTTATATTGAATCAAAAACGTGTAAATTAGCACACGTGACATAGTTTTGGAGGAGTGTTCAAACATAATGATCAGGCTCAACTTCAAGAAGTCAATAGCTTTGCTTCGCCGTAAAGCGCATACGCTATTCCGGAAAGCCAACGCTAAAACAAGATTAAAGAAAAAAAGACTTGCGGTACAAGCCCCAATTTTGCCCTTGTATTTCATGGATCCACTTCGCTCAACTATTTTAAAACTAAATTTATTAATTAGAAGAATTAGATACGTCTTCGTCGCCGTATTAAGCGCTGCACTAAAAGGATTCAATAAACCCGAATGGGGTATCGACATACAGGTGCAACAACTCACGGAACCAGATCGACGACGACAGTAAATTGAGGAAGGAAAGGAAACATTAAAAAAAATTATTTTTAATTTGGAGGAGGGAAGAGAGAGGAATTTGAGACGCTCGAGTTTCCAGCAAAGAGAAAAAGATACGCCCGCTAAAAGGAGAAGGAGGGTAAATGAGGATGGGGTAGGGAATAGGGGTAGGTGAAGCAATAGAATGGAAAAGAGAGGGGGAGGAGAGGGGGTGATAACAAATGACGTCTATTAGAGGAGAAAATCAGCGGAGGCGTCGGTGGTCTATTTCGCTCCTCTTGCCTCGTGCTAATTATCCACCTGCACGAGCGTTCGGAGGCCACGAACTATCGCAACGAACGCCTATTGATTTTTTTTATTTCCCTTCTCCTTTTACCTACTCCTCCTCCACCTCCTCCCACCTTTCTCTCTTCATCCTTTTGCGGTTCCAAAAGTTCCATCACAGACGCCCACAATGGCGCGGGTCGACTGGGAACCTCCAGAGATTCACCAAAAACTGTTCGTTTTCTCTCTCTGTCTATCTTTCAGCCCCTTCAATTCCTTTTCCCCTACCTCTTTCGGGACTAGATGCACTGATTACGGATCGGAACCTTTCCACCTACGCACTTTCTCGAAAAAGTCGATGAAAATGAAAGAAAGAACAATAAAATAATAAAGAACAACAAATTTTATGAAACGATTCAATGAAGGGGGGGGGGGGGTAATAGCGCGATTCAAATAAAAATGGCTCCATATTATTATTATGTAACGGTTCCTTTAAAGAGGGGTAGCGAAAAAAAATTTCTTTCAAATTATACCTTTGCGCATTTTATTTGTTTTAACTTTGCTTAAGGGCTATAAAATTCGCCAATTCGATCCTGACACTTTCTTAGCGTTCCTATGAAAAAAATTCTTTTTTTTTTCTTTTTCTAAGTCTACCCTCTCTTCAGCGCCCCTTTTTTTTCTAAACCACCCTCCTCCATTTTTTCTCATTCTCTAAAGCATGTTGACGCTGATACTTTAAATGAGACAGTAAAAAACTCCATTGGAAGGCTGAAAGTGAGGAGGAACCCTCACTACGAAATGGAAGAAGTGATAGTGGTAGCGTTCGTTGCCAGGCCTGATGAAGTCCCGAGGGGTGGAAAGGAAAGAGGGGGCCAAACGATGCCTCCCTACACACACAGACACACGTACCTACGCACAGACACATACACACACTCTTTGATGTCTCACTGTACTAAAAAGAGAAAGCTTGTCGCCGTGAGGCGCATGCGTGGAGGGCACCCCCACTCCACCAAAGCAACACTAGGCAAAAGAGAGCGTCGTCATCGTCCTTCGATTGTTAGTAGTAGTGATGGTGGTGGTGGTGAAAACGCGCAACGGTCGCGTGCTTCGAGAAGGCGCTACTGCTGCTACTGCTGAGAGAGAGAGAGAGAAAACGAGAGAGAGAGAGAGCGAGAGAGAGAGAGAGAGCGAGCACGTGCCTTCTAAGACGAGTAATGGTGCCACGCAGGCTGCACCGACGAGCCCGCGTTCCCATCGGTGCGTCAGCCTCACCTGAGATGGTGCGCCAGTAACAACCGACCGGTAATAAAATTCGCGGGCTGAGAAGCGGCAACTTCTCCAGAAACAGCCGCTCAAACCTGTGATAAATTTCGAGTAATGGACAGTTATGTGGAGCAGTGGGAAGCGTTTGGCTCCTTGCTCGTTTCTGATCGCCTCCGCAAGCCCTGCACTTCTCATCGGGCGAACGAACGAAAAAGAGAAAGAGAGAGAGAGTGAGGGAGACGAGAGAGTAATTGGAAAGAGGTGAATAGAGTGAGAAAGAAGAAGAAAGGAAAAAAGAGAGACGAGACGTACTGAGAGGAAACAAAATAGCAAAAGAGGCGAGCGAATGAGAGAAAGAAAAATTTACTTAAAAGACACAATAAAATATAATAGAAAAAAAAATTCGTATATAAATAAAAACAAGTTCATAAAGAACATTAACAAAAAAATTTTTTGCATTTCATTTCATTTCAATAATTTGAACATCCCATAACAAAGATTTTAAAATTGATCATTCAAAATAAAACAGAAATCATTACTATTACCATTAGATGATTTGCACTTCTAAAGGATTGTCAAAAATCAAACAAATAACTATATTAACCAATGGTACATATATAAAGGGCATGGGTAGACAAAGTATTAACGCCGAAAGTTCGAGTCGAATACATGAAGATGATGAGGCAAACTTATATGGTTCGGTTCGTGGCAAACCAATCTTGGCGGATCTCTTTAGGAATACCATTCTGAAAAGATAAATGTTCAGATTGGAACCAAGAGACTTGCATTGGTGCTTCCGAATTCAAATAACTAAATGAATGAGGTAGGCGGACTGCGTTTACTAGTTCAACCAAACTTTAACCTAAAGCCAAGCTTTCAGTTTTCGCCAATTAGCTTTTTCACCCTTTCTACGATTATTTAGTAATGAGTCTTTGGTTATGACCGAAAGATTGCGCTCGCGGATGGAAGCGGCTGAAAAGATTTCTGCGAGGTGTGGCAGGTATTTCCTTACTAGATAGAGTGCACAGTAAGGACGTTTTCACACATCCCGGCAGAATCGGAGCCGGTGCCGTTTATTAGTGCAGCAGGTTTTCTGCTGTGGTGAAAGAAAGATTGTGCTGCATTCAACAAACGTTACCTTCTTGGACTATTATACCTTAGAAAGAAGCATCGAAACCGAATATATATCAAAAATAGGCAGCACTGGATGCATCAACTGTTGACTGTGAGGTACTTGGTTACACTTTTTGAAAAACTTAGGACAGATAACAAATTTTCAATTATACAGTACTTCCTCATGACTTTATATTTCGTCTAAGTTTTTCTAATGCAAACGTAAACAAAATGGAAACGTTAACAGAATACAAAACATCTCTCTGGCACCGATAAATCTGTGTGGACAAGGAAGTAACTGATCAAAACTTTCCAAATACCTGTGCTTTTGCACTGTAACCATAATTGACAAAAATGAGTAAGATGTTGAACCTTTGCAGGCATTACTCTCCAGATTTTGGTAGATAGCCTCAGAAATTTTCTTCCATTCTTCTCCAGAGCGTTAACGAGTTTATTCACACATACGACGTGTGGCAATTAAATAACAAGACTGCGCACCTCTTATCGCGCAGCCGCATAGGGGTAGATTGGTACTGGAATACAGCTAACCTTGAACCTTCAAGAGCAGCCACCTTTCGTTTCGTCTGTCAGTTTAGTTTCCTTTTGAGCGTCGGTTGTAGATGACGTTGTTCTGTAGTAGTGCTGCGATCATGGTAAATATCTTTAATCAGAAATACTACAAAGAAGTCCTAATCAAGCTGAGGGAAAGAGTAAAGAAGAAAAGACCGGATTTGTAGAAGAACGACGAAACGCCAACCCATAGTACTCTATCTGTGAAACAGTTTTTAGCGGACAAGCACATTCCTGTACTCGAACATCCTCCGTATTCACCAAATCTGGCTCCTTGTGACATTTATCTGTTCCCAAAAGTGAAAAGTGCATTGAAGGGAACACATTTTCAGTCTACTGAAGAGGTAAAAGCAAAAACGGCAGAAATGTTGAAGAGGGTGACAATGGATGACCTACAGCATTGCTTTGAAGAAATGGAATGCACGTATGCAGCGGTGTATAGATAGGGGAGGGGAGTATGGTGAAGGGGATAAAAGTTAGTTATAACTTTGTTTGCACTAAATCCCATTTCTGACACCAGTCTCGTTATTTAATTGCCACACCTCGTATTCACTGGGATTTATATGGAGAATATGTGCTTTTCCTCAAACCGTGCTTTGTGACAAGGAGCATTGCCATGTTGTTACGGGAATGTTAACAATCCCAAACTGTAGCCACACGGCGAATCCAAAATTCCAAAATTTCAAGTTGCAGACCTCACAGTTTCTGCTACTGGAATGAATTAGCATAAACCGGCGAATGGTGATTGTACAGGCAGTACTTGAAATGTCACTTCGTAACTCTAACATAACTGGATTAAACGGGATATTTGCAGAAATGACAAATCTCGCGTAAAGACTTGTTGCATAAGTGCAATTTTATGATGATACCACGCTGAAACCCACTGAGCTCTATTAGCGATTCATACTTTGTCAATATAAATCACAAACAACTCCATTAAGTCACGTTTCTTTTTACATTACCTTAGACATCACAGACATAAATAATAAAATCAATCAAGTACAACACGGAAAATAAAAAAAAGAAAACGAAAGGACATTTTCCAATTCCATATTTCTCTATTAACTTTCCTCTCTTCGTCACATGAAAACAAAAAATAATTAAAAATGGAGAGATCGATTTAACGAAATCCAATTAAAAGCAAACGGATGATTAATTAGAGTCTGAAAAAGATTTACAATAAATCTTCCTATGCATTTCTTTACGTCCTTCAAATAGAAATCGCTTTTGAAGAACTTTAAAGAACATGGAGAAAAAAAAACAGAAAACGAAGAAATGGGAGGGAGAGAGAGAGAGAGAGAAAAGAATGAGAGAGAGAGAGAAAAAATATATAAAAGCAAAAAAATTAGAAATTAAACTTAAATAGAAAGAAAAGAAAAACGCAGGGGGAGTCTAACAACAAATTTCAAGAATGACAGTGCAAATTTCTCATACAAGCGGATGAAATTTTAAAATTAACGACGAGAAAAAAAGAAATAGAAAGAGAAATTAGAAAAAAAATGGAGAGATGGCAAATATTTCTTTTTCTTTTAATAAATATTAAAAAAGGCTTACTAAATAAATAAATAAATAAATAAATAAATAAATAAACCCCAACTCTAATAGGATTCGTCTTCTAGTGTACTCGGAATCAAGTCGCAGATTCCAAAAACCTAGTAGCCTCTTGCCTAAGACACTTCAAACTGAAATAATATTCAAGAAAATTAATATCCAAGTTTGGTAGGCTCATATCAGGACACTGAGATCCACTCCATAGGAAATATCTTGCTACAATAAAAAAAAAGCTTCTGGTGAATTAGACAGTTCAACAAAGAAGAAGTCCTGTCTGAATACAAAAAAAAAAGTTGGGAACTGTGATAGGTACAACTGAAGGTTTCTAAAGTGATATTGTAAAATAATTTTTTTCCATTTATTATTACTTTACTGTCTGCAAAACTTCTGAAATGCCCTCGGACTCTATTTGTCCCATACGCCTCCATGAGAAGTATTCAGTTGTATTCTGAGTTGGATTTCCATAGCGCATTGTACGGCATCCTAAATGCGTTCTATGAAAGAATAGCTTGAGATCTGGTGACTTAGATGGTCATTAAAGATCCCCAATTCAGATGAACGCTTCTTCAGCCATTATTTGGTGGCTGTACGGGCGGTGCATTGTGCTGTTGGAAGAGATTCAAAAACCTATAGATAGCGTTCACTATCATAGACGTTTGCAGACAGACAAAGAATCCCTTGGATCTAGGTGAACACACAATCCGCCAAGTAAGGCTATTTACACACACGGATCCTTCCAACGGTCAGAAATAGTCGAAAACGCGACTCGTTGTTATACCAGGCCACCGGTTTCCAACTATTTCAGACGAAAATGTGCAGTGGCAGTGTTCCCGAACCTAGATGAAGTGAATTGCTCTGAATTTCGATGTTACTTGAGAGAGTGTTGCACGTCTATTAAATGTTGTAAGACGTGCTCTCAAAATATTGCCTAAAAAATTAGCATTTTTGGCTTTTTTTTAGAAATGCAGAATAATGTAGCTATTTCGTTCAAACAATGTGCCTAACGTACAGAATGTGCTGGGAAACCTGGAGCAATTATTTTTTATTATTTTTAATAAATAATAAATGCTTCTTTTTTTCTCTTGCTCTGTTCCAGTAACGACAGCGACAATATTTACAGGCTATTTAAAACAAAACTGGACGGTCATAAAGAAGATAAAATTAAACCAGATGAGAATGAGCAAGGTATCATTACGCAAAACGAACTTAAAAAAGTTTATGATTAATTTAATTTGAAAAAATATGGATAGCATGACTGGGCGAATTAATTAAATTCTGTATAAGCATATTCGAGTGAGATGTTGAAGTGGATACGTATGAATAAGCACAAGTTTGTGAATGGGTGAACAGTGCATAAGATAGTAAGGATATATAAGAGGTGAGTGAGAATAAAGCGTGAAACCGTAAAACAGAATATTTAGATAGGAATTATATAAATTAAAAAATTCTAAGGTTCATCAGTTTAATACCGAAACCACATGAACGTATATTTGACCATGACATATGTCCTATTTCATACCATTGTTACAATATGACTCTAATTAGTTGGGTTGATAAATTGAACCTCATTGCACTAAGGTTTATATTGTTAAATTTAAATGCCAGTGAGCAGCGCAGTTCATATCACCCGGTCGATATGCTCTCTCCCGAACGATTAGCTCAGTTTTAAATGTTTTTTTCAAATTTATGCTTATTATTGAGTATACTAGCACATAAACAAGTCGCATCGGTGTCGGCTATCATATATAATAATAGTAAACATCGAATCGATAATTATGATTTGTCGATAGTGTTTGTCGGAATATTGACCCCTGGTCAATACAAATATTTATTAATTTTATATGTAATAACGTAGTAAACTGCTTTAGTTCAATTTTGCTGTAATTTGCCATTTTCGAGATATAACATATTTTGGAAATTCTATTTTTAGCCGATATTTTGATCCCACAGAAATTTGGATGCGATATTCATAATCAGTGAAGAAAGCCGCATTCATTTCATATATCAGATGTACCGCGCCTTAAAAAATGCGGCCAGACGAAAATATAGACTTGAGTAACGTAATTTGAAAATGAAAAAAGATTGCATATGCACATGTCTCCATTAATGGTATCGAAGAATAGTTAATCCCCTCAAAATTTAATTGTAGCTTTAATTGTAGATTTACCCAAAGATTTTTTAATTGTCTCCATAACACTACGTCACCTTTCCCGTTTCTTAAAATGCCACTTTGGCACGTCCACCCAAATCGACTTACATGCAATTCCTAAAGCGATTGTGAATTAGGGTCACACCGTAAGAGGTGAAAGGAAAAAGAACAAAGGCGGATAGACAGAGTGTCTGTGTGTGTGTGGTCGTCGTCGTCGGTTGGGTTCCTCCAAGCGCCAAGGTTCTATCGTAATTGTCGCGCCCAGCTGGTGTCCCATCCGCGTGAGTGTCTTCTAAGTGACAGAGCATCATCTCCGTGGCAGTCAGTGACGAGTTGATTGGTCATGACCATCCTTCCTCTTCTGCGACCTCCCTCAATACGCAGCCATCAAAGAGCCAATTCGATAACAATAACAGAACGATTGGGGAGAGACAATGTTCAACAGGAACCCACCCGTCCATCCATCCATCCATTCAACCCCACCTC
>JAHWFO010060774.1:541771-679522 GCA_023313115.1 Rhysida immarginata
ACACACACACACACACACACACACACACACACACACACACACACACACAGGAAGCGTTTCTCTTCCTCTCGGCTCTTAAAGTGAGGAAGCGCTTATTCTTACAACTATCTTATCGATTATTTATACACTTGCCAGATAGAATATAACCATAATGCACGATCCACAACATCTGAAATATTATTTTTACTATAAGAGCATATAAAAAATAAGGAACTATTTCAAAGGCCCCTCTTGAACATCTTGAAGGCACCTGACTTCGTATAGTGGAAACGCTCCCGTTTAAGGCACCTCACATCTTGGTACTGTGATTGCTGAGCACAAACTTTAAGCATAGCCGAAGGCGATATATGAGCCTAAACATTGCATTCAGCATAATCTCAACTACTGAACGACTAGAATATGGAGAGAGGTCATGAAGAGGTTTTGCGCCCAGTATACTGGGAGAACTATGCAATTTCAACGCCAAGTGCGTAAGCAAAGTAAAAGCAAATAAATCAGGAATGTACTCAATAAAAAATAAGCAAAGTTGAACGAACCAGGGAAATTCTGAAGTAGTAGTAAAAGTGAAGGTTTTCAACTCGAGAAAAAATCCAAAGGATTTAATGATGAACATGGATTTAATATTAGTCGACAGACTGTTGGACGTCGTCTCTGTTCCGTTGGACCTCGTGTCAGCATAAAAGAGCAGAACGGCACGAATGGAATTTGCTAAGGCACATCTTTTTCAGAGTCGTCAAGACTGTGCCGGTCGCTGGAAAAATAACTTACAAATTGGAGCAGCATTGCGACTTAAAACTGAAACTACAAGAGATCGTACTGCAAAAGAGCACTATCAAGGATTGTTAGAGGCCCTCGGGGATAATGCATTACCATAGAGTACGATAAGAAAGTGGTTAAACACAATCAAGCGTGAGTGTGAGAATGTTAGCAACGAACCTTGGCCTGGCCAACTCACCATTTCAGACACCTAAAGGTACGCCCACACAGCGCTACGCGACGGACGCGATGGACAGGACGGACGCGATGGGCAAAATAGGGTGGCCACACAGAGCGCTACGCGACGGACGCTATTTTCGCTCCGATTTGTAAACAAGTCTGTTTATTTCATTGCTTATTTGAAGATTTACGTAAAGAAACAATGTTTATTATAATTATAATTATGCCAAATGTTTTTTTTCTTTCATAGTATTTCGGAACGATATGGACTGAGGCTTTACAATGCCAAATGTTAAGATAAAGGAACAAGAAATTAATCCTCCCGAGAAAGGTATAGGAAAGTAGCGGAAGCGCTGAGGTCATCTATTTTTACCCTTTTATCTGCACTTTTTAATTCGCCCCCACCCTATTTTTTTTTAATCGAAAAATTGATTTTCTCGAACGTATTATTTAGAAGATGAAAGAGAGCTCTATCTTCTTTCGTTTCTCATCATTTCCGATCGAATGATATATCACACGCCATATGCTGCCATAGTTCTAAAGACTAAGTGAATGCCACCCCCACAACTCCGACCCTATTGGGACCATTTGACCCAAACCTCACAATAATGTTGATCTTGCTTAGAGGAATCTGCATTCCGAATTTCACTCCTTTATATGCATAAGTACGCATAGACCTTTTGGTCCCCTCTAACTTCCGCCCCCGAAACTCCGACCCCAGTGGGCCAATCAAAACAAAACTAAATAGTGAAGGTGCTCATACCCATAGTAAGCTACATTCCAAATTTCAACCTTCTACCTCAAAAAATGCGGAAATTATGAAGGGGACGGACGGACGGACAGACGGACGGACGGACAGACGGACGGACATTGTGAAAACAATAAGTAGCTCCATTCTTCCGCTACTTAATAACTTGCTTTGATTTTTGTTCTTGAAGTATATTTTGAAAAATACAGGAATAAACAATGAAACTAGATATTTTGCTATCGATGTAAAGCCATTATTTTTTATTCTTTTGTATTTATTTGCTCAGAAACGCCATAATCGTAGCATATTCACATGATTGAAATCACCGAAGGTAAAAAATTAAGATGCGTCTACACAAACCGCGACGGACGCAATGGACAGGACGGCCGCTACGCGTCCAAAAAAATTTGCGCAATGGACGCGACGTTCTGGACGTTTGGACGCGTCGAGGAGGGTTTTGTTTGCGCAAATATTTTCTGGACGTCCAAAACGTCCGTCGTGGACGGGCATTCGTAGTAGAAAAGCAATGGTGATATGCTCATCGCCTGCAGCTTCGGTGATTTCAATCGTGTGAATATTCTACGATTTGGCGTTTCTAGAGCAAATGCATACATGTTTTTTGGAAAAAATAATTATATAGTTAAATAAATACAAATGCAAAATTCATTAAAAGAAGTATAAACAAAAGAATAAAAAAAAAGAGTGGCTTCACATAGCAAACCAACGAGATTGGAAAATATACTTTGAAAAAGACAGGAACAAAATCGAAACAATTAATATATGGTATTATAAAGCCTCTGTCCATATCGCTTCGAAATAACTATGAATAAAAAACATATTGCATAATTATACCGTAGTTATATCGTAATATTAATAATTAATTACAATAAATTAATTAAAAACTTAAATTGTAAACTTAAATTTATCCTCTCTTCACGTAAATCTTCAAATAAGCAATGAAACAAAAGGAGCTTAAACAAATCGGAGCGAACATAATAGCATCCGTCGCATCGGCTCGGTATGGCTGTAGTTTTAGCTGAAGGCGATAAACACATCACCATTGCTGGTCTACTGCGAATGCCCATCCACGTCGGACGTTTTGGACGTCCAGAAAATATTTGCGCAAATAAAACGTCCAGAACGTCGCGTCCGTAGCGTCCGCAGCTCTGTGTGGCCACTTACATAGAGAATGAAGGCGCTACGCGTCCGTCCCATCCGTCGCGCTCTGTGTGGCCGTAGCTTAAGTCACGACCGTTTCTAACTTGCTGCCCAATAAATGATGGTGGATTATAAAATCAGTCGTGAAATCACTTATAAAATTAGTCTCAGTCATACGTCCGTGCTTAAAATCCTTAAGACGTGGCTACAAATGGAAAAATTTCGGCGCCATGGTTTTTTTTTTCACCCTCCATACTCTCCAGATCTTATTCTCTCTGGTTTTGATTTATTCCAAATCTTAAGGAACCCCTGTGCGGCATTCGTTTCCACAAGATTCCCCGTTATGCGTGCAGTCCACTGGTCCATCTATTACATCAATAGATATGAGCTTGTGACAGAATTATGAACCTAACACGACGGTGGACAATGCTGGGGATTGTATTGAGGGATTGTAAAAGGGAATATGTGGTACGCCTTTCCTGAGTTAATCTTTACCATTAGGGTCATTACTGAAGTTCCAACCCTCGTATTTTAAATCAAATATTATTCCAGTTAACTGTTTGTTACCATCGCCGTTTGAAATATAAAAAAAATTTACATTGAAACAAAAAATAAATTGAAAATATAATAAAAGTTTTTTAAAATTATAAAATAAGTTTAAAAAATAATTAAAAATTTAAGAATCCTGCTTCATTCTTCCTCAAAATAATTTTTAGTTCATACACTCGCCTCTTAACATGAAGGAAACCTGACTGGCATTATCTCTTATTACAAACAGCAATCTCAAATGAACTAACACTGTCAGCGACACACAAGAGAAGCGAGTTCACGTTAAGTGAATGAAGAAATATAAAACTTCACTATCACTAATTATGACTATTCTGATTTATGCATGCATTACTCTCAAAATTAAAGCAAAAAAATGTTAAAAAATCCAATTTATAACAGTAACAACGTGTTCCATTAAAATGCTTAAAATTATTCCAAACATTCAACCTATCTCCCCGTCTCTTCCATCAGCCCATCTCTAAAACAACCTTAACCTTAAATGAATAGCACAATCTGAAAATGAAAAATAAATAAATAAATAAATAAATAAATAAATAATATTTTATTTACTAATTTTATATAAATTTTTTTCCATTAACCTTTAATTTAGCGTTTTTTAGAATAATTTTATTATTTAAATCTAAAATATTTTCAGAATTGTCAGAGTTCGAGATTGTTTGAAAGGAGGGGCGAGCTTTGAAAATATTATTATTATTCATTTGAAACTAATACTTAGATTTTAAAAGCAAGTAAATATTAATTAATATAAAATTAATAGTATATAGTAAATTGTAAAATATTCTTTAAATGGTTTAACAGATCTATATTTAATCTAAATCAAAATCCACGCCAAGTCAAAATGTAAATATCCCAATGATATTTAATGATAAAACAACGATAGTATTAAAAATGAAAGAAATCTTTTCATGTCGATTTAAAATTACCTTAAGGACTTTTAGTTTAATAATTATATAACAGGATAAATAAAAGCAATTAAGAAATCGCAAGCTTGCATTACCAAAGCAACGAATTTAAAAAGTTCATTTCTGAAATCTGTGCGTGTATCCGAAAAAAAAAAAAACTTCCGCTGTTTTAAAATTCTGACTTCGGATTCTTAAAAATTATCACAAAGTAAAATAGGAATGTCTCAAAGACCGACCCTATGTTTCTTCGTCTTCATCAATAAAAGTCAGTTAAAAATGTAAAATTTATGAATTTTCCAAGTCCCCATTCCTTTTCAAGTTTATTTACTCGGATGTTTAATTCTCCTGTCGGTTAAAAAAAAAAAATAAAGATTGTAGCTGAAACTTTTGGACCATTCTATATGAAGAAAGGTGGGGTTAACTGAATAGTTAGATTAACTGAGACACTGTAGTAATCTGACATTTAGCGGCAGAAAAGGGAAGTTTTGTAGTTGCTGCAGGTTCAAGGAAGTGGTCGGCAATCTTTTACTCTATTTGTTGCTCCTGGTTACGGCACGTGGAAGATACAGGAGAAAATCATCGAAAAATATAAGGTAAATGTAATTTTTTCACTGATTTTACATTCCAGCTATAAGCAGAATAATCCATATGTTGCGGAAATCTAAATAGTGGAATAGAGAGCTTAGTCACTTTCGTTTAAAGACTTGCAGATGATGTTTAAGTGGACGGCGGTAATTTACAGCCATTTTTTTTTTTTTTTTGTGGAATGGTCAAGTGGGGATAACTGAGACATAGAAGAGCGGGGTTAACTGAGCCGGTTCAGTCAACCCCACTATATCCCATGAAGATCTTTATTCAAACAATGATGGTTTTTGGTTAAAATAAATGCACCAAAAACTCTTTTACGTAATAATCCAACTAATTCTTTAAGTCTTGCATTACTTTAGATGATAGTGACACTGGAGAAGAGCTGGAATTAATTGACACAAATGATTCCGTAGACGAAGCTAACAGGAAAGATGACGAGATTGTTGAAGGAAGCTATATAGTAGCATAAGTGCACGGAACATCAGCTAGCAGCAACCGAAATTTTGTGGGACAGGTTGTTGCAACCTTTGAAGATGGCAAGTTCGTTAAGTGAAAGTTCGTTAAGGTAGATGAACTTCCGGCATTTGTGTCAAGGCAGGATGTAGTAGTTAAACTTCCTACTGTACTGATCAACCAGCCGATCTACAGGATTTTTGCACTTTTCAATCGATCTCGGGCACTTTTAAGTCTTCATTATTAGGTTTTTGTGTTGAACTTGTGCTCCAATGCATACTTAAAAGTTTAAGAGATATAAAATAATTAATAAACAATTTACCTTTCAAAGTTTTGTTTTGTATTTCATTTCGGCTAAATCTCAATTAACCCCACGAGGCTGCTCGGCTTACTCGGTCTGTGGGGTTAACTGATACAATTAGAATGATATGCAATTTGGAATCTCAATGTGTTTAGCATAACAGCTGCATTCTTAAATACTTTAAACAGGAAGGGAAACGTTTCTACAATTTTAAACAAAAAACGATTACATTAATGTTAGTTTTTCATTCTAAAAAATGAAAACTGAAAACTGGCTCAGTTAACCCCATCTTCCCCTATTAAAGTTAATAACTTATTACTATTGCTAGGTTGTAGAGAAATGATTGACACAAATGCAGCCACAGGGTGGAAAATAATTTATTTACAAAGAGTGCATATTATATTAATTAGACATATTCCCCATTTGCCTGGGAGGTTCCGAATGGCTGTGACGAACCATTCCTTGGGTACGTTGGTGCACCATTTACGGACAATAGCCTGCAATTCCCCTGTTTTGTTCTGCAGCTCATCAAATTTGCTGCTGTACGCGATGTGGAAGGTCGTACATTTCGCCTTGACGGTGCTTTGCCTCCGCACACCGACTTCCAACCATATCGCCCCTGAAACCCCTTCTTTCCACAAAAACAACATTGTCCACGGCAGCCCGTGATAATCGCCTTCTATCTTTGTTGTCCATGCGTGCACTAATGGCGAAGAAAAGAACAACCGCCCACCTTACAAGAAGAGTAAACAAAAACGATTTAACGAACTAAAATGCCGTGTTGTGTTACTCTGGAATGGTCTATCAATTCTCAAAAGGCAAATTTATATAGCAAAGTATGGATTTTTACAGTATGTACCATTTTATACTCTGAAGATCTATGATAAATTAATGATAAATGCGCCATTCGACAGTACGTTATAAGCAAAAGTCGATCTGAATATTATTGACTGCTGTTCACAGGCAACGCCGGAAGTGCAGTTACTAAGGAAGCGGAAATACGTCTAGGCATGAAGTAAATAAATGTTTGTAAACACGTACCCATCCATAAAAGATAACAAAATGAAGATGTGAGTATAGTTACTTGTTTCTTCGCTAGGAGACAGTAGTATGCAAACAAGCCTTTTTTTTTCCACTGACCTCCAAAGTCACCTGATCTCACCATGTGATTTTTTTCCTTACGTAAAAGATAAGGTATACGTGTCTTCTTTACTAAGAGACTTACCAAGAGCTTTGTTAGAGAATCACGGATGCAACCAGTTGCTACCATCGATGCAACCAGTTGGAACGTGTGTGGCAAGAGCTAGATTACAGGATTTGACGTTTTTCAAGTCACCAGGGGAGGACTTACCGCAGACATAGGTAAAAACTTGGATATTTACTCTCTTCACTGATATGCTTACGTGACTCAGTCCATGAACTTCGAAATACCTGAGGGACTTAAGCAACAAGCTACATATAAAAAAATAGTTCAGATTTCGCTACTCGAATTGAACAGACCCACCATTAACAGCAGTCGTGTTTTTTAAAAAAAATCCTGCTGGATATACCATTTGCTCCTCTCTTCTAATGGCATGATCAGTCTTGTTTTTTATTTTTATTTATTTTATTTATTCTTTAAACTTTTCCTTCTATATTTTTTTCAGCCTTCACGTCTATTCATTTTTGTTTACTTTCTGCTGATGGTTAAGTGACTTACTGCTGACGGGTAACTCAAGAATTAAGAGTTCAAAATTGGAAGAAGGAAAAGAAAAGAAAAAAAACTGAATTGTAACGAAAAGCGCTTGCTTCTGCTGGAAAAGAGAGAGAGAGAGAGAGAGAGAGAGAGAGAGAGAGAAAGAGAGAGAGAGAAAGAGAGAGACAGGCTGCTACTAATTACACTGATGGAAAGAAATTGTGAGGAAAAGAAAAGTGGTCAAGAGAAGAGAGAGAGAGCGAGTGAATGTCACGCTGACCGACTCTGTTTCCTCTTCTCAGATTCAATTAAACGCAACAAATTTCTTCGTTTGGAGCTCTCGGGAAATAAGGGGGGAAAGAAGAAGAAGGGAAAAGGAGGAGGGGGCTCAGGCAAGGGGACCCACGACGTGAGGGCACGCCATCCTTTAAGCCTTTGAAGCCGAACCAATTGAATAGCGACAAAAGGTAATCACAAAGTTCCACCTTTAAAAGAATGAACGGGGAATTGAGGCAAAAAAATTTCTAAAATGGGTCAGCGAATAGGAGCCTACGACAAGAGAATCTTTGAAAAGTAATGAGGATTAAAGAGTAATTTTTCACGTGTACTACGGGAAGGATAATCCCATTTCATTTAATAAATTTAATATATAAAAATCAGCACATCTTCATATTAAAGAGATGCTTGTATAAGACCCCTCCCTTCGGATACTTGCTAATTTACTAAATAGGGTCAACAGAAGCCCCTTCAGCTCTGCGATATTACGTTTCGATTGAGGTGACACGCGGGACCGGTTTATCCAACTCGGACTACAAATGCTCGATTATATTTATGTCATGATAGCAGATGAAACTCTGTGAATTTCCTAACGATTTTATCGGCGTAGTCGCCAAAAAAAGTGTGTACCTAATCGACAAGTAATAGCATATTCGATCACCACACCGGGTCATTTATTAATAGTTAGATTAGGTTACTTTAATGTTTTAAAATTCGAGAATGAATTTAAAGTGTCAGGCCGAGTTGGTTTCATGTATGTGTAATGGACATTCGTTTTTGTATGATAAAGACCATACGAATAAAGTTGTTGTAAGGCTGCCGAACACAGAAGCGCAGTGACTACGCAATCTTTATGTATCTTGGATTTGGACCTGCGACGTAGCGGATTACTAACTTGTAGGACATATCGAATATGATCTGGGCATCGGGGCTTCCTTTAGAAGCACCTAAAATAGACAGACTTCTCAACTCAAACCGATCAAATACTTCGGGATCTACAAACTAAAGTGCCCGGATTGTGGCGTCCATTATATTGGATCCACAACTTATTTTTTCCAGCATTTATTCCACATAAACACCTCTTACTCGACAATTTATGGACCTGATCCTATTTTTTGAATTGATCCATCCGTTTAGGAGATAGAGGCAGTGAAAGTGGTTTGTTTGGATTTAAAGAAAAGGCAAAAAACAGAAATTGTTCCTGAACACAGAGGCCTGTCCGGAAAGTATCCGGTTGAGGATACAAAAAAAACGGTTCGAACTCACATAAATGTTTAGTCACCTTCAAAATAAGCACCGTCTGCACCAACGCATTTAGCCCAGCGTTGCTGCCACTGGTCGAAACAAGCACGGAATGCCTCTTTGGGATGTCCAAGAGCTCCGCCATTGCATTTTGTCACGTTCACATCCTAAAATCTCCGTCCTTTGAGCGCATTTTTGATCTTCGGAAATGCGAAGAAGTCACACGGAGCTAGGTCAGGTGAGCTGCCAAAAAAATTGTGACGTGGGAGGCTGATGTGGTTTTTTGTCAAAAATTGCTGCACGATGTGCGCTGTGTATGCTGGAGCGTTGTCGTGGTGCAGCATCCAATCTCTTTGCCGAATGCTTGTTTTAGCAATTCGTAACACGCCGTTGAGCTTTTACCAATTTTAAAACAAAATTTCATGCCACGTCGTTGCTCAATGTTTTCTGTCATTTTCACCATGCGACGAGAAAAGAAAAACGTTCTGCTTTAGCGTGTTACAACAATTGCACACGGCACTCTTGACAGCTACAAATATCATTATGTCATCAGCACGAGGCCAACGAGAAAACAAGGCCTGGAAGCGAAAAAGTCACCTGACCAACTGGGTGCTAGCAACAATCCAACCTTCATTGTTTCCAAAAAAAGGAAAAACACTGATTGTTAACATCCAAGATGGAGACAATGAAGGTTGGATTGTTGCTAGCACCCAGTTGATCAGGTGATTTTTTCGCTTCCAGGTCTTGTTATCTCGTTGGCCTCGTCATCAGCAGAAATGTCGTCACACAATCCGGATAGGAAACAACTACAGCGAGTTATACCTTTTTTTTGTAGCCTCAATCCGGATACTTCTCAGACAGGCCTCGTAATTTATAAAGGCAAGAAACACCACACTTTCACCCCCTCTATCTCCTAAACGGTTGGATCAATTGGAAAAACACCAAAAATAAAACATTTCTCAAATGTTGTTACAATCTGAAAATATATCACAAAAATAGGGGTTTTCATTGCACATTTCAACGTTGACTTCCATATTCGAAAATGGCGTTGGTTTTTTTGGAAATGGAATATCTATATATAAATACGGCAACACATTTTTTGTTATGCACTTTTACCTGTGTTAACGTGGACGAATACGTATGAAACTTATATGGTTGGAAAGTTCCTGTGCTGTAGATGTGCACAATATATTTGTTTGCGTATTTGTTCACGTTAACACAGGTAAAAAGCGTTTCAAAAAAGGCAGAATTAAGGAACAGGTTGTACACCATATTGGTTAACGCATGTAGCACTGCATTTTTTATTGTTTTTTTAAAATAATAAATATCAAATTAACTCAAATCATTGTTGATGTGCATTTGAAAGAATTTCAATTGTTGTGTTGTTGATGTTCACTTGAAAGTATTAGAAAACCGTATAACAAATACTCTGCAGTTTTTGAAAGTCAACGAACTGATTTCAGAACCTGAAGGTCCCCAAGTATAATTTAGTATCTTTAATGTACCTATACGTTATTCCATAGAAACAACTACTGAAAAATTATTATTAACAAACTATTCAAAATATTTCTATAATTAGTAGGTAAGCATTTTATGTATTTTTCGTCGTTTTCTATGCTATTTTAAGGCATTTTCATACACTTTGAAAGTAATATTCTTAGTTAAAAATAAAATAAATACCAATTTTGAAGTTTTCGATTTTTATTTATTTTTACAAAAATTTGTTAACACTCTTTCTTTAGTAACAAAAAAGTTTCAAAGTTGGGTTTGATTGACCCACTGGGGTCGGAATTACCGGGCTGGGAGTTAGAGGCGACCAAGTGATCTATGTGGTATTTAGGTATGTAAATTCGATATGCATATTCCTCTAGGCAAAATCTACATTATTGTGAAGTTTGGACCAAATGGTCCCAGTGGGATCGGAGTAAGGGGGGTGGCAGTCACTTGGTCTTTAGAACTACGGCAACATATGGCGTGTGATATATCATTCGTACGAAAATGATGAGAAAGGAAAGAATATAGGGTTCTTTTTTATTTTCTAAATACTAAGTTCGAGAAAATGAATTTTTTTGATAAAAGAAAATGGGGATTATAAAGTACAGATGAAGGGGTTAAAAAAAAAGATGAACTCAGGGTTTCCGCTACTTTCCTGTACCTTCCTCGGAAGGCTTAATTTCTTGTTCTTTTTCCAAATTGCTTGAGTATTTTCTCCGATTTGTTAGATTAGGGAGGCCATATCAAATGAGGTCAGTTTTTCATTATTACTTTATCATAGGTTATATTCAGTGTTTTTTTTTTTTGTTTAAAATGCAAATCACACGGCTATTATATTTAGAAAACGATTATATGAGGATTTCCTTTCGATTTCATTTTGGAAAGAAATCAAAAATTTGCATCTGATGCCATTCGGAATTCGATACGACGGAAATAAATTATTATTTTTAAAATGCACAAGAGGAGCTCGTAATTGGGCTTTTTAATTTTTCTCAATTAAAAAGCACTAGACAAGTTCAAGGAAAATATATTGCATTAGTAAGAATGTATATTTTACCAAAGAAATTACGAAAGAATCGAATTACAAAAGAACACAATAATTACAGAATAATTTAAAGGGTTCGTATTCAGTAAAATTTAATTTCGCAGAACAATTAAAATAAAATAACCAGCTTCGTGTTAAGAAGAATCTAACACTATAAAGTATCGTGTATAGTATAATAATAATAATTTTCTAGAATTCTAAAATTCTCCCAAAACATCATTGAATATCACGTGAATTCTCTTCACAATATTATAAATAGTAAACTTCGGTTTCCTTTAATATTTTCTTAAAAGCTGGAAACCAAACTCGTTCCCTATAAAACACAGAGAGGATAAGAGAATAAAAAACTCAGTGTCTGATTGACGCTGAGTTGACGGACAATAAAAACCTTTAATCAGGTTTCCAAAACGTTGCTGCAATATGAGGAGGAAGAAGAAGATCGAAAAGCTCACCATGGTCGTCGTTATTACAGGAAAACACGAGACAACCTTCTGTTTCTATGGCGCACAATTAAGGGGGTTAGCCATAGGCGAGCGGCTATTTTTATACCCACCTGGTTCCAAGCGCAATATTCCACAGGTTATGGGAAAGATAAAAAGAGAAAAACAGTGTTCTTTATTACGAATAGGGAAAAGCCCATTAATTTGATTCTCAATGACAACAATACAGTACAATAAGAACAACATGAAGACCCCAAGACATGCTAGAAATGCTATAAACTGCTTAAGCAAGAATGCCTTTAACCAAACTCACCTAATTAAAAACAACATTGGCTAACAAAATTTTATTCACAAAATACGTGGATCTTCGAGGGGCGTTCAAATTTGATCTAGATTTTATTTTTTGTAAATTTCATTCTTGTAAAAATCTAAACTACCGCCTGTGATACAAATGCAGTACCAATCATCCGGTTGCCATGACAACAGCGATGTGTCGACCAAAGTGGAACAACGAATAATCATCAAATTTCTCCACAACGAAGGTATGAAAGCACCTGAAATTCATCAGAAACTTCAGAGTTCACCGAGTCATGTTTGTCTCGATCATCCGTCTTTGCTTGGTGCCAAAATTTTAAAGGAGGACGAGAACTACCGGCAATGAACCTCATAAGGCAAGGTCAGCAACTGCCGTCAATGATGCCATCATCGCACGAACAAATGAGCTGATAAGGGGCAAGAGGCGGATTCGTGTCCGCGAACTGGCTTCAATATTGAACATCAGCACTAGCAGTGTGGAGACCATCATCCACGATACGAGAAATTCAACAAGATCTGTGCCAGATCGGTCCCTAAGCAACTCTCCGAAGATCACAAAACCACCCGGGTGGAAATCTGTTCCATGCTGCTGCAGCGATATGACAGGGAAGGTGAGAGCTTCCGAAGGCATGTCGTGACTACCGACGAGACATGGATTCATCAGCATACTCCTGAAAGCAAGCGTGCGAGGATGGAGTGGCGACACATTGACTCACCAAGACCCAAGAAATTCAAGATGTTCCCATCGGCAACGAAAGTGATGGCAACTGAATTCTGGGACATTAAGGGTATCATTCATGTCGATTTTCTGGAAGTAAGCTGAACCATAAATGCACAATACTACTGTGACATTTTGAGGTAATCATTTGAGCTCATGTTACCTTCTAAAGTTGACAGCGGGCGCATTAAAACATTACCCACGACTCCACCAGTTTCATCCTGTAACTGCTAATAACTGTCTCCAATTTATGCTCTGAAATTTGACACTTTCGAATCAGGACCCAATCCAGGTATTATCACGCTCAAGGGTGTCAGCACTAAGCGTCTGCTTCGGAACCCATTGCAAAAGAAGTCTCGCTCAACGGTAATATTGTAGGCCTTTCTGTAGGCCTTTCATCGTTCAAAATAGCACGCCAGTTGGTCCTGACTAACCGTTTCAGCCAATGTCCACCTCTTGTCTCAATAGCATGTGCGGATCCACAATTGGGGACCAAATCTTCATACACTTTCACTACAGCGTCAGAACATTTCACAAAGTCCGTCGTTTCCGAAATATTGGCACCCATGACTCGATAGTCGATAATCACGCCTTTTTCCAAGTCTCTTAAGTCACGTGCTTTACCCATGACATTCACAACGGTTTTTCTGAAACAAATGAATAGACCTTAAATATGCAGGATATTTTGGTATATTTGTATCAAATTGGGTCAAAATAGAGTATTAACGGATAGGATGCTGAGGCCAAAAACAGTATCTTAGATGGGAGAAAATGTTTAGAGATGGCTAGTATGCCTGACAAAACGAAACAATTATGACGCTCCAAGCAATTAAACTGAAGCATTTCAGCGCATCCTTGGAAAATCTATCCAAAATGCTGCCAGAGAATTCGGTATGCAGACAAAATGGAACACAAAATTCTACTGGTATCAATGAACAGTGATGCAATAGCAATAACCGATGCTGACATGCTTGTAAGAACACCGAAAATGTGTCGTGTCACTCTTATTATGACATGAATAAACCTGTCTCTGGGTGCAATTATCTTCCGAGCGAAACTCGTAAAGAACCCCCAAGATTCAAAAGTGCAAATCTCCATAAGCCTTTCCGTTCCAGGTGGAACCATTATTCGGGAACTTCAAAAACTTCAAATAACTTCCCCAAGAAAACTTGCAAACCATCACCATTCGATGGTGCCACCAGTGCAAAGTTGTGGTCGCAACTTTACGACGGGTGAAGTGTTTCGCATTCACCCATCTGTCTATCCTTCTATCTATCCATCTCCTATATACTCCTTTGGCCGTCTGTGTTTTCCGTGTTCGAGCCTCATAGGCAAAGGCAGCAGCGGCGGCTTCTTTCCGAGCAAATCCTTGTGTCGCCCTTGTGCAAAAGGAAACCGGAGCGGTCTTTTGTCCACATGCCTCAGTTCCCACGAGGCTGTTCCTATCCCTTCTACCCCCTTTTCTTCCACCCCCTCCCAATTTAAAACTTTATCTTTCTGTCTTCACATCTTTCTCTCTCTCTCTTTACGTCTATCCTAAGGTCCATTTCTTTCTTATATTCGCTCAGTTAAAGTTTTTTCTTCTTTCTCTCTCTCTCTCTCTTCCCTTTCACCACCACCTCCTCCTGGAACAGTTCTTCGTTTATGACACGCACCTCCGTGTTTTATATCTTTTTCCTCTTGCTACGAAGGGGACTGGGATAAGGCACAATCAATAGTATATAGAGTACCAAAAAACCTCCAACTTTGAAGGAAGAGAGAACCCCCCCTCCAGTGAAGGAGCTCTCTACCAATTTCATACCATTTTTAAAGAGCGTAAACAAAACAAGAAATTAAATGTTGCGTATAATTGAAAAAAAAAAAATCGCGACCTCACCGTAACGACTGCAACCTCGTCTGACTCTCATTTCCTATGTATCGAATTTTCTTGCTATCTCCTATTCCAGTAGTCATGAAGCTTTTTTTTAACAGGATTTACTACCGGAATCAATATCACTAGACACTGCGATTTAATTCGGTTCCGGTTCGTAAATTTCTGTTTAAAGTACAATTTCATTCGGCGATGGCTATAGTACACTATCAAAAGCCATCCGAAACAATGAAACGTGTCTATAATGTCTAAAGTAATATAAAGAAAATGATCGTCGACATCAGAAATCGTCGAGAGCTAGTTTGCAATTGGAAATCTGGTGACACAACTGCTGCAGAGTTCCGAAATGTAGCATAGGAAAATGAGACCCTTAAGTTTCTGTAGCATGGTTGATCTTACTGCTCGTAAGTACGGGGTGATCCAAAGGTCAGGAAAAACTTTAAAATTCAAAAATTCGCAGAAAAAACATCCTGTTGCACAGAAATGATTGAAATGAAGAAAATTTTTTTCCAGGAAAAAACAAATCCATGCTAGAAATGTTCGGTTTTTGACTAACAAATGGCGTTGTCAGGTTACAGAGATCAGTTTATGCACATTTTAAGACGGTAAGATGTCGGATTAACTATCAACTTACAAATGTTCAATGTGCCGTCCGTCATCCAGCAAAACAGCCGTCAGACGAGACACCGCACTTTTCACTACTTTAAGCCATATTTCAATGATATGGGTTGATCGCGGTACACTTTTGATTTCAGTATCCCTATAGCCAAAAGTCACAAGGAGTCATCAGGTAATCTGGGGAACCTATCGACTAAGGACACGATTCTCCCCAATGTTAAGCGGAGGACTCGTTGCACAGGCGCAGCAATATGCGGTGGTGCTCCATCTTGCATAAAGGTGACTCGTCGCGCTTGCAATAGAGCTGGTAAGTATGATGTCACTTCCTGGCCAGTTGCCTAGATTCCAAACATTAGGTTTAACAATGTGGTGTAAGGCCATTAAAAAGCATAGAGAAGTTAAACCTAAGTTTGGAATCGCTAGGCAACGGGCCAGGAATCTACGTCACCACTGACCAGCTCTATTCTGGAATGATGCTGGTCCGTAACAGTACTGCATAGCACATACCACTGACAGTAACTGTTTTTAGAACAGTTCCTGTGAGTTCCTCGAAGAAAAATGGACCGATTATGAAATCAGCGGTGAAACCACATCAGACTGAAACTTTCGGCTGAGGTAGGGGTTTTCCAACAAAATCAAGTGGGTTTTCCGTATACTCCACACACGGCAATAGTGTGTTAACACTGCCAGAAAGTGTAAAACGCGCTTCATCGGTCCAAAGCACAATGAAAAGCCAGTAGTGCTGCTGTTCCATTTTATTGCATACCCAATTAGCGAAATCTTGGCGAGTGATGGTTTCTAAAGATGTCTAGACATTTCTGATTACGACGGAATGTAAAATCTCATATCTCGGGGGTAGCGTGGCCATTGAGATTTTATAGAATAATTTTGGAATGCATCGATACAAACTTAACTTTGTTGTTAAGAAGAAGTCATAGGTAACATGCATTGCAGTGAATAGACACTTTTAGGCTCTCTGTATACGCCAGAAAATGATTCTAATAGTTCCCGTTCTTGTGTATTGTCTAAGAGATTTTTATGTAATAGACTCCTTTAAAAGTGATGTTGAGGTCCAAATTTTGATGAATTCTTTGCAGCTTCTATTAACAAAAAGCAAGAGCGAACTATATTGCTATTCGTTTCATACTCAATCTCGAGGTGTCGATCATGTCTTAAAAACAGAAATGAGATTCCCGAGAAGTTCGCCAGGTGTTACCGTACTAAATATAGTGACCAGTAGCACAATAAGAGAGTCCTTAGGTGTTGAGCCGCATTGAGAGGTTTCAGTTGCTTTGGTATGGCTATGTGATACGGATGCCGGAAAAATAGTCTTCGATCAGTTGCTTTTGACCAAGCCAGTGGATAAGAGACCAAAAGGTTGGCCTAGAATCAAGTGGCTAAACTACATGGAGAATCGCTTGTGTATCAGCAATGATGACATGCGCCTAATGACGGAAGATCGCGACCCGCCACCCTAACAGAAATGCGAACTTGCAAAGTAATAGTAGTCTTCAAAACCGTATACGCCACCGATAAAGACATTTTATGCCAAATCAACAGCTCCAAAGACTTGAATTTCCTGGAATCATTAGAAACTTCCAAAAGGCAATCCTCCGACTTTTAAAGAGGTCCACTAGAACTTACTCAATGAAAAAAGCCCAATTAAATTTCGATTGGCATTCTCTATAAAGTACTAGGATAACCAATGGTGTTCGGTGAACTAGATCTCTCTATGATTCGTTATATTAAGTTGGTGGAAGCTTCTTAATGACGGAAATGTACATTGTACGCCCCATTAAAGATTTCTTTTGGGTTATGGATTTCTAGCTCTATCCTTTCGCTCTTTACAAGTTAATTTCTACCCCGTCTTTCTAAGAACGCGCCTATTTATTTCACGTGTGAACTAACCAGTCAGAGGCGATTTCAAGAGCTCAATTTCGCAGAGCTTTTTACAGTCCGACCTCAGTGTTTTCCGGTGAACTCTGAACCTTAAAAAAGGGGGAAAACATGGCTCGAAGAAGAGAGCGCGCTTCCTTAAAGACGAGAGTATTCATTTAAAAGAAAAGAGAAGAGAAAAGTCTCTGATTGTGCTAGCACGAGGCGCAATGAAAAGACAATTATGGCAGTGACATTCGGGATGATTTAAATTGTTGCTTTCTTGCAAAGGCTAATGAATCCAGGGGGAAAACTTTCGCAAGGAATCCACCCACTTGCATTTCACCATAAAGCTGCTTAATTATGATTGAACCGAGAAAGGGCGCTGGGATGCGAGCGCTTCCAAATTAGGGGGAACCCACCGACGACGAGGACGGCGACGATGGGTGGGAGCAACCACTAAGAAAGTGCTGCGCAGGAGAGAGAGAAGAAAAGAGGAAAGAGAAAAAAAATCATCTTCCATCCTGCTATCTCCTGCAACATTTGGAAAAGAGACGTGAGGGGGCAAACGTAGAAAGAGCAAAAATGAGGCGTGGTGGGGGTAGAAGTGGAAATTACCGTCGGGGATGGGGGTAGAGCAGGAGCGGCAAAGAACAAGAGTGGCACGCAGGGTTGCGACCATTTCCTCATTTCCCAGCACTTCACAGATTCTGCGGTTGAATAGTTTCATAATAACGAAAACGATGTCATGATGAGAGAGAGAAAATGAGAGGGGAGAGCATTGGCGATTTAGATCATATGATGATGATGATGATGATGATGACGAAAGCACATCTCTTTGGTGATGGTGCCAGCAGCTGCATCTGTCGTTTGACTAGGAGCCCATCTCTACTACTCAATGAATTGCAACTGATACGTGCCGAGATCGTTATCGAGGAGCCCGAGTGGAAACGATCAGAAGGGATCCATCGTTATATCTATAGAAAGGGGCGACGAGCAAAGGGTTCCTCGAAGAAGGGAAGAGCTAGACATTTTCTCTCTATTTCATTTCTAAAGAGGGGGTATCCGCGAAGCAAGCAAGCCTCAAGTTTCTAATGAAGCCCCGTAGCTTATTCTTTGCCCGACCAAAAGTCCGACAATTTTTAACGACGGTCAGCCCCTGCTCCACTAAATCCACCACTTCCGCTGGATATTTGCCAAAATCCTGATTTAAAATCCGCCAGAGCCCCGGCGCACGTAAAATTAATCCGGAGTTATGAAAGCGGATGGCGTCGAAATTCAGCTCCTCCTCCTCCACGGTCGATCATAGCCGACGGGAAACCTCTCGTCCACGCGCAAAACTGTTTCCCCCTACCTCTCCTCATCCTCTTTTGAAGGAGGCTAATTGGCACCGAGCCCTGGAATAGAAAAATAAAAAAGACGAACCAGACGAGACTTTTCGTCTGTCTGAGACAAAAGCGCCAAAACTGACTAAAGCGAAACCCTAATAGATGGACGGCGAGTGACCTTTACCAACAGGACATTCAAGGAATGCCGAACAGCTTAAGCTGAGGAAGACCAATAAACTAAATAAATAAATAAACTATTCGTTAGGTAGCGGAGAAGCAATGGACTAAGAAAAAAACGACCAATCTTAATAGGAGGACGACCCTTATGAAAACAGCCTATGCAAAGGCGAATTGCCAACATCGGCCGCATCTTGAGCATTATTACAGGATTGCAAATTACGAGGGAGGATCAATGTATGTGCCCCAGCGCATCAGGAAAGCTTTGATTCCACTGCATACAGCGCTGTTTTGACCATTAAGTAGAAAATTTCTTCAAACCAGAGCCTCATTAAGTAGCCCAAGCACATGATAATCACTTGGCGCGAGGTCAACTGAAGAAGGAATGTGGAATACACGGTAAGAGGAGATTCAAAATCTTTGCGAACGTTGCGCGAGACGTGCGGCTGCGCATTGTCAGACTGTAACAACTCACAAGAACTGAGTCAATCTTATTTCGAATTTCAAATAGGAGGCCAGGGGGTCTAGGCTGAACTCATCGACAAGCTGTCGATCTCGACAAAATCTAACCGTCGATAAGTGGCATATTACACATTTATACACAAGTTTACACACACTTACACATAATTTTACACATTTATCCATGTATACACATAAAGACATATATAAACACATACCTGTAGACACAAGTTTACACACACTAAATAATTATTTTCACAGTTCAAGTTTCGTAGCACAAGAGAGTACTTCATGTATGTAAATATTTTTAAACAATTTTTTGTTAATATATTTTAGAAAATGTGTATTGTTGAGCTATGTGTATTTAGCCTGCAGGCCGGAAACGAAGGAAAAAAGATTTTAATAAGAAATCTGTTGCTAAATTCTGAAATAACGATCGCCAAGTGCATAGTCGAATGCTCTTGAATTGTAGACAAGAATAAGGCAGTTGTCGATGGTCAAAGTCTGCACTAGAAAATCGACGGTGTAGAGTCTGTACACTGTAGACTCTGTAGACAAGTAGACAAGTCTACACTGTAGACACTGTAGACAAGTCGTGTTCATGCTAGCTCGAATCAACAAATGCGTCATTAACCACGTAACCATCGACACTTGTCGACTGCTTGTCGATGAGCTCAGCCTAGACCCCCAGGATACGATTCATTGTAGATCCCCTGGGCTTACAGTGTTCCAAATCCTATCCTGATGATCCTTGAAAAACCCGAGTGTCATTTTGTCAGCCGACGGAGGTTGAGGCTGGTCAGAGCGAACAGCACATTTGTCGCACAACTTTCAAATTTCCTACGCCACTCATTCACTTATAATGATAAACAATTATCCCCGTACGGCTATTGCCTTCTTCGATGAACAACAATTGGGTTTTCACCTTCGCTGCTCAAAATCGCCTTTGTGCACGCTACTACTCTTTGGAGCAAATAGCAAGCCTGGCTGCCACCTTTCTAATACTACCGTGTTTTTATCAGACGCTCTATCTGAGTGCACTTACCTGTCGGCAACCGTTCAACGTATGTGCAAACGATGGTACCAAGTACTTGACAATCGCGCGATCTAACAAACTTTTAAACCAATCTTAAGTTTATTATCTGATCATCCTTAGATTCAATCAAGGAATTTATAAAAATTATGAAGTATGTGAAAAACTTTCGACTCCATATTCGGATAAGTTCTGTTACGATGCATGTATTACAGTGCTATATTATTAACTAAAATTCGTTGTGATCAAAAATTTCTGGATATCCCTCCAAAACAATGTTTCATGCCTTAATGTACTCTTGTATGATAAGCTTATCTAAGGGACATCGAACGAAAACGGACCAGAGTGCAAAACGTGTCATTGAAAATTGATTATTACATTTATTATTCACTGGGAGATAAGAATTGACAATCAAATCATTGAAGGAACTTGTGGGCTGCATACGGAAATACATCTTTACCCAATCACACGCATCTTCATCTGATGCAAAGCTATGTCAACGAATATCTCAATCGAAAGCATGATACCGCCTCCTCTGAATTTCACAGCGGGCACCACATATTCAGTCATGAAAGCGTTCTCCGGGCATCCGAATCCAAACTCAACCATCTGAGTACCATTGTGTACCAAGTTTCGTCGTTCCATAAGCTCTGTTTCCATTGTTTCTTTCTAAATGTCACTTCGCATATTCTGCTAATGTAGGGCTTATGAGCAATAATAACACGGTCACGGAATCCTAGAGTCCTAGTTCTTGGTGAATGATGGTTTTACTGTTGGAACTTGAATTGTCATTTCGGAAATGTATAGTTAGAACTGGTCTTCCTAGGCAGTTGTTATTTTCCAAGCCGGTGGGGAAGAGACCACGGGGTCGGGCTAGACTACACCGTGGGACAGTGCAACACTTGCGGTTAGAGCCTCAGCTGCATGAACCAATGAACGTGAAGAAATTTTCTGAGGTCATTTAATGTCCGATGTCTCACTCTGCCACCCATGTCTGCTCACTGAATAGCCTACTTTGATGACTCGAATGCTTTTGCAAAAACAATGACTCTAATTTGAGCCCTCTCCCCCCCCCTCCATCCCAAAAAATGAAAAAACCCCCGCATCGAATCTGGGTTCGAGTCGCTTGGGTATTACCATGGAGGACATGTGCCTGATGGCGGAAGATCGCGATCGCTGGAGATTCTCCATAACGGATAACCGGGTTTGAAAAGTAACCACAAAAGTTCTTGCAGTATTCATGTTGCCATAAAAGGAAGTGATAGAAGATATGCAAATGAGTTTACAGTGTGGTCCAAAATCTGTCAGGGGAAGTAGGAAGGTTAGCCTGTATAAATACAGGGCTGTTGGGCATTCACATCAATCGCATCTCGTGCAAAAGTGAAGACAAATGGAGGTATCGAAGGAGAAGGTTAGGTGTTGTTTGCTTTATGATTTCAAGGTGGGCTTATCAGCAGCGGCATCAAGTCGCCGAATGTGTCTTGCGGCGTTTGGGAATGATGCTGTGAATGAACGCAACCGCAAGGCATTGGTTCCAGAAATTCAGGACGGGAGAATTTGCCATTTCTGGTGAACCCCGTAGCCTAGTGGGTGGGTGGACTAGAGGCCAAATGGTTCACAACGAGCTGCTATCAACTGTGGACCTGTACTCCCAGCAGTTAGAATATGTGCAACAGGCATTGCAGCAGAAAGAGCCAGCATTGGTGAATCGCAAAGGGGTACTCTTCCTTCATGACAATACCCGGCCACATGTGGCGCAGGTGGCCAGGGAAACCACAGAGCGGCTTGCTAGGGAACTTTGTCATCCACCTTACTCACCAGATCTTGCTCCAACGGATTATCACCTTTTCCATTCTCTGGACAACCATCTTCGTGGAAAATCCTACACCAATGATACAGACCTGCGAAAGGCACTCACGGACTTCTTTGAGTCCAAGACCGGCAAGTTTTACAGCCAGGGGATTGATCAACTGGAGACACGTTGGCAGAAGGTGCTAGATGCCAATGGGGATTACTTTGGGGACTAGCGATACGCAATATTTTGTGTACATTATTTTGTTTTCCGGAATTAAAAACGGCAAGAACTTTTGTGGTTACCTGGTAGTAGCGTAAAGGATTCGTGTTCAGACATGATTATAGCGAAGCATGTAAACAAGTATTGTCGAGGGAAAAAAATGGAACAACGGACTTGCTTAATGCAAAGTTGGGTCAATTCTCCCTAAAGTTGGGTAAATCGTCTACGGAAACACTCTAGATATTGAAAACTGCCTACGGGAACGATGCCCTATCCCGAACGAGTACATTCGAATGCTTTGGTCGCTTTCATGGTGACCTTTTAGATGACCAAAGTCCGAACGCCGGAAACCACCGAGAAAGTCAGGAAACTCGTCACTGCTGACCGCCGAATCACAATTCGTATGCTTGCGGATGAAATGGGCTACAACAAGGAGAAAATTCGTCGGATTCTGGCCAAACACACAATCACCCGCCCTATTCTGCGGATTTGGCCCCTCCAATTTTTTCCTGTTCTCACAGATGAAAAACATTATGAAAGGTACCCGATTTCAAGATCTATCCGACAAAGAGAAAAACGTGACATCGGAAATCCAGAGGATTCCGTCCGAGGACTTTAAAAACTGTTTTACAAACTTGTACAAACGCGTTCAAAAGTGTATTATGTTCGGTGGAGATTACAGAATTTTCATATGGACTTTCCGTTTGTGAGTATTTATATTAGTTTGGGTATTCAATTGGCACACTTGTAATTGAGAAACATGTAGACACTGCTCTGCTCTTGTAACGCTGCAATACAAGGCAAACGTTCCAGTAAGTACAATTAACTGAATTGAGAGAAACGATGAATGACGCTGCTGCTGCTAAACTACATGTGTCTGGTATTCGCACGTTTTCTAAGGGGCAGTTCATATCTTATCGAATTTGATAACTTCCTGACTTCTTTCCAGTTACCTAATAAGTCATCTCTACATTTATTTTAAATCATCGAAATCCTTTGTTTAGCATTAAACCCCCCTCTCTCTCAACAAAGCTCTATATTACTTAGGCTTAAGCCTCACTGTTTGCTTTAAAGGGTGGTATTGCCTCAAAGCAAATCGTGGCACTGCCATAAGTGTGCAGCAAACTTTTCTCCCCTTTCTACTATCCTACTTATTCGTATGAATTTATCTAAACCCTTGTCATCGAACATTTCTACGCAACCTCCTCTCCATTCCCAGTCGATATAGGCAGCTAATGAAACAAGTGGCGAAGGCATATTCTCCTGTGCCATAAAAACGCCTAAAACACCCCCTCTCCATTCTTCGCATTTCACTCCATTGCCCTTTTCTTTTATTCCTATTTCCTCTTCCCCGTCAGCGGCCATCTTTGATTTCCGGGTGACGGAGCATGCGCCGTGCGTTTTTATCCCCCCCCCCCCCATCCATCTCCATCCCCCTTTCCTCGGGCGCCATCACTCACGTCACGCGAGTTGTCAGAGGGTCCCCGAGGGGGAAAATATTCCGAGACGAACGCCTCTTTGACTGCCTCGGCCCCCATAGTAGGAGGGAAGAGCGGCTGGTTAGTCCCAATGTAATTAGTCCGTAACGACTATCTCTATCTCTCCTTGCTCCTCTACAAGCTCCGCTTTCACGAATCTAATTAGCCAGTAACTCACAGTGGATGCTTAAGCGCTCACGGCGAATTCAAGGTAAGGGAAAACGGTGAAAGTTGATGGCACCACCTTGCACCATAGACACGCACTCCGATGGCCGCCTTGCGAGAAAGAGACTCCCGTCTAAAAATTCAGTCCTATAGGGCACACAATTTTTTTCCTATACAACATGACTAAACAGTTCCCACAAAGTTGCCTCCTTTTAGGCTCAATAACACCCCGAGGCAGTTTCGCTTTCTTTTAATTACCTATCCAGAATCGTATAATTTCCCCTTCCAGGTGGCAGATAAAGAGACGTTCAAAAAATAGGAAAATAAAAACTCCATGTACAGGCATGTTTGCAACCCAACTTTGAGAGAGCAAATATTTGAAAATGAAAAATTTCCATTAAACTCCGAAAGCAAACATTCTGAGCAGGAGAAGATGGGGCGCGAGAAATGCCTGCGACAGCATTAAATTTGCAGAAGAAAAGATTAAAATGATTTTTCGTATTAGTCTTAAAGACAAAAATTTAAAAAAAAAACAGAATCATGAATATTTCTTAGTCATAAATAAATTTACACATCAATCCCGCCAACGCAGCCCAACTCGGTCCTCATTAAAAGCTCTTTGAGGAACCAATCGATAACTGAAAGCATTTATGAAGCGAAAAAATTAACAACCATCAACGCATCCTTCAAAACAGACACACACAAATATTATCTTTTTACCAACACTGTTTCCACAGATCCACCAAGGACTCCCAATGAGGCACATTACAAGAATCTGCTCTTGGACCTCTGTTATTCGCTGCAAGATCGTCGGGCGCCTTCTACTACTCAGAAAATACGGATGTAGTCACATGCACATACACATGCATTAGCCAATGAATTAGAAACACATGGTCATGCGATTGAAGCGTATACTTATTTAAAGAGGAGGTGGGTGACTCTAATTACAAAGGTTAAGGTTGGTGAGAATCTCTCCTCTCCCCGCACAGTAAAGGACCTATCTTCTTTAACTATTTTGTGCATGACTTCCGAAGCCCGAAAGGTGTCAATTGTACTTTTACGCGGATGACACTGCTATTATGACTTGGGCGCGCCAGCCATCCCTCGTTATCAGTCAACTACAAAATGCCTTGAAGAGTTTTAAAAAATGGTTTAGTTGCTGGAGACTTAACCCGAACGTAAGAAAATGCAAAGCAATGTACTTTAACAAAAAATGCAAGCGTTCTCCAGATTCTCTCGTGTTATTCAACGGGAAAGTAGACTGGTTTGGTAATTACAAGTACCTTGGTATTGTTATGACTCGAGGCTCTCTTGGAATCGTCACGTAACATTCGTCCTGAATAAGACGAAAAAGGTTAAATACAGCCACTTAGCCGTCCTGGGACGCAACAACACCCTCAGCATTTACAATAAACTTCTCCTTTACAAGACAATCGTTAGGACTACTAACCTGCTGTACGGTATGCCAGCGCGGGCAACTATCTGCAGAAGTAGTTGGAAAGAGCTTCAATCTTTTCAGAACGTTACCTTGAGGACTATTGTCCAACTGGATAGAAGAACCGCGAAAAATCAGTCAATCCCTGGTGACTTCAACATGACTCATATTGGGAAGTATATCCAGGATCTACTCAAGAATATGATCCAGAAGATTGAGAATCATGACAATAACTTGGTGACAGGGATCCTGAGGCATTCGATGGAGATGAAGTGGCATACACGGTCTCGAAAGCCTAGACACGTTCTGAACGTCAATTTTGAAAACATTGGTAACGTTTCTTTCTCAGATTACTGGAAGATGTGATGCTTTGTTTCTTTACCTTGCTGTTTAATTGGTTTACGTTCTCTACTGTTTTGTTTTGTTTTTGCTACGTTGTTTCTCGTCTAACAATTGTCAATCTTATTTTATTATGCATAATGTGGAGGGATTTTAGGGTTGGTCAAATTTCTTGCCTACCTCTGTGTATTTCCTTTGGCATTTAATCTGGATAGATGAGCTTAGTGAAAGCGCTGCTTTCGTCCCGTCAGAACAAATTCTCGCCACTGTTCGATTTCGATTCTCTAATCACAAAGCTTGATAAGCATAGGGGAAAAAGAAGGACTAACCTATTTTGAAAAGAGGCTCACTGTTGGTGCTCGTCTAGCTGGAGCCACGATTGAAACAATGAAGAGACTGAAGCAGCCGATTTGAATTCTTGAAAGGTGCTCCAATTATTCAATCATTGGAAAAATGATCCACAATCTTTATCTACACGGGGTGACCGTGGCTCAATTCATGAGCGACCCCGTCATCATTAATTTTAATCAAGGCTATTGCTGACCTATATCTGACAGAACCATGCATCGCGAATTAAATCGAACCCAAATCGGCAGTTGTGTGAACACTTGAAGGCGGTTATGTGGTTTGAGGAATCATGATACGTGTTATGTTGTATCGACGATAGGCAGAGCGTTTGGTTGTACTGCAATGGCAAGAACGTTATGACCAACCCTCGTGCATCATTAGAAGTGGTTAAATGAATGTCACGTGCCAATGAAATAAAATAACTATTTAAGGAGAGTAGAAGTAAGAAACAAATGCTCAATGTCTTTGAACCTTACATCATCAACTGTTTCCGACATGTAACAATGGAGCAGCTGCCTGAGTCTCTACACTACCAAATGCACTTAAGACACTTTACTTAAAACATGGAATAATAATGTGTAGACATCTACAAACGTCCACAGCGCGTTGTCTATGTCCCCCCCCCCCCCCATGTAAAAAGATAACTGCATACCTATGGATAGGAGAAACGTAGAAGTCTGTTTTTGACAGTTGCCCGTTTCGTCGCTAGGATGCAGTAGTATGACGAAGACTCGCGTTTTCTTGCCTGGTCTCCCTGGTCACCTGACTTCATTTTCATTTGGAGTTCTGTAAACGATAAGGCTTGCTAAAGCTTCATCCAAGAATCACGGATGCAGCTGCTACCATCGAAACTTATATGTTAGAACGAGGGGGGCCTGAGCTTGTTTACAGGAACGGCGTTGTCGAGTCACTTGGATATTTTCTCTATGTCCCCCTTCCGTTTACGTGATCCAGCCCATGAGCAATTAAACTTCCATGTGATGTATGAAAACATAATAAAACCATTTAAAGAAATTGAAAAAAAAGAAACAAGAATTTTGAATTTCTCTGGGAAAGAAAATTAGAAATAATAAATATACCCAAAAGTACCCAGAAAACAAACAATTCAGATTAAACAATCCTCCTCCCCTCCCCTCAGAAAAACCCCGTTAAAGCATGAGTTTTAAAAAAAAAGCAACCTCTCCCTTTCCTTCCGATTAAAAAAAAAAAAACGCAAACCGGCCGTCATTTTCAAGTCACCGGAAAACCGTTGTTTCCACTTCCGAAGAAGATCAATAAAATTGCTGTCTTTTAATGAATAGATTTATGAGTCCACAGAGGGTTCCGTTTGACAAGGCTGTTTAAAAGACGCCGATGTCGGACGAATCCATTACCGAAAATGACAACAAAAGCGATCGAACAGTCCCGGAAAATGATTCGCCGCAATCGATTCCACAAATGCCGGCGCATACCATCCTCGTTTTGCGGGATCATTTTATACTAAAGCAACCAGTTCATTAGACCTAAATTCCCCATCCACCATCCTGGAATTGAGCCACCAGTATTAAAATAATTGCCAATCCTTTAAACATTACATTGACGCATGTTTGTCATTAGTCCTAACTCAGACAAACAGGAAATGACACAAGAACTTGCAAACACAGTAGGCGGGTGGTGTTGAAAAATAAATCTGAAGAAGACAAAACAAATCACAAACAATGTCAGTGAATTGCAAGAAGGACAAAGTCGCCTGGAATAACAAATCCACAGACAGTCAAAATAGGATGGAGCACTTTCGGGAAAATTGTACAGTCTCATATGTGTCTCTATGCCTTAAAAAAAAAGTTTCATTCAGTGTGTATCCCAGCCCTTACTTATGGAGACTAAACAACAGTAACATGGAACAATGTAAGGTATTAAAAAGGGACAAAAACAGACTACTTTGATCCGAGTCCGTGCTAATAATAATGCTGTCGTTGGATGTAGCCGAACATGCTAAACGTTTTTTCCTTTAGGAGTCTGTTGCGAAGTGCTTCCAATTTTCACTTTTATTTCATCAGTCTATCGACTTTCCTTTAGGGCTGAGTCTATGTCGTGTTTTGGGTTGTATACGGTTGTTCAAATGAAACAGACTGCGATGCCTTTTGCTCATCGGCAGCAGTGTGCTAGCGAAATGAATACAGAACGGAGGGAAAAGACGGCTTCCTCTGTCGCCTTTCCACTCTTTCTCAATAGTCTGTTAGCACTCCATTGTCTCCAGTTAGTGCTCATTTTTAAAGATTTTCAAGTAACACTTATGGCAATTTCCAGTTCTAGTCGAACTGTTGTGCTATACGCATTCACCTATTTTGTCCAGAACGTTGAGCAACTTTCTGTAGATTTTCCACAAAAAGTTGGTGGACTGGAGCCGAAATTTAAAGGCAGTTCAAAGATGAAAAGTCACAAGGCGAGAGGTCAAGACTGTATGAAAGGTGGACAAGGACCTTCCAGCAGAATAACTTACCAAGATTTCCGCTGCTTGCTGCCATCCTTACAAAGTAGTTGAATCGGAGTCCACTGAAACAGTGCTGCTGGGAAATCTTTCTCCTTTACCACAATGAAGTTTCTGATATGCAGCTTCAGCGCACCACAGAATTGATCAGACGTGAAACTCTTTATCTTTGAAGCTTGCTTGATCAGTTAAAAAACACCATACGGGAAAAGGTCCAAACTGAATGGAGGGTGAGCAAGAAAATTTCCTTTCCACCCAGAAGCTTTCACAACCTTTTAACTAATGTTCTGCGTTTCAAATAGCGGGTCCACGCAAACTCTTCACGCATGCGTGCCTTTCTTATGGTTGGACGTTTGGATGGTGTTGAACAGTGGTCACCAGAGCGAAGCTCCTCTCAGCGTGTACAGTGTTGCCATCTACCATCCACCGCATCAAATATCCGAGCGCAGTCTATTTTTCGTTGAAACGAGTCTTTTTACAATTGCTAAACAGAGTGGGTATTGTGCTGTTAAAATAGTGAACATGTAGAGGTCTGTGAACGTGTCATAAATTATTTTGAGTTATTCTTGCACTCCCTATAACTTCATTTTTCGTTCATTCTGTGTAGGAACTGATAGAGTGCAAACGTTTGATAACGCAGAATTAAAAAGACTGATCAGTATTTGTTTTGTCTTCGACACACTTGTATCCACCAATAGTTGACGTCACGCTCTTTAAACGGGAGGGGGGTGTCTGCTTTGTTTTCGATCCCCCCCCCCCCCCTCTTTCCCCCTTTGCCATTTCAAAATTCAAATTAAATATTTCACCATTGGTTAAGCCTTGGAGGAGCTCGCGCTGCGTTCGCAACCAAAAACAATTAAATCAGATTACAGCTTCATTATGTCAACAGAAGGAAGTGTCGGAAGGAGGAAACGGAATGAGACAAGGATAATGGTGGCGATGATAGTGATGAAAGTAGAAGAACGTCAATGCGTAACGAACCAATTTTCTACTGGCAAGTCGGGGGCGGGGAATCAAGAGCCTTTCTTGGAAATTAAGAGCTGAATAAGCAAGCGCCGTCGAAAAATTTTCTTCATTTGATTTAGACATTAAGCCAATTAACAGGATATGGAGAAACTTTAAAAATGGCCTTCATTTCTTTTCATATCTCCTCTATATATCTGACAGAAAATTTCAAGACAGCACTGTTAATGTTATTATGACTATTATTAATAGGCTCAAAAGTAAGACATGATCTCCGCTATATCATTATAATTTTTTGCTTTGCCGCACCAATGGCGCCTCATATCAGCCATACTCTCTCAACAAGGTGCTTACAGAAACATTTGCGACTGAAGGGCATATCATGAGCTGAAATCCATCGCATTCAACTTATTGAGGCATATAATGCAGCATATATGACTCGTTACTGCGCTCCTGATTGGTAGAACTGAAACATCCTTCCTACCACCCCCTTCTAGCACACAATCGTTTTTTCATCTATTCGGACCATTCACAACCAACGAGGAAGGCCAGTAAGCTGTCATGTTATGGCTTTAGGCGTTTGACGAGGGTGTGGAAAAGTAATCTGTACAAAGGCCATAGTATTGTTTATGTGTACATAATAGATAAAATAAAGTATAAACTGACCTTGATGAGCTGTGGATGCATAAGAAATGCGGCAAATAAGGTAGGAGGCAACACTTGCCCAGAAAAAGAGATTTCTTCCGCATAAATGTAGATCTCACCACTAAATGGTCATCTTTCACCTTCTATTTTAATATGTATAAGGGTCGTACAAATGAAAACGAAAATGCGTGTGGGAAAAAAAAGACGACGTATAGGATCGTAAGTTTTTGTTTTCAACAATTGCGAAACCCCACGTGCAAATTGAACAATAGGTTGTAAGTGTTGCATCACGTGAGAAAGAACGATAGCTCGCGCTTCGAAGCTCTGCGAGTGATCGCTTCGTCCAAACAACAAAATGGAGTCAATGAAACAGGAACAGAGAGCAGTAATTCGTGTTTTGACATGTGAAGGAGTTTCAGTTTTTGAAATTCATCGTCGTATGCAGAACGTTTATAGAAATGACTGCCTAACCTTCACTCGTATTTGGGCATGGAGCAAGAGGTTTTCGGAGGGACGGTCATTATTGCAAGATGATCAACGACCTGGACAAGCAAACCGCGCCATCACGGATGATTCCAAACCCAAAATTGAGGCTGTCTTAAAGTAAAACAGAAGAGTTACAATCGATGTCGTGGTTGCTAATAATGGCCTTAGTCGTGGAACTGTTCGCTCCATTATCAGGAACCATCTGCACTACAGAAAAATCTGTGCACAATGGGTACCACATCATTTGACATCAGAACAACTTGGAGTTCGAATGGCCATGTCCCTGCAACATTTGACTCGCTATGAACAGGAAGGAGAGAGTTTTCTCGACAGAATCGTTACAGGGGATGAAACTTGGTGATTTCATTTCCAGCCCGAAAGCAAACGTCAAAGTCGTCAATGGAAGCATTATGGGTCACCACCCCCGAAAAAATCAAAAGCAATCGCAAACAGCGCGGGCAAGGTGATGTTGACCGTGTTTTTTGATCGCAAAGGCCCAATTTTACTGGACTTTCTTGAAAAAGGCACCACAGTTAACGCAGCACGATATGGGGAAACATTGAAGGCACTGCGCGCGGCCATCAAATGCAAGCGTCCTGGACTTCTTACAGAAGGAGTGCTTCTTTTCCACGACAACGCGCATCCTCACACCTCGAAAGCAACGGTAGACCTCATCAAAAAGTTCACCTGGGAAGCAATGCAGCATCCACTTTACATCTCTGACTTATCCCCATATGACTTTCACGTGTTCGGGAATCTCAAGAAACATCTGAAAGGCTGCAGGTTTCAGTCGGACGATGAAGTGAAGGAAGAGGTTTTGAAATGGTTCCACACGCAACCAAAAGACTTGTTCCATAAAGGAATTACACGCCTTGTTACACAGTGGGATAAATGCCTTAACGCTTTTGGAGAGTATTTTTAAATTCCTTGTATACACTTTGGTTAAAATAAATAATTTTCGTTTTCATTTGTACGACCCTTATACATGTTGAGTGAATTTTCGCAATGAGAAGTCCTGGTTACCTTACTTATTGAAATACTGTAGATAAAAAGCTCTGCGCATCGTATCAAGTTAAATACGTACCATGCTATGATGGTGCTAGAAACCTACTGAGCTCTGCTGAGTAGCCATAGAGCACCAACATGAATCATAAATGAGCCTTTATATTACTTTTTTTTCCCGGTCCACTTAATAAAAGCAAATTCAATACATTCGCCCATAGTCCGTGGTCTATTCCCGTACAGTGAGCAAAAAAATATCTGTCTATTCCATTGTTCTGAAAACAAAGCGGGAAAAATGTTTAAAAACATCTTCATATTGTTTTAATTAAACAAGAATTAGTCTACAAAGGGAAAAATTGGCAAGACATCGATATATACGGGGTAAATACAAAAATGAACCCCCCTTTTACTTTCGTAACCGAAGCAGATATGTCAATTTTGATGAATCCAATGAATAGAAGTTGTGGGTGATCTATCCCATGGTACACTTTTCATCATCCCAAATATGCAAATTAGGACACATTCAAATCCTATCTTAACAAATAAACAAAAAATTCCAATTGAAGATTTGTTCAGCACGGAATTCCGAACAAAACAAAAAAAAATTCCAAAATCCGATGAACGGATCACCAACAATCACAGTTATTTGTAATTTACAAACAGTCACAGTGCATAAATAATTTTACTCCAAAGTTAATCATAACACAATTGTGCACGGAGCTTAACTGAATTTTTGGTAATTTCTTGATTTGCATGTTGAACATTCAAATGTCTTTGTGAAGTGCATAGGGAAGAACCAGGGTGAACCAAAAAAGTAAGTTACACTCTGAAACAATAAAAACAGTTGTAAGTTAAGATTCCATACACACATTCTGAGGAAACGTGCACCATTTATTTCATTTTTCTACATAATCACCCAACAATTGTAAACACTTGTCTGAACGTGAAATTAACTTTTCCATGCCGCTGCGGTAAAAATCCGCTCCAGCGTTTCTCAACCATGTCAGCATACTCCCATAAGAAACTCTAAACGTTCTGGCAATTTCTTTAATTCTGATTCATCGATTGTCCAGAATCATCTCATTAATGCGGGCAATGTGCTCGGGAGTGTTGGACGTGGATGGTTTTCCTGCGTGGTATTCGTTCGTCAAATCTGAGCGCCCATTTTCGAACTGCTGGCACCACTTCACAATTGCAGGACGAGAAATCACATTATCTCCGTAGACACTGCAAATTTCCTTATGGATTTCAGTGCAATTTAAGCCTTTCGCCCACAAAAAACAGATTGTTCCGCGAATCTCCAACCAGGTGCTGCGCCATGACAACAATACTCTTGCGTACGCAGTAAACGCGTGAACACGTTGGATCATGCCACGTTGCAATTATAGACATACAGGCAACATCCTTAAAAATGGCGAATGATCTCGGCGCTCTTCGACCACAGATGGTGCTAGAACTTACTTTCCGATTCACTCTCGTACATCCACTGCCACCCAATAAGAGAGTTGCTTCGTCGAAGTTATTGTTGCCATATATCTCCACATCAACGCTGTAGTGATATGCAACAATACAGGGTGTATCTGAACAGCCTGAACGGCGTGAGTTTCTTGTAGCCAGAGAAGCAATATATGTCCGATGAACATAGGGTGACAAACGCTTCCTTCTGGAGATACAACCGTGCGACATTGTTCTACACATCAACTGAACAGTTACGTTGTATGCCGATAATCTTATCCAACCTTCATTGTTTCCAACAAAGAAAAAATACTGATTATTACCATCCAAGATGGAGACAAAGTTGGATTGTTGATAGCACCCAGTTGGTCAGGCGACTTTTTCGCTTCCAGGCCTTGTTATCTCGTAGGCCTCGCCGATAATGCAACACCAACTACGTTGCCTGTGTACCAAGCACTGTGAGAGGATATACTGTTTGTTGAGGTGAGAACTGATAGTTAACTACCAGGTCGAAGTTTTCATTTGCATCATTTGCATTAATGCCCGTTTGTCGTGAAAGAACGTGCAACCATGGATGCGTATTCTTTGGAAGAACTAGCGGATATTCATCTGGTATATGGCCGTGCCGATGGAAATAGAAGGTTAGCAGCTCGAATGTATCAGGAGACATTTCCCAACCGCCGAACGCCAAACCACCAAACATTTGCAGCGATTGATCGGCGACTACGGGAAACTGGGCAATTAACACCGGTAGCAGCCCATGATACTCTAAGAACTGTTCGCGTACCTGATGTGGAAGAGCGCACTTTAGCTGGGGTTGACGACGATCCTAGCACCAGTTTCCCATTTTTATGTTAAATCTTCTTAATTCGTTTTTAAATTTTAATATTGCTTAGCAAACTTTTTTAAATGGTTGCCCGAAGAAATCTTTCCTTCCCAAGATCAAAGCTCGGAGTTTCCTCGAAACGATTAAGAAAATTTAATCACGAAGAATTGCAGCAGCGGAACATGTATCGCACAAGACCGTATGGAGGGTTCTGCACGAGCAGCTATTTTATCCATATCATCTGCAACGCATCCAGGGACTGTTGCCTGCCGATTGTCAAGCAAAAGTGGTGTTTGCTCGATGGTTCGTACATCAGTCTGTAGATCCGGCATTTGCGACGTCCGTGCCGTTTACGGATGAAGTTAGCTTTAACAGGGATGGAATCATTAATTTCCACAACAACCATCGCTGGGTAGACGAGAATCCTCACGGTATTGTACAATCTCGGCATCAGCAGCAATTTAGTCTGAATGTGTGGGAAGGAATTTTCAGCGATCACCTGATTGGACCATACTTTCTATCGTTTCTAAAATTAGGTATTAATAACTAACTGGAAAATATTTAAAAACTTGTTAGCATTCAGAACGGTAAACCTGTTACGTTGCTCCATTCCACAATTTAAATTTAAACTATTAAAACTGCATTCAAAACCTCATTTTATAAAACACGGCGCACTTATATACGTTGCTCCACGCCACCTTGGCTCCCCAAACTCGAAACTTTGTAAAAAAAAAAAAAAAATAAGAAAAGAAAAAAAAATAATCATGTATCATCAATATTTCCAGCCCAAATGTTATAAACTTAAGTTCACATTCCCTATCCCGTTCCCCCATCTCACTGCCAACCCACTGCTAACCAATCAGACACAGGTTCCGAACCGAGGCCAACAATTAACTCTCCCTCTCAAAAATATGTATATTTATATAGTTTCCTTATTACGAGGGTTGTACCAAAAGTAAGGTTCCCAATGAACTATAGCCTCGAGGGAAGGTGCTAGGCTAAATCCGACAACAGTGCCGTGCGCAGTGGTTCCCGCACTCTCGAGCGATTCGCTACGGCGCTCAGTATTCGCTTGGCAGCCGTCAGAGATGGAAGTGTTGATCGCCGCTCCCTCCAAGTGCGAGGTTCGAGCAGTAATCCGGTTTCTCCACGCAAGGAAGTTACCGCCCGTGGAGATTCATCGGCAACTGACTGAGGTTTATGGTGAAAAGTGCATGTCCGTTCAGCACGTCCGAAAATGGTGCAGGGCTTTTGCTGAGGGTCGCACGGAAGTTCACGATGAAGAACGGAGTGGAAGACCGCCGGTTTCGGATTCGATTGCCCAGAAGATCAACAGTGAGCTGCTGAAAGATCGGAGTGACACTGTCCGTGAACTTGTTGAACGCATTCCTGAAGGTTCCCACGGCACACGCTTCCTCAACGGATTGGCGGGACCTTCTTCGACTTAGGAATACAAAAGCTGGAGCACCGTCTTCAAAAGTGTGTCGAAAAAAATGGAGACTATGTTGAAAAATAGACAACAGTGTAAGCTTTTCAACGATGTATAAATTAATAACAATAAACAATGTTTTCTACTTGTAAAAAATATAGGAACCTTACTTTTGGTACAACCCTCGTACTTGTAAAATCTTGCTCTGATGATGGTGTAAACTGAAACGTGTAAGCAACATAATAAACAGTTATTGCATAACCGGACCAATCATTATTTCGCATTAAGCAAAGCAATAACGGACCCAACCCTGTCAACCTTATACACTGTGTTCTGTAATAATCTTTCGAAGGATACATGGTAATTTAAATCTATCGAAATACCACCGAAGGAAAGAATGACTATTGGTCACAGACAAAAAGTTATTTATAATTTCTAGAGGTTCTTCTGTTTACCTACAATTGTAATTTTTAGTGTAATAGGCATACAAGGAAGTCATGTGGTGTCCACAACAGATATTTTTATTTTTTAATCTCTCACTTTCCTTAGTAAAATTACATATTTTGTTCATTTAAAAGGCTTTCTACAAGAAAACAAGGGCGGATGGATAACTTTTTTTGCAGTGTACTTTACATATTTTGATATTTTGTCCCTCTATCCTCTACAATATATTTGATCATAGCCTGAATATTCACAAATAAATTTATTTTATTGGGGTTAGTTAAAAGTTTGGTGATTACATGAGCTGGTTTAATGCAATTCAAATTCAAATTTCTTAAGAGTAGACGGATATTTTTTTTTTGCTCACTGTAAAGTTAGAGAGTTTTCAGTTCGGGTTAATAATCGACCAAAAATTAGAAGTGACGTTATTACCCCAAAATAAAAAGCGCGGACATTTTCATCTCGCTAGCGGCGGCGACAGTCGGTAAATACGGCGGCCGCCGGAGAGAGAATACGCAAATGATCGCAATTACTATGGCAAAGCACAAAGACTATTATAGAGTTCTAAGTGCTAGGCTCCCAAAATCAATGTGCACGTTCCTGTAACTAATCTGAAATCCAATAAATTAATTTTAATTATTAAATTAGTTATAATACGAGGTACCCCTCCACGAGGTTCTACCTGCGACGTTACCTTTAAAACCCAAATGAAGTCAGAATGTGCAACATCACTTTCTTCGTAGGGTCTCATTTTGAAAAACTCAGCTTGTCAAAATTTGTCAGAAGCTCACCCATCATAGCGAATTGCTTTTCTCCCCCGCCATTTCTCTTCATTTTCGGCGCCACGGAGCCAAAAAACCCCCCACCTCCACTCAACAAACATTCTCAATAAAAGGCTCACGAATCTTTCTCCATTTCTTGTCTCCACTTGTTATTCCATTCATAGGATTTAGCGTGTCATTGTGCGCGATATTAACTCTTCACGTGATCGCCTGGAGACAGAACTTTCTATTTTAAAGCAGTTTCTAGAAGAAAAATGGAGAGAAACCTCAATTCTAATTACGCGGAGACTATATTTACACACACGCACACTTGTAGTCCATTTGCGAGAAAATATCTCCGGTACCCTCGACGAGTCACGTGGCTTGGGCGTTCGCGCGCCAGAACAGGACGGCGAGCCGAATCCCAAAACAATAATGAAAACTGCTTAGGGGCGCAAAATGCAGAAACGATAAGAGTTTTCAAATCGAACGCAAACCACACTAGAGGGGATCGGACAATTTCTATCACGTGACAGACCCATTTACAAAGCTCCATCTGACTTTTACAGAAAGCACTAAATTAGAAAAATTGCGACAGAACACACAGGGCTCTTTTATAAATTTAAAATAGGAATCGTAAACCAAGATCCCCGCGGGGAGGTGAAAAGGCATGCAACACACACACACACAGACAAACACCAACAGCTAGAATGGTCGAAAACTGCCAAACGATAACAAAGTCCGATTAAGGACAACCCCAATTGAAATCTCCGAACCAATTACTGGAGATTGTAGATCCCTGCGAGAGATACTAGCGGATTAATGGGCGAGATAAATTGAAATCAACTCATTCGTTCAGGTTGGATACTTCGGAGTAAGAAGCTTCCAATGACGTGAGCGTTTTCCAAAAATTTTAACGGTACATGTATCTCAATCCAACAAAAACAACAGCAAATTAACGAACATCCTAATAGAAATCGTCGTTTTCAGTAGACGACACGATCAACTCACAAATGCATCAACTCTCCACGAAGCCCTCATCAATCACTCAGAACCGAAATGTGTCTTGCAGAAGACTGCAGCGACTTTGCACGTATCACTGTCACTGGATGGCACTTAAGGTGAGTTTCGTGAGATTTCAGGCTTGTTAACCAACCCAAATTCATAGTAATATTGGCATAGAATTCATCCCTTTCAGAGGCTCAAATGTCCGTACTCATGCAGCTACAGGCTAGATTTTGCGCCCTGATTTCTTTGAAGGAACACTTAAAGTGCAATCGCCACAGTGAAACTCCCTGTCTTAGGTTCTACGTCAGTGAAGCGCTCCTTTTCTTCTCTGCTGTAAAGACTATCTATAGGCTGAGACTATCTTGAAAAGTAAGTCCATGGTACGGAAGAGGGCTTTTATTTGCTCCGACGCATTTTCTTTGAAAAACAAATTCTCATTTTTTCAATGGTCTCTAATGTATCCTAGATGACGTCATGAGATGACGCAATGGAGTTACGTCACTTCCGCTTTATTTTTTTTTACGAATGATAATTCAACATCAATTCCTCTCCGACTCGAAGGGTTTAGACATTCAAATCCTCTCAAGACTCCAGCCACAGCTCCTTTAATCCCCCAGTTTTTCCCCCCGCCAAAACTCCCAGCACAAATCCCAAATTGATTAAACCATTTTCCTCCGAAATACATTTCAGAGACGAAGGACTTAGAAAACTTCGAAAAACCGCTCTTCAAAAGATAACTTTGGGCCCGTTCGTTCTCCTTACCCCCATCTCGACGGCCCATTCGCTCCTCCATTCGCCTTGGATGGGTGGGTAGGAAAACCTCCTCTCCTGGTTATGGGAATATGAATTTTACGACGTTCGACCAGGAGCGTGAGTCCGTTGCCGAGTCGTCCGGCGACACAAAGGGACCCGGGGGCCCCTCGACCGCCCACGCTTTGATAGGCTGGAAGCCCGTTCAATACAGGATCCGATGACGATCAAGGCGAGTGTGGCTGCGCATGTGCAATGAACGAAAAGCGGGGACAAAAGAAGAGATGAAAGGAAGGTAAAAAAAAAAAAAAAAAAAAAAGAGAGGGAGAGAGAGAAGTGAAAAGTTACAAAAAAGTAACTTCGAGGAGGGGTACCGAGTAAAAATGATGATGGCTGTGGAAGACAAATTAAATTCCTCGCGTTTTTTTAACGATGTCCTGCGTTAATGAAGAACCTATAATTACAGGAACTTGTAAGGGCAATTTTTCAGATCAATTTAGGGGGAAGAGAAGCTCTCATTCGGAAAAAAATAGACAAAAAATTCTTCCGGTAACCTCAATGACTTTTCACAATGCCCAGCACGAGAGCCAAATACAGGGCTAGCATAAATGACGTATGTATTTTGAAGCACGTGTAACTCACGATTAGGTACTCACATTTCAGCGCATCCCAGCTTCAATCTAAGCCCCTTTTTGTAGGCTATATCCGTCCTTTTTCCAGTACCATTTACGAATTGTATGCCCACTATCCAGTGGCTCTACACTAATAACAGACTAACCAACGTGGAAATCCAGATACAAAAAGCTCTTCTATCTTCCTCACTTATCGCCAGTAATACTGTTATCAGCTATAGCATACTAGGGAGTTAAAATTCACAGGAATTCCTTTGCAAACGATTGCTAAACTAGCACGCACAATGCTGTACTGGGAAGCTTAGCCTATTCCTTTACAACAGATCTGGACAGGTTTCAGCGTGCTGTGTAGTTCTGTTCCTTAACACACGGACAGCCTTTTAGTTCATTTCTACGTGCAAGATAGAGGGTTCAAACAGTGAAGATCTCGCTGCCAGGACTTTTGGCTGTTACTCTAAATAAGGTTTCAAGATGTCACATTTCACGACGACCCCACTCCGGAAAATTCTAAAGCAAGCGGTGATAGACCGCTATTCCAGACACTGCCTCTGATTTAAAAGCCATTTCTGTACGAAAACTGTAGATTGGTAGGGATGACTTAGGGCACAACTTATTTTAAGAAGAGAAGGAAATAAGCAAATGACTCGAAAGTTGGTATTCGACGTGGATTGACGGGTTCATGAAACTGCCGAAAAGTGTTCTCAGGGAAAGGGTGCCAATGCTACAGTAGTGGCGGACCAATTCCTCGATATGCTGGTCGCAGGACGCCCCAATCCCAAATAAGAGAGAGATCTGGCGATCTGGCTGGCCAAGCAGAGAATCCAGGAAAAGGCAATCCCAAAGTGCCTGAAAGGAACGACAGCAACAAACTGTCGCACTGCGAGAATGCCACAGAGGACCACGAAAAGAATGGAAAAGTTCGCACAGTAGCGCCTCACGGTGGCAAGTCAGAGATCTTCTTCGTGTGCGCGTTACAAGCGTTTTAACTCGAGAATACTCTTTAGATCAAAAGTCTTTAGCGAAGTTTCCATTCCAAAAACATCCCCGCCCTACAACACCGTCTGTACTCGAAACTCCCTTTTTCTCCTTTCCAGTTTAATTTTCACGCCAGCTTGTTTGTTAAAATTTATAATTTAATCCATACTTAATGCCCCTTGTTTAAAGATTAGTCCCACCAGGATAGCGATTTGCACGCGCCCGACTTAAATATTTACCTTTCAACCTGCTTCTTTATACAGATCAGGTTAAGAAAATTAGCGCAACTGCTTAAGTGCGACAAAGGAAGGACATAATAGAACAGGATCCCTTTAAAGAGAGGGAAAAAAAAACGAACTAACAAGAATTTACATTGAATTCATTGAATTAAAATAAATGAGACGAGATCCAATTAAAGTCGGTAGAGAGGGTGTCCTGGGGGAGGGGGGTCACAAAATTGGGGGTAGGTAAAACGACATTTTAGGAGAAACATTGAACGAGAGAGAGAGCGAGAGAGAGATGCACAAGCCTTGGGGAGAATCAATAGTCGGCATTCGTAATTCACACGCAGCTCTTATCGGGAGAGTGACCTGTTGCCGGAGCCATGACCCACCCCTAGGCAATGCCCAGCGAATCCAGTGGTGGTGATGATGATGATGATGATGATGCAATTCGGCACGAGAAACACTCTCCTCTTCATCATTTCCTTTATCCTTGACTGTGAAGTTGCAGTAGATCGATCATTCCAAAGACGCAACCGGTTGAGGCGCCACGAAGAGGGGGTTGTGAGTAATATGTATAAAAGATAAAGAATGAAGAAATGTCTATTAGAAATTCTCTTCCATCTTCGAATGGAATTAACACGAGAAAAAAGAAAATCAAAAGCCGCTTTTCCAAACGACTGCACAAGAAATAATGAAAAATCAATGGCGAGCAGACGAAAGGAAATAATGAGGAAGACGTTCCTGCAAATTTCCTTTCAACAGCTCACATTTTACACTCCATTTACAGGTTCTTTCCTTCCCCGGTGCACCCCCCTCCATTCTATAAACCTAAGCAGAACTACATACTACATATCAGTAGTTGCTGTCATGAGTAGAACAAGCGATTGCTCAGATTTCCAGAAGAAGATGAACAAGAGCTTTCGGGCAAAGAGTGGCAGCATTTCCGAAACTGCGCAGTTATTAAAATGTACTTTGGCTGGACAAAAAACGCCACTGCAAATAAACGAATGCGAAGATTGACACGCAACAAGTTGAAAGAACACCAAATTCGTGTCGACAAGAACAGTATAGCAAACCCAGTTGCGTATAGGGTCCAAAACACACGGATAGTCATTGCACCCATTGGACTCTCTGAAAAGACCAACCCTACAATCGGTATTGGAAGAATGCAAACTAGTGGCGGCAATATTTTGGTCTAGGGCATATTTGGTCTAGAAACTGTCTGAATCCAATGATACCTCAAAGGTAATCTCATCCGATTTGGTTGTTCATCCATCGTTGCGAATCAGATACACCCAAACATCTTGGCTAGCTTCCCTGTCTGAGACGGATGGAATATTCCAACAGGACAATGCGATATGTCATACTGTTAACATTTTCTAGTAATGTGATTGGAGGAGTACGAGCACTTTGGGGATTCTCTATCACTCACCCTTCAGAACCTTTCAGTATCTTATTGGCTCTCTCCCACGCCGCCTAACTGGAGCACTAGCTACTGATCATAATAATGTGACTTGACTAACAAATAGTTGTCACCATTAAAAATGGCCATTTTTTATTCTTATTCGTGTCATTTCTTTCTTTTTATTCTTATTCGGACTCGTTTTAAGCTTCCTATCTTTCAGAGAAGCAAGGTTCAAAGTGTTCAAAGAAGAAGGGGCCAAAGTGGCTGGTTTGTTGATTGAGGCTTTAGGGGTCAAATGAAATTTATTAAAATCTCTTATTATATGAATGGGGCGGATGGGGTATCTATCAGGACAATGCGACATTTCATACAGTCAGATTTTTCCTGGAATAATTGGAGGAGCATGATCAAGACTTCCATGGTCCCGTAATTCCCCAGACCTAAATCAAGCACCTTTGGGATCAGGTCGACTGCCTTGGATCCTCCACTATTCACCAATCAGTAGCTGTTGGTCGCACAGCTTCAGATACAAGTGGACACAGCATCTTACTGACTCTTTCCTATGACGTCTTGCTTCTACACGACGATTACATTGGTCAACATACATTTTGCTACCAATCATTTAAAAGTCATTTTATGGTAAATTTGTTGCACTGATTCCGAATATGAGATCAGTTTTTTCAAATTGGCTCTAGTTTGAGATATTTAATATAGTTCAGTTTCAACGTGTATATTTATCCAGTAGAATTGCAACTTTGACAAACGTAGGTTTTCTGGACTAATTTGAGTGTGCTGATTCCATATCTGAACTCAAATTTTTTCTATCACATCAGGATGTTAAGTTTCACTGGTGAAAAACAGGCTCATAATGTCAAATTTAAACAATGGCTACCATTAAAATTTAAACTATTTTTATAACTCGAGATCTTGACGTGATAGTGAAATTTGGAATTCAGATTTGGAATCAGCACGCTCAAATTAGTCTAGAAAACCTATCTTCCCCGGTACCAAAAATGTTGTTGACCAGAGCTATTGGTAGTCATTTTATTATGTACACAATTGTTTTTACAGATTTCAAAAAAACTAGAGCCAATATTGCATTTTCACAGTCATATTCGTGTTCAGCACATTGAACTCATTAAGAAATGGTTATTTTCATATCGGAAGCAAAAAAGTTTTGAAAATTTGTTGCCCAGTATTATGATCATAATAACGTGGCTCGACTCTGTATATGAAAAGCTAGAAAATTCAAATTTAACTCTTTCGCTTTCTGAACAGTAGGCGTAAGTCAACCGACAGTTTTAGGTCACCTAAAACAAAATCAAAGCTGGGACAAATGAAGCGTGTTTTAGGCTTCTTTTGCGAATAAAAACGAACAGTTTCTGGATGATATTGTTACATGCGACGAAAAATGGACTCTTTATGACAACCAGCGACGTTCATCTCACTAATAGATTCACGTTGATATACCAAAAGATTATAATGACTGTTTGGTGATCTTCAGCCGAATTAACCCAATACAGCTTCCTAAATTCCACGAAACCGTCACTTCATGAGATATATTGTCATCAAATTGATGAGATTCCACGAAACCATCACTCCTTCTGGACGACAACGCTCATTTTCAAAAATCGTTTTGCATGCGTTCAACGAATTATGCTACGAAACTGCGTTACAATACCCACCAGACCTCTCACTCACTCCTTGAGGAGTCACCAGGAACAATCTCGACAAACTCTTGTAGAAAATGTCTTTCAAGAAGTCGTTGATTCCAGGACGCCGGAAAAGTACGTTACTAGGATAAATGCACATGTCTAACATAGCGACCAATGGTCATAGACTACTTTGAGAAATTGCACGAGAGGCAAATAACCCATCACAAAACAGCAAAAAAAAAAGAAAAATAACCAAAGATTTTTCGGTCCTACATAGTCATTTACATAAACCCAGGTAGCCTTCACCAAGTAAACTTGCTGAGCACTTACAAAGTGCCAGACCAGCGATTAGGCATATGCTTATTCAGATAAGCCGCAGCTATTTTATAAAGAGATAGGGGCCAAGTTTATAGTTTTTTTCCTATCTATTTATGTCTTGACAGTCCTCTATCATAAGTCCAGTGTCCACAAAGGAATGCCACTGTTTTACTTAGCTCTGAATAGTTGAGTGCCACTATTCCTATATTTTGGCGAAATATTCCCATAAGAGGATTTTTCTTTTTGTCCTCGGACCCTCTACTAAGACGAAGAAGATTCCTATATTCGTGAAGAGGTGGTTCTGTGGTTTCAAATAAACCTACCCTCATCACTGAAGAAGTGTTCTTTATAAGTGTGGGTCAATTATGAAGACGAAGAAGAGGGTCCACCAAACTTTCAACATTTGAGAATACAAAACACGTAAGATTAAAATGTCCTGGCGGCTCCCTGTTTTTATTATCGAAACGGTTAAAGGGTGAAGAAGTTAAGACCTCACGTAGGGATATAAACCAGTGGATGAGGAGCACGTGGAAACTCTCGAGACGGAAAGTTAAGAGTTAGAAGGGGTAGGTAGAGAGTGAAGTGGAGGTGGTGGTGGGTTCCTGTTGCAATGGATGACCGTCCAAAGCGAGAGTGTCGCCTGTCGCTCAAGAGACAAGTCGAGGTGCGACAGATTGAAGGGAGAGGGAGCCGCTCCCCGTCCTCCCATAAACCATCTCCGTTCCTCCGCGGGGAAGGTTGGGGTGGTGGAGAGGGGGTAAAAAAAGATGGGGATATAAGGCGAAGGCAAAAGCGCCGAGACCACTCAGATGGAAAGTTGAAGGAAGATCCGTCTGACATTATGGACACTCCACGACTATTTTACTGGGATGATTTTTGACACAAGTGGGTGCTCACGGGATGAGTGGGCCGATCATGAAGATGAGGGAGGGAGAAGGAGGAGTAGAAGGAAGATGGGGGCTAAAAGAAGAAGAAGAAGCAAAAGACCTCTCTCGTGTGAAGGGAATGGGTCAGGAGGATCCATTTGCAAAACCCTCCCCTGTCACTGGGCGCTCGTCCGTCATCAAGACCCCGGCTCGTAAAATGTCGCGCTCCGCTCGCCCCGGGGACCCCTCCGCCCACTCATCGACGGCACTTCGCATGCGGTGTCCTCTCCTTAGGCCCCGCTGGCGAGCATTCGCGGCACCGACCCTTTTACGAGCCCATCCACCGATGCCTAGGAACGGGACACGGGGGAAACCGACTGGACACGGATCGGAAGAAGAAGGGAAAGCGACACAGTTTAAAAAAAAACGAACCCTCCTTCCAAGAGCAGACGGGGATTAAAAAAGAAAAAAAAAGAAAGAGACCCCTTTCCACCACGAGGCCAAGAAAATGATATCGCGGGGGGGTCATTATGCGCTATTTTATATCGGTTATTCAATTTAGCCCCCAAAATTTCTTCGCCCTCTATCTACAGCGTGTAATCTGAAAAGAGAATCTTTATTTCGCCTAAAATCGACCAATTAAAATGAACCCACATAGTAATGAACCTTTAACGAGGTCTAAGCACCTCATTAACTATTAATTTAAACTAGTAAATAATATTTAAGGTGCTGATTTTCCTGTACTCCAAGGTACGTCGCTAATGGCTCACGATGCGGTAGTAACAAATGGAAACATATGGTAAAAGAAGGAATCACACTTAATAAGGTGCTGGACCGCTTTTGGTCTCCAAAATGTCCTGAATTATCCTGAGGCTTGACAAAAATCCTGGATGGTGAATAATGTAAACTGATAGCACTCTTCATGCAAAATTGTTCCACTTCTCGCAGAGATGCTTTGTTATTCTGGAACTGCAACACCCAGGTGCGAGACTTCGCCTGCATACTATTCAAATCACAACTTGACTACATCAGCTCTGTGAGTCGGAACTGTATCATTTATATATAGTTGCTGGCAGTGATTCTATCTTTTAAGATTATGATAAGACCTACAGAATACCAAGATAATGCTGCCCAAAACCAGTGTTTTTCAACCTTTGGTTCGCGCATAAATTTTTATGGATCGCTAAATGACAGAAAAATTATATAAACGTTATGCAGAGTTTGAGTCAAAAGTAGTGGCCGACTCGGGAGGGGGGGATTAGAGTTTGACGAATTCTGAGCGGAGATCATTTACCACAAGAGTATATCGCAGTTTATCAAGAAGAAAGAGTGGGAAGAAACGTCAGTACGAATGCCATAGACTTTGTGCCACCTGCGTCAGCCAGCGTAAAAATATGGCAGAAAAATTGGTGACACGCGGGCTCCTTCGTCGCTATTGGAAAAAGGGGACCAGTGCGCGAGCAGCAGCCGCCGAAATTTGCAGGGTGGAAGGTCAGGGTGTGACCAATGAACGGACAGCACGACGGTGGTTCTCCCGCTTTTCGTCTGGAGACATGGGCCTGGAAGATGCGCCAAGGAGCGGAAGATCCAAAGTAGTGGATGACGCAGCTCTACGGCAACAAGTGGAAGCCAACCCAGGCAGCACCACCCGTGGACTAGCGGCAGACATCGGGACATCACAATCGAGTGTGGTTCGACATCTGCACGCCATGGGAAAGGTCAACAGGAGCTGCCGAGTTGCGCCCGCGCAAGCACAACCAACGCGTGGAGGTGTGTCGTCAACTGCTGGAAAAAATAGAGGTTCAGCCACATCCAGCATATAGCCCCGACCTGGCACCTCCGGTCCATGGCGCACTTCCTGCGTGGACGGCGCTTCGCCAATGTCAGTGAGGTTGAAGACGCCGTGCGTGACTTTTTCGCCCAGAAACCGGAGGAGTGGTTTCGCGAGGGCATCCGCCAACTGGCTGATCGTTGGATGAAGACCATCGAGCATGATGGACTCTACTTTGAAGATTAGCAATGAGTGGTTCCTGCCTGGTGCCCAATTAAAAGTTTGCGCGGTGATAGGCCACTACTTTTGACTCGACCTTTGTATATAATCACAATGGATTATAAAATGAATAGCAATGTTTTTATTTGAACATAACATTTTTACAGTAATCCAAAACAATAGTTGTGCAATAAATGTTGTTATATTAAATGTTCAACTTTTGTTTTCGTTTAAATTTATAAACAATTTCTATTTTTTGCCTTTTCTTTAATTCCAAACACACACCACACTTTCACTGCCTCTATCTCCTAAACGGTTGGTTCAATTGAAAAAACATCAAGAATAAGATATTTTTCAAATGTTGTATACAACAATCTGAAAATATTAAAAATAGTGGTTTCCACTACACGTTTAAGTTGACTTTTATAATCGAAAAAGGTGTCGGTTTTTTTGGAAAAGGAATACAGATAAAATCACTCACATGAAAGTGCGGGGGGTGATCAAAAAGTAATGTCGCGTATTTTTTATCTCAAAAATGACAGCAGATATAGGAAAATTAAGATATATAAAAGTTGTCGTGTTTATTGTTGAATTTTCCTGTTAGTGTCATGTGCATCCGCCAAGCACTAGCGACGTGACAGTCCAAACAAGATGGTGGCTCTCATTCATCGTCCAGTGCTTTTGAGCGGCGGAGTGTTATGCGCTTTGTTTGCAAAATGACTGAAACCAGCCGATAGCCATAAGGAAATTGTGTCTGTGTACGGAGATGGTACCGTGCAGCTCCGAACAGTACAACGTTGGTGTAAGGCTTTTAAAGAAGGACAGAGGACCTGCTGGACGAACATCGCTCTGGCCGGCCACGGGAATCCATGACTAATAGTAACATTGCCGCTGTGGAAGCGCAAGTGCGGAAGAACCGGCGGATTACCGTGAGAGAAATTGCTGCAACTTTGGGCATTTCAAATGAGACGGCGTACGACATTGCTCACGAGTAGCTCGGCTTTCGCAATGTGTCATGCAGACGAGTGGCACGACAGTTGACGGCCGAACATCAAGGTGCTCGTTTCGATGCTTGTTTGCTGCATCTCACCCGATAGCAGGAGAAGGGTCAGAATTTTCTGGAGATGAATCACGAGTCCACCATTTCACGTCCGAAACCAAGATGCAATCGGCGGTTTGGAAACAGCACATCTCCCAAACAAAAGAGTTCAAAACTGTGCCATCAGCCGGTAAGGTCATGTTGACATGTTTTTGGGATTGCCGTGGTCCGATACTGCTTGAGTTTCTTCCACCGCATACCCTGTCAATTCCAAACGCTACACAGGCACATTGAGGAATCTTCGAGCGGCCATGCGCAGGAAAAGACCTGACTTGGAATGAAGGACATCGTGCTGCACCACGACAACGCACGTTCTGACACAGCGAAACGGGTCACCGACCTTTTGCAGCGAAGGAACTGGGAAACACTCTTAATCCTCCATACAGCCTGGATCTCGCTCCCAGTGACTACCATATCTTCGGACCGTTGAAAAAGTCACTGGCCGGTCAACATTTCCGTGACGACGACGACGTGAAATTGGCAGTTCGCAACTGGTTCCACACTCAACCGGACGATTTTTATCGACAGGGCGTGGAAAAACTTGTCCACCGCTGGGATCGTTGCCTCAATCAGCTTGGATATTGTGGAAAAATAAAAGTTGAATTGTTCTATCGAATGTACATGTGTTTATTTTTTCCCGGTGACGATTTTAGAGAAAAAAATTACACGAGATTACTTTTTGATCACCCCTCGTACAATAATTCTTCCATTTTAAGTACTCTGTCAGATTTGTATTTTAGAAGTTAGCTATTGATTCACTTTAGGTGAGACAACCTGTATACTGTGATGAAAAGTTTACGGACACCTGCATTTTTGCAATGCAATCATGACAAAAATGATGTTGAACATCCTCATTTTGATTTATTAGAACCTCCACTTCCAAGGAAGACTTTCCACCAGAATGTGATAAGTAGCTTCAGGAATCGTCTTCCATTCTACCAGAAGAGCATTGATCAGTTCATTTACAGATATTAGGCCTTGTGGCTATCCCATGTAGACGTCGTTCCAATTCAGACCACAGTGTTCAACTGGATTTATATCAGGGCTCTGTGTGCATCAGCCCAATTCTTCAATCCTAAACACCAAACCTTGCATCGAGACAAGGAGCATTCTCATGTTTGTACAGGAATGTTCCATTTCCAAACTGTTGCCACAATGTTAGTAGTGCAGAATTGTCCAAAATGTCAAGTTGGAGACGTCATTTTCTTGCTAATGAAATAACACACAACCACGCAATCAGACAAGAAACATTTTCCAAAGATCTACAAATTCCAAACTAAACCATTTGAATAGCAGAATTCGTACTCAGATTCGTCATTCCACTGAGCCGTACATAATTATAAACATCGCTTCACATCGGTTCTATTCATGTAGGAGCATAAGCAAGACTCTGGAAACTTAGAGTCCTGGGTTCCTATTGGCGAATGCCGCTTGTACTGGGGTTACTTGATGTGTAATTTTGAAATTCTGTAGGAATTGTTTCACTGAGGTTGTTTCTTGAGGTTTACCTTGATAATAAATAATTTATCGTTGAAGGGGTATTTGTAGAGTAACTCCTATAATCTTGTTTAGTGACATTCTATGATGGTACCAAGTTGGAAGTCATTGAAAAAAAACCATACTGAACAATACAAGGAATCATAAAGGACTCGAGTAAGCCATGTAAATTTGACAGGCAAAGTTGTTTTGGAAGTGTGTCTGGATATTTTTAATTACAGTGTATAATCGCACTACTTAAGAATTCATACCAAGTGAATGTCTCGCTTTCTAGGAAATTAATCAATCACTGATCATATGACTGCACCACATAACTATATAAAGATGTCACGCGCCTTCTTTTAAAAAAACAACAACAACAAAAAACGATGAGCTCATCACGGCATGTGTTAAAGAGAGAAAAGCCTTTCTGAGAAACTGAAGTGTGACGTCAGCCAGTCTGACTAACCCTTTCGCTAACCCCTCCCATTGGAAATTCCATTTGAAGCACCTTTTCTTCCTATTCGGAGACCCGTCTTTATTTTATTAAAAAACAAACGAAACTTTCTTTAACCTTACTCTTTTCCTCCGCCCTACAGCAATGTTTACAGATCGCTCGGCAACCCTTTTGAAAAACAATTGAATGGCGTAACCGCTGTCCCCGTCCCGTCTTTGCCGATGACCGTTCATTAATCACGCCAGTCGCCATGGACACCGCTGCTTTCGTCGCCGCAAACTTTTTTTTTTCTCCCTGCACCCTCCCTCTTTTTTCTTTTATCCAATGATCGAGGAGCTTCCTGGAAAAATCACTCCAATCTAAGAATAACCTCAACGCACGTCACTTTGTCGCCGGTCGCTTAATCGATGGGATTAAAAATAATCAGACGGGGGGGGGGGGCCCAGACAGAAATTAATAACCGAATAAAACGGTGACGTAAGGCACCCTTTTTTTACAACACGGATTTCATTAAAATAAATTGAAATAGTGGAATGGTACATGCGTATAGGTCTCCAATTTGACATCAAATTAATATTAGTTAATTAGAGAGAGAAAGAGAGTTACAAAGTTTTCTTTAATAATAGACGAGCAACCTCTTTAAAAATACACTCCCCATCAAAAAATAAATAGCACCCAGAAGGAATCGTCAGATTGAAATGATATTTGAAAGGAAGTTAGTACTCATCACCAACAACAATGAGCGTGGTTATGAAAAAATTTATTGGTCAAAATACCCAAAATCATTTTAACTCTCAATAGGATGTTGGACCCCCATTCTCTAATGCATTCTGCCCCACGTCGTGGCACGGAGTCGTACAAGTTCTTAATGTAGTCTTGACACAGCTCATCCCATGCAGAATGAACTTTGGCTTGCAGCTCTTGCAGATCTTGTGCCAGGGATGGAGTCTTAAAAGAACGTCCCATAGCATCCCATATATTTTCTCTGGGTGGAACTTTCTTTTTATGACGATGAGTACTTTCTTATTTGAATGTACCCGTTAAAATTAGTATATTTATATTTTTAAATTATATTTATCTATCTTTTCTTTTCTTCTATTATCTTTTCGGTGTCGAGGATGTTAAATACGATCGGATTACTTCAAATTTAACGTAACAGGGGACTAACCTGCTGAGGCTTATCTTGGTCTTCCAAGCTTGTTAACTAAAGGAAAAAACACTAACATCCATGCCCATAACGAGATATGAACACGCGACTCGCTCGTCTCGAGAGCGACAAGACCCGCGCCTTAGCGCTCTCGGCCTCCTACCCAACTAAAAAACAACCTATAATACTTGTAAAAAAAATTATTTTACATGGTCTACTTTGTGAAAATTAGTAAACTTTGTAATATTATATATTATATTATCTATTGTATTCCAGGGTTTCTGTGTCTCGTTCTTTTCTCTTATAAATATTACCCCTAAACTTTGTAAAGTTATCCAACGAGACCTAGAAACATATCGCCGTCTATCCAACCTATAATAGTCATTGCAGACGATGGCCTAATTGAAAATTGATGGTGACCTAAAGTGAACATTTTGTTTAAAATACAAAAAAGTACCGCTTTTGGTTTTGCTTCTATTAAATGCCTTGCATATCAACTGTGTCCTGTTCCAAAGAGAAAATAAACTAAATGAAACTACGCAAAACCACAACTGGCATTCTAAACTTTTATACAAAGTCCACGAGGGTGGACATCCAATGAGATTAACAAATTTAGATATGACTGAATACACTGTACAACAAATTTGAACTTTTTTTCTGTCTTTTATATGAAACTATGTGATTCTATATAAACAAAAGATGCTCGATTCATATATCAAAACTAAAATGGTCCATCACGTATCCTTTTTTGTAAAAGAGAAATGTAACAGAGGCTTGATTATAGGAAACACAAACACCAAAATGATTTTTTGGCCTTTTCCTCTTGTAGGTATCTGTTGGTGCGTCCCTGATAACAGAGCGCAATATTCAGCTAGCATACTTCCATTCCATCGTTAAGCTCTTCCTGCGTGATTTCATGATGTGAATATGTCATAGATGTAAATGGTTGAAAGTCAGGATCTTGATGGTTTGGGTCATCGGAGGTGTCTTCCTCTGAATCAAAGGTATATTTATCTGGACTGTAGGTATAGGAAGATCTTTATAATGAGGAACCGGTCGCATAGCGCGTATATAAGCGCTACAATATACAGTAGATACAACGTAAAAAATTAAAATGAAAATGTGGATTTTTGGAAAATGGTCCGTGGTAAACAAAAAGTAATTACAGATTCGTTATTTTCAGCCAAAAATGTACAAGAGAAACATATTTTCAACTAAAGGACATTTTTCATGTTGTACAGTGATATAAATGTGATAATTGAAAAATTTATATCGGTGAATATCCATCGTTTTTAGGAGTCAAAGTACTGGAGAAAAATCTTGTTTATAATTCAAAGATGATCTTCTTATAGTACCCGGCACAAAGAAAAAAGAAACTGACGCATGCGTAATATATGTATTTATCGATTGTAGACGTCTGGCTTATTCAGAGTTCCTGAAACGTGGCTTCCACTTCACCCGTTTATTTAAGTGTAAAACGATAAACAATCAAGCTATACCAATACTTCATGTTTTAACTATTTGAAGGGAAGTAGACCTGGAGATAGTAATGATGCGATAATAAGAAACCAGGAAGACAACAAGAATATTGTATTCAATCTATCCATTCATCCTAATCGAGCTGTGCCAGAATCGTTTCGATTTCGTTTCAGTTGCGATTTCACTTAAGGATTAAAACTCGTTCAGCCAATAATGCTCCATTTCTTGTCCTTTTCTGATTGACTGAACGAGTTTTAATCATATAAGCATACGACAGATTTTTTCTTTCGCACCGGGTACTATAATCAATTAATGACATTAATTAATTTAACAATATTGTTTTCAGTATTTTCGCCAATTCAAAGTAAACAAGAAATTAAGTCCCAGGAGGAAGATATAAGAAAATAGCGTTACTCTAGAGTTCATCTATTTTTTTTTAAACTTTTTTAATCAATTTCTTTAAAATCAATTTTTAGTTAATTTTCTCGAACATAGTATTTAGAAAATGTAAAAACGTTCGTATCTTCTTTCTTTTTTCATAATTTCCAATCGAATGACTTATCACGTCTCACATGTTGCCAATTGAAAACGTTATTAGTTCTAACGACCACTTGACAGGCACCCCACACACAAACCCCACCGGGTAAACCTTGGTCCAAACTTTGTAGTAATGTAGTTCTTGCATAGAAGAATCTGCAATCCGAACTTCATATTCGGATACTCTTTTACATAACTGCAAAACGTATAGAACAAATGGTCCCCTCTAACTCCCATCTCCGTAACTCCTAAACGGTAGGCCACTCAAAACCAAACTAAATAGTGAAGTAGGACATCCCCATGGTAAGCTACATTCTGAATTTCAACCTTCTACGTCAAAAAAATGTAAAAATATGAAGGACAGAGACAGACAGACGGACATTGTAAAATCAATATGTAGCTTCATTTTACCGCTACTTAATAATTAACGAATTATTGTTGATCCAGATCATTGTTGAATCAGACCATTTTGCCAAACACACACAGGAAGAGAGCGAGGGAGATGTAAAAAATTTTTATTAATAGATTTATCTATTGTTTACATTGATTTGGAACACGCAACTTGGATCATATGACCTGGATCATATTGTTGGCGATGAACAGATACTTTAATAATTTAATAGCTCATCAGAGCCCTGAAGTTATTTACAAAAATTATTCGTCTCAATGAGGGGAGTCGTACATGCAAAATTTCAACAAATCATCTCGATTCATGAGTTTTTAAGTCAATTTCAGTGGAAAAAAAATTGAGTTGGGGTGAATGAAAATTTAGATAGCGGTTAGCCAAAATTATTAAAATTTAATTCGAGGAACCTATAAATTAATGTAAAAAAAAGCTTATTTTTTCCATACACGCTAACCAAAAAAAAACATTTTTTTTCGCGCGCTAAAAACCCTTGTAATTTTCCCATACCTTTTACGATACCCCAACTCCCGAGACCCACTCATCAAAAAGGGAGTTTAAATTTTATTTACGCATTGCTACGTACACAAGACCGTAAAAACAGCGGGTGAGCAAAAGTAAATTGCGCTGTTTACGCAATTACGCTGCTGTTTTGGTGTGAGTATGTGCGAGCGCATACACACTATTATTCAGCTGCTCGTTCCTTTTTTCTCCTTTACTCCCACACTAACACAAGAAAGGGAAATAGAGCTTCCGAATCCATTTTAATAGCTGTCTAAGGTAGACGTTAATTAATTGGCCCGTGACTGTTATTACATCATTAGCGTCTCTCTCTATGCGAAAACTATCGAGCCCCTCAGACTCTTCGATTTCCGCTCTCGTCCCCATTTTCGCCGTACGAATGGCGCTGCGATGAAGGAAGGGAGGAGGAGGGAGCTAGCGTCGCGGTTTACCCGTCCAAAAGCGCCACCTACCTGTCAAAATGGGGAGTATCGACGACGCTCTCGCTTAATCCTACTCATTAATGAAATAAGTCATGCAGCGAGGAAAAGTGGAGGCGCAGTCACGCACGGCCTCAGCCGCTGCAAATCCCGCCGAGATGAAAGAATGCTGGAGGAACGCATCGCACCGACGCCCACCGACTCACTGCGTTGCATCACTTCCCCCTCCTTCCTCCTTCCTTTTTTCCATTTAACACTAGAAGAAACAGAAGCAGCACCAGAAGAAAAAACAAGCGCAACAATAAGCGATGACGATGCGCATGATGACGATAATGGCCGAGAGGCGAGATGACAGTCATCACAGGGAAGCCCAAGCAAAAGCTCCCCGTTGGGAGATTCCAAGTGACAACTTTTGAGACGGAACGAAGAGAGACAGGAATAAATAGGAAAAAGGGGGTGGGGAAAATGAGAGGCAGGAACGTACGACGTTTACAAGCGGGAAGAAATCAGTAATAAAATAAACAACTGCTGCTGGAAACCGTCGCGAACGTCAAAGCGCGTACGGAACAAAGATTGGCACACCTACATGACTCCTAACGCGGAGCATTATGGGAACAGGAAAAATGCATAAAATCCAAAGCGCTTCCCATATAATTCCATTATAACGTAAAAAGAATTTTCCTTCTTTATAGACACTTGGGTTAATCTGGGCGGTCGTTTTTGTACTCCTCGAGGCATAAACCTGTTTTTATGCCTAGCCATTTCAAACTCATTTCCTTGAAACATATGAAGCTTGTCGCCACATTATTGGCGTTTCATAGTGTCACTATCTACCATGCAAAAATTCCAGTCTCGTTAACGGAATAAAAAAGACACGTGAATCGCATCACCTTAAGACTTACCTGTCTTTCTAAATAACTTTATACATTACAAAACAATGCTACGAGGATCAATCATTGAACACATGTGTGCGATTAGTATCCCTACAGAAGGTTGATTACAATCTATGCCAATGATTTGGAGAAAAAAGTTTACGAAGAACTATTTTGCTGTTCCATTTGGTTGTGGATTATTGCCCTGCACCGTATCTTTCACTGTAGAAGAGATGTCTGAAGACGGCGAAGCTAATATGTTCCATTCCTGTTTGCAGGCTTTCCAGAGACTCTGAATGGTTGCTGGACGGCGTCGAGCAAGGACTCGTTTCAATAATCCAAACCCACAGAAATCCATCCGGAATGCATCTAGTGACTTGACAGGGACATCATGAAATAGTATAACATGAATTCCAGTTTCATCTTCCAAATCCAACATAAATTGAACAGTCGAATTAGATGTATGGCTGGAGGCTTTGTCTTGATGAAGCCAAACAACTTTGCTTTTGTCCTCTCCATACAATGCGAGGATTTCCTCGTGGAAAATTGAACTGAGAACATGCTGCTGATAGTAAAGGGAATTAACCTTACCCTTCTTGTCAACTCTTCTGATTATGAGCTTGCCGTTCCACGAGTATCCCGCAATCACCATAAATCAATTTGAAAAACTTTCCTTACATTCCTTTGATGCGACTTCTCTACACGTGGACGATAGAAATCACGCGGAGTTTGTTGCAATCGTTGAGATTACTTAGGCGTCATCCAAAGTGAAAAGGCTGCCGAGATGCCTTTCTTCGTAACAGAGAAATCTCGTGTTTTACATGCGCTAATCTAGCAGAATAGCTGTAATTAGCTTCGGACATAAGGGATTAATGTACCCTTTCCAGTGAGATTCGATTTTCGGAGAAATTTTTTCATGACATTTACTTCAATGAAACATACGCACGTGCACGTGACCGGCAGCATTCACGCAGTAAATCGTTACCAAAGATCGCAATCAAACTTCTGTAATCTAGAGCAATGAGCGCGGCACAACAATTATCAGCAATGGCATTGTTGTCGAACTTGACAATGGTGAACCACTCGAAGTGCCCAAGCAAGAATTGCAAGAAGACATTCGATTTATGGCGGCGGAAAAGCATTCAGTGGCCGAAATTTAATTTCGTTCTGGGGAACATCTTTGGAGGACGAGCCTGTCCAGTAACATCTTATCACTCTGACGAGTAATGCAAAGGTGACTGAGCTTGTACAAGCAAGCTCTTCTGACGAATATCAGTCATAGCACACACAATACTCCATCAGCACTGGCAGTATCCTGCACAATGAACACAGCAAAGGGAAAAAAAACCACTTCGACCGGCACGATCAGAATTTTTGCAGAGTATTATAACGGATCACGAGTTCAATATGACGACCTGGAAACCAAACCCGGAAGATTTTCACGCAAAAATTTATGCACGCAGCCAACTGCAAGCAAAGTCATCTTCGATCACCGAGGCCCAGTTCTCAACGAGCAAATCCCCTATGCCCACACCATTAATTACGACAGTACACGATGACCCTGCACTGGTGGATCAAGAACAAATGACCGGATTTACTGTCCCGACAACGCATGACCACACATCGCGAAGAAAACCACAGATACGCTTCAAGTGAGAGATCACAGAACATCCACTCTACAGTCTCGACCTCGGACCCAGAAGTCAAGATAGCAGCAGTGCAAGATTAGGGATTAACTCCCAACCGACGGATTTTTACGCCACTTGTACATGTGATGCAGTGAAATGGACAACTGAATCGTATATCCTCTCCTTTGTCCGAAATTCCTCATCTGTCGTTTTCATTTGACTGCCCCTCGTAATTTAACCATCTATTATCACTAAAATCCTAAGAACACTCAAACTCGAATCAACGAGTCGAGTACTCTGGAAATTTTTAAGTTAGGAACTTGAAATTTTGAGAGATTAGAAGAAACATTAGATCCTCTGTGATGTCAAAATTTGGTCGAATTTGGCTGGGCAGTTTATGTGCTGATTCAACTGACTTTGAATGTTCTTCTTAGGATGGCTGGAGTATATCTCTTTAGACTTCGCTACAATAAGTGACACACTTATGTCATTATAACAGCAAAATCACGTATAAGAGATAAGATCATACCAACAGGTGGGAGAAACTGTGTGTTTTGTTTCTGACAGATACCGTGGCGTAGTTATCGTACTCATCTTGTCGCTAGGAGGTAAACCTGGCTATTCTTGCTTGGCCTCACTCCAAGTGACTATTTCCTATGGGGTTATGTAAAAAATAAGGCTTGCGTGCCTTTTATACCAAGAGACTTATCAAAAGAGCTTCGTCAAAAAGACACCGATGAGCTAAACTTCTCCTAGTAATGACGCATCTCACATCATCTGGGGAAAACATTTGAACATTTAAGTAAAAACTTGGATATTTCCTCTCTTCACTGACATGTTTACGTGACTCAACCTATAAGGTACTGAGTTTTGAAATTCTGGAGAGACGTATGCAACACGCTGTATATTTTATATCATACAAGCAATACGAAGTGGGAGGAAGGGTAGGAAACAGAGCGAGTTCATTCGATGTGAATTAAGACAGCAAAAGAGAAAAACATATTCCTGAATGAAGTGCGATAAGGACGAGTTTGGACTCCCCCGCTACACACAGCCCCTCTTTTCTAAGACATAATCGAAATTGTTGATTGCCGCTTCTTCCTCCTGTTCTCCCACCTCCATTCCCACACTTTTAACCCACTCCTCAAAAAAATCCTTCCACTCGCAAACAAAAAAAAAAAAAAAAGAAAATTCGGAATAAAGGAATTTCCATCAGAATTTTCGATTTGATTCAAATTATCGTTCCGTTACAGCAGGTGCCTTTTCCACTTAATCGACTAGAAGGAAATAAAAAAAGAAGAAGAATCTCGAAAGCACGCACCAGAATTCATTTCCTCCATTTTCTGTTTTCCGTCATTAACAATTATTATTTTTTAACGATGATGAGAAAGAGAGGGAGATAAAGGGATGGGTTAAAAAAAAAAGATGGTAGGTGATGAAAAAAAAAAGAACTAATTTCCACTTTTCTATCTCGGACGACAATCAATTTAAACTGGCAACAGATGAGACTAAGTATTGCTGAGGACTTTGTCTGTACAGCTCCAGCCCCCGCTCTCCCAAACCCCTCCCTCAGTTTTACCCCCTTCTTAATGCCCAACGAATTTCTATTTTCAGTAATTCCATTTCATATCGATTGCTCAAGACATTCTTAACTTTTTAAAATTTATTTCCGTATTAAAAATGCTCATGCCACTTACCGTCATTTTCATTTAGCGCTTATCTATTTTTAGATACATTTGTTTACTACTCTATTGGACCTTCTTTGACACAATTAATGGTATATATATCTTTCGGATATGACGTACCAATAAGTTCCATACAACGGGAGGGGGGGGGGGGGCTCCACTTCTGCGGCTCAGTTCCATACTACGAGGGGCGTTCAAATTTGACCTGGACTTTATATTTTGTAAATTTCATTATTGTAAAAATCTAAACTTTCATTGTTAGGATGGCAACTACCGCCTGTCATGCAAATGCAGCACCGCTCATTCGGTTGTCAAGACAACCGATTGTTTGTTTAAACAAAATGGCGGACAGCGGTGTGTCGACCAAAGTGGAACAACGAATAATCAAGTTTCTCCACTACGAATGTGGGAATGCATCTGAAATTCTTCACCGAGTCATGTTTGTCTCGATCATCCGTCTTTGCCTGGTGCCAATAGTTTGAAGGAGGGCGAGAATCCACCGGCAATGAACCTCATAAGGCAAGGCCAGCAACTGCTGTCAATGACGTCATCATCGCACGAACAAATGAGCTGATAAGGGAGAACAAGCGGATTCAATAGTGGAGACCATCATCCACGATAAGCTGAATTTCAACAAGATTTGTGCTAGATGGGTCGCTAAGCAATTCTCCGAGGATCACAAAACCACCCGGGTGGAATCTGTTCTGTGCTGCTGCAGCGATATGACAGGGAAGGTGACAGCTTCCTAAGGAGTGTTTTGACCACCGACGAGACATGGATTCATCACCATACCCCTGAAAGCAAGCGTGCGAGCACAGAGTGGCGACACACTGACTCACCACGACCTAAGAAATTCAAGATGACACCGTCGGCAACGAAAGTGATGGCGACTGTATTCTGGGACATTAAGGGTATCATTCATGTCGATTTTCTGAAAGAACGTCGAACCATAAATGCACCCTACTACTGTGACATATTGAGGATATCCCTGAAGCCGGGACTAAGAAAAAAGGGACCAGGAATCCTTACCAGTGGTGTTCGCTTTCTGCAAAACAATGCCAGACCATACACAGCCAAACTGACTATAAACACGCTGACGGACTCAAATGGGACATCTTACCATAACCTCCCAACAGCCCGGATCTCTCTCCTTGCGAGTATCAATTCTTTGGACCATTGAAAGTTCTTGGAAGGGCAGAGGTTCGGCTCCAATGAGGAAGTGAAAAAGGCTGTCCTGACGTGGTTTGATATCAGCCTGAAGATTTCTACAGAACCGGTATCAGATGCTCTTAGATCGCTGTAAAAATGTGTAGAGAAGCAAGGAGAGTTCTTTGAGAAATAACTGATGTATAAGGCACTGCTTCATAGAGCTCCTGCCAAACCAATCTGCCTACATGTATATTTATTCATCAGACCACATAACCTTCTTTCAGTCTTCACGTGTTCAGTTACGATGTTCCAGACATTATGCAATCTAATTTTCCGACTCTTTGCAGATATCGGGGGGTCTGCCGATTGAGGCCCGCTTCAATTCCTGGCGTATGGCTCTGCCAGATATGGCCAAGAGTAGCCGCATTGGTTAAATTCATTTGTCATTTGTTGCTGAATGGAAATCCTGGTTTAAACGACGACGGTCTCGTTCCTTTCAGTCACAGTGACATTTTTTATACTGTGAATCATTGTCTGCTTTGGATATCGCATCTTTCGAGAATTCAAATCAGCTGCTTCGTTATTTTAATCGTGGCTCCAAATAAAAGAGCACCAAGGATGAGTCCTTTCCAAAATCGTTTAGGCCCTTTATTCCCCCCCCCCAAGCTGATCAATTTTATGATTAGGCTCACCTAACCTCTTCTTAAATAAGTACGCTCTTCAATTGCATGACCTCAAACCATATTGCATAATGAGAAAATTACATGTTTCTCAATCATTAGTCAGTGAGTATAACAGAAGTGAATATTATGATTCGGTACACAAAATAGAAAGTGACTTAAAACCCATTCCGCAGAACCAATATACAAGTACTTGATCTAAACATTCAATAATGTCACTGCAAATTTAGGGAGTCAAAAAAATGGTATACTTTTAAAATACAGGGTTATTCAAAAACAATGACCACAAAAATACAATCTTTTATGCATGCCCACATGAAGAATTCACACAGTATTACGACCCTTTCCGACCAATTCTTCTCTGAGAAAGCGTTCTACTCAGAACATATTCAAAACTGATGGGGTATCTTTCTGTCAGTCACTCATTCAATGGAGACAAAGAGGTCTCAGAAATAGGGAATCAAAATCGGGTCTTTTTTTTGGATAACCTTGTACATATGACGGAGTGCTGAGTAAAGCACCAATCGAAAGAGAAAATAACAAATTTTCGTTTTGAATATTTCATTATCACAAACAGCTGCGGCATTGTTAAGTACCGAAAGGTGCTTTATGCTATCAGTGTGGGGAAACGTGTCTGTCTGTCTGTCCGTCCGTGACTCTAACTCCTCCGAGGCTATGAAAGATTTTTAAAATCTGTTTTCGTCAGTCGATGAATATGGTTCATGGCACGAATCAATCACAAATATTATCTAAATCGGTTCATTGGCACGTGCACAAATGGTACCTCCATTTTCCCATCTAGCAATTTTCAGTGGGAAGATATACGTATTAAGTAATATATCAAACAAATCGTAATGACGAGATAGAAGCGGTTATTCATTATTATTTTCGTCAGCCGATGAATATGGTGCATGGCACGGACCAATCACAAATATTATCTAAATCGGTTGCACAGCAGCACAATAAGGGAGTCTTTAGGTGTTGATCCGCTACTTCTCCGCATTGAGAGATCTCAGTTGCGCTGGTATGGCCACGTGATACGGATGCCGCAAACTGATCTTCCTAGTCAGTTGTTATTTTCCAAGCCGGTGGGTAAGAGACCAAGGGGTCGGCCTAGAACCAGGTGGCTAGACTACATGGAGAATCTGGGTTCGAGTTGCTTGGGTATTACCAGGGAGGACATGCGCCTGATGGCGGAAGATCGCGATCGCTGAAGATCCTCCATAGGGCTGCTGCCCCCGCGACCCTAACGGATAAGCGGGTTTAAAAAGTAAGTAAGTAGGAAAGGTTCAATAGCACGTGCACAAATCGTACCTTCGTAACCCCATTTAGCAATTTTCAATGGAGAGATATATTAAGTAATATATCAAACAAATCGTAATGACGAGATAGAAACGGATATAAATTACTATTTTCGCCAATTGATAAATATGGTTCCGGGAATGGACCATTTTGAAAATAGTTGTAATCGAAAAAATGGCACGTGCTCTAATGGTACCCTTATGACACCCTCAAAAATTTTAAATGATAAGATGTGGCATGTAATATATCAAACAACTTGGAATGAATGTCATGAATGAATATAACATAAAATTAATGATAATCCAAATTGGTTCAAAGATACATGGTTTAATGGTATCATTATGGTCCATTAGAAACTTTCATAGGGCAGTTGAAAAATATGGTTCTCGGTACTTGGTTATGTCATTCCTTAATGGTTTATTTGAATGAGTATCTACCTAACCGCGACCGCTTCCCTCTACTGTCGATGATCTGGCACTTCGCTAGTGATCACCCAAGACACTTAACCTGACTTATTGGATATCTACTGGAGATAACTGTATTGTATAAGCCAGAAAGTCGGTGCTTCGTTATTGCGGGAAAGCCGATTCTCTGTTATTGCGGAAAAGCCGATGCTTTATTACGGCGGGAAACGTGATGGGAAAGCTGATGCTCTGTTACTACAGGAAAGGCGATGATATGCGAAGATGCTCAGACAACACGCAACATCCAATGGATATAGAAATAATGTTCTAATCATGCCATAATATTTAGGGTCTGAAATATAAATTCTAATAGATATCTCCAAGTCATACTTGCCTTTAGACACCTAATAAATGTCGTTATGTGGATACTCAAGACATGCAAGAGATACCTGCTGGTTATGTAATAATAGATACCCATTGGCCAAGGAGAAATGGGACATCTGGAGATCCTTCGGAGATCTTTGGATGATTCGTTTTTTGGATATCCTCTGGAGGTACAGTCAACCGTTGACAATGAGACCCCTTAAGCGGCCAGTCCATTGATGAAAATGGGTGGGAAGGGAGAGAGATAGAGGAATTATACAGAGAGCCTGTGGTATTTCGTGGCTCACTTCACATAAGCGCATAAGCGAAGAACGTCCAACGTTCCTCCCCATTCTGCTCACCTATTTTCATCAACAGACTGGCCGCTTCAGGGGACTCGTTGTCAACGGTTGACTGTAACTGTAGTGTATAAGGCAGGGAAGCCGATGCTTCATTACTGCGGGAAAGCCGATTTTCTTTAGAATTTAAGTGTGTGAGATCTGCTTGTTGTGTAACGAGGCAGGTTATGATTTCGATTACATGAATTTTAAGACTGGATACCACGACCTGGATGGATTTTGACTACACGAGTTTCAAGACTGGTTAAGCGTACGGAAAAGGAACTAGGAAAAGCAGATTCTCTGTTACTGCGGAAAAGCCTATGCTTTATTACGGCGGGAAACATGATTCTATGTAAAGGTAGGAAAGCTGATGCTCTGTTTATTGTGGAAAAGACGATTCTATGATAAGATGCCCAGACAACACATAACATCCCAAAGCATATCGAAATAATGTTGTAATCATGTCATAATATTCAAGCCTGAAATGTCTTTATGGATACTCACTGGTTAATGGGACATCTGAAGGTCCTGCAGAGATCTAGTCGACATCACTGGAAATTTTTAGATGAATCTTTAATTGGATATCCTCTGGAGGTAACGATCTTCTATAAGCAGGGAAAGACGATTCTGTGTTAAAGCGGGAAAGCTGTATAATATCCAAGACATTCAGTAGATACTTATTGATGCATATCCCTTGGATAAAGAAAACCGGTGAAATGCCAAAAGGAAACGTTCGCTTGTTAGCAGTGAACATCCGTCAACTTCAGAGCCCCATACGCAACAAGACTCGCTGTATTGTCTTTTCGACGCACTTCGGTTCATTTGGATGGTGAGTCGTTCGACTGTTGCGTTTTGGTCGGCCTGCATATCTTTACAGTCGACCTTCACCTATCACATGAATAGCGCGGGAAGCACCGCTGTTTCCACGCAGTTTATTTGCTGCACAGTTTCTGAAATGCTACCACCCTTTGGCCGAAAGCCAATGATTACTTCTTTTCGCTCGTTTTACCTATGACAGAAAGATTACTATGTATACGGAGTACATAGAAACATCTCATCTGTTATACAGCCTCCAAGCGCATATGTACAAATTCAGAAGTCAATTGAAACGCGCATCAACTATAACATACAAGTTCCTAACTAACGAGAAGGGTTAACGAGCAATAAACAAACAAACAAAAAAACACTAAAACCAGATTAATGGGCCAATAAAAATGGACACTTTAGTTCTCGCACTCTCCCCAAAATTTAAATACAATTAACCAGTGCTTAACAGCGCCAATAAATACATCGGAGCCAAGACCGTGAGGTCTTCAAATCCCAAGCCATGCAACGATTTCCCATTAGGAGAACCAATGGTGTCATCGTTTATCTCGCTGATCATTAATTTTTGTAGCTCCGAGAGAGAGGGCTAACGAGATTTTATAGTTTTGATTCAATTTAACCGTAAGAATCGCCTAAGAATCCAATTAAGCAGATCTGCGCGAAAAAAAAATTCAATAAAGACTCCAGCACAATCACACAGCAGCGTGAATATTCCCATATACACGCACATTTAATATTTATTTATGAATCCACCAAGCAATATATAATCAATCTTACGGCATGATTGAACTCATTAACACGTGCCGCCGGACTCCATTTAATGGAAGCGCACAGTCTGCTCGACTTCAGGACCTTTGATTAATTGAGCTCTACATAACCCGATTATAATTCAATAAGATCCGTATATGAATCGTTAAAATTTAAACGTATTACAACTATAGGGCTCTCTAATGAAGTTAGAGGTCGTTAATATGAGGTCTGGATTACGCCGCCTATGTTTAAAGCTTATTACTACCTAAAGGGGTCAGGTTAAGCGTTTGAGGGTAAAAAAAAAATTCGATTAATTTATTATTATTGGTCCCTTAAATTTAAATATCCGATTGTTACCGTCTTTTCGATATACTCAGGGGTTGGAGAAATATACAGAAATACTACTTTTCCAGGTGTTAAATTGGCGACAGTTGAAAGCGGAAAAATGTAAATAATGATTGAAAGCGGAATAATGAAACTTGTGAAGCCTCAATTTCTTAATTTACTTTAGCAAATCGTTGATCCCGTTTAATTTATTCCTCTGCTGCAAAATGCAGACAGTTTGGCAGGTGGATTTGAACACTTTACTTACGCTTACATACAGGTTACTTTTCGCCTGTGAATATGTTTTGTTTGTTCCACATGATGCCCATCATTCCTAGACACTGCTCGATATCGTCACGTATCTTATCGGAGGTTATTGTGTTCTATATGTCTGTACAAGCGTTCCAAAGTCTGTTAATGGTGGTCGCCCTTCTCTTCAAAAGTTTCTGCTTCAGGTAGCCAAAGCCGAAAAAATCTAAAAGTGAGCAATCAGGCATCGTCTAAGGTTACAACAAACTCAGATTTTTCACTTGCCAGTTGGTTTTCATAGAGGCGTCTTGCGTTGGTCTTCCTGTTCTTCATGTGACGTTCAGTAAGCTTGTGGACCTTTGCTTTTATTACGTGTTTCCAAGTATAAATCCTGATAAATGATCCGTCCGACTATTCGCTGCGATACACCTAATTTACGCGCAACGTCGTTTCGCGATGGGGGATTCGGCGTTTGCGCGGCACGTCGAATTGCACCAACCGCTGCCGATGTCTGAGTTGTTCGTACCCTCTTGTGTGGCCCAGGTGTGCGCCCCTCCGCTTCCCGCCTCTGTTATTCAGTACATTAGATATCGAACCAATGGAAACTGCAATGTTCTGACTTGCAAGTTTCTTTTTAATCTCCCTGTTCGATATTCCTTCCTTGGAAAGAGTCCTAGTGGTTACCTCAACATCGGGTGGTATTATTTTAGGCATGGTGATGCCTAGTCTTCGATTTTTGCAAGTCATCCGCAATCAATAGTCCCATTCCTTATATACTAGACCACGTTACCCCCTCAACCCCGTTTGTTTCGTCCAGAAAGTGATTTGCACAGCGATTAAATCCAACTGCCTAATCCTCTGTACAGAATCAAAGGTCATGATGGCATATAAAGTCTCTGGGAAACGTCGCCTGATAAGGATAAGAACATGAAAAGTGACTGCAGAGCTCAGTCTTCCAAAGCCCGTGCCCACAAAAACGAGGAGAGAAATGCATAAGCAAAATAATCATGGTCGACCTGCAATTGGCGAACCCATATTAAAGATCAGAAGAGTGGCCCAACACCCATACATTGTAAAATATCGATCAATGGAAAACTGTATTATGATCCGGTAGAGTCTCTGCAGGCGACTATGTACAAATGTTTGTTCCATGGTGCAGAAATTGTTTCCCGAAGACTTCGGGCACTCCGTCTTACTGACTACCACTTCGGGTATTAGATCTCTCTTTGCAATGGAAAAACATTCAATTGCCAGAAAGTGTGGAAAGGACCTTTCCTGAAAATGTCGGGACCATACTTTAATCTTCAGTAAATTTCACTAGTTCATATTTCATATCCGCGCCTAAAATGTAAGTTTCTTGGGTCCCTTAAGATTTGTTTTGTCTTGTTTACCCCTAAACGTTCAAAACATGAGAGTGCTAAGACCTCGCCTTTCCTAAAACGCTGCGGAAATTAAGCCTAATTGCTCTCGCGCTTCTAAATCAAAACTCGTTTTCACCTTCCTCCATGAAAAATAATAACAGCTGAAAATCCACCTGTCATTATTATTTCCACTACCTTCTTTCCTGCCTTGTTGTTGTTGTTGTTTTTATTATTAAGCAATTAAGTCAAAGAAAAATTCTTCAAAGAAGCAAGAACCTGCGCCCCTCTGAAACAAAAACGCCTTCATAATAAGAACAACACTATTGTTGTTATTTTGTATATAGGTGTTTATTCCCACAGAGGAGATAACCAGGGGGGGAGGGTTATGTGGGGAGGGGGTAGTACGGTGCAGTCGGCGGCCTTTAGCCCAGGTGCCAGTGGCGGCCGAGGTTTCAAACCGGAGTCGTAAGACTGTTAATCTATGGACCGTTCATTGTTCATTTGCAGATAAGTGTCCATTGCGTGAGCCGCAATTATTGTCCGCTCAATCCCTATCAGGTTCATGGGCCCCGATGTTTATTATAATTAGATAGGGATTTAACCGAGGGATTAGACGCTCGCTTCCCATAACGAGGGACTTTAAACGACGCCCTTTGGTACCGGCCTTCGCGCAAACCCACCCTTCTCCATCTGTTCATCATTACAACAGCCAGCAGGCGCTTTAAACTCCCCGAACTCACTACCCTCCTACTTTCTATTACAAACATCTCCACTATTTCACTCTACATATTCCAGGTAGAGGGGGTCGGAACGATTTACCCGCTCTCTTTCCCTACCCCCTCCCGTAACCTGGAACGACGAAAAGATGGAAAAGCGAGACAAGGACGAGGCGCTTTATTCGCAAACCCCCTAAGAAAATAAAGCTGTCGCAATAACACAGGCCGGAACTATACACAAACGAGGTAAGTTAACGACACAGCAATAAAATCATTAAACGTGGCGCGCATTAAACGCAACAGCGGACGCAGCCGATTTGACACAAAGATTGCGTCAAGTTTTACGCCGCTCGATCATTCATAAACCAAAATGTCCGGGAAAATTAGTTTCCCCTCTATGAAGTACAATACTCTACACTCATTACAGGATTCCCTTTGCCAACGGTACGATATGAATCAAATAAACAGAATCAAATCTCCTACTCCCTATGCACCAACGCTAAAATTTTTCGTGTATAACACGCATCCCGACGTTCCTACTTCACTGTACGAAGGTGTTATCATAATATGAAAGGTGTCAGACCGGAACACCGACATCATAACACTAAACTATCATGCACTAGACCAATTCATTATTATTATTATTGTTCATTCTGGAAAAGCTTTAAGGCCCATTCTCGCCATATCCTTTCTCTAGCTGCGTTATAAACGAAGCATACAAACTCTACAGACGGGTATACAGACAATTCATCCCAAAAGGAATTTGCGGAGCTCACACTTTTCTAGTTGTGCAGGAGCTCAAATAACCATTGTACACAATATGATCAAAAATTGCAATATCTTGCTTTGTTGCATCGGGTAAATACAACACCTCCTAGAAAGAAAGCCAAACAACTGAAACGTCATACATTGTTAGATCATCACAAGTCGACCAAATTTACGGCTTATTATTGGTAGAAATACGGTTAACAATGGTCGAAATATGATGATATAACAATGTATGACGTTTCAGTTGTTTGGCTTTCTTTCTAGGTGGTATTGGTATATCTCGACGCAACAAAGAGGGAGACTTATTTGAAGAGGCCAGCATTGTTTCTGGGAGTTTTCCTAGAAGGGATGCTGGCGTCTGTAGTTTTCTTTGTTGAATTTGAATTGCTGTGAGTTACGTTTTTAGATTTTTGATATTCTAAAAAAATCTGCTGGAGAGTTCAAGTTGTTTTTTGAGCATTTTTTTTTCGCAACCGTCGTCGCCGCCATGTCCGACATAACGTTCCGTTTTGCATGATAAAAAACTGACGGGGCTTTTTAAAAGTTAATAACAGCTTAGTAGTAAGAGAGCTTAGTAGTAGTATGAAAGCTTGACTTTTTAATATTTATGATGATGTTCTATATTGTTCCTGGCCTTTATCGGGTGTTATTGGAACCCCGTACCTTTTGTCTAGGCCATGTTTACGGACTACAAAGTTGAATCGAACATGATCACCGCTCGCAACCTGAACAGAGACGATCGCCGTTGATAATTTGCGCCTGCGTTGCAGGGAAGTGTGCTTCAATGTTCAGGGGATAGATGGATTTCCTGTGGCGAGTGACCCGTTTTATTTATTTTCATCGAAGTCGGCGGTGCTTAAAAACAAGGTGCATCTGTAAGGATGGTCAATTAAGCTATATAGATGATCACCACATCGTATTCTAGCGTTGGCTGATAGCCCCCCCCCCCATCTTCAGAGTAACTGCATAAAAAGTTATATTATATGGAATCAGTGTACACTGCAGATGAGAACTGCTGTTACCTTCCCGTACCTGTAGAATGCTCATAAAATGCTATACCTGTGAGCTCAATGTAAAATTTGTCATTGACAAGTAGTAGTGTCTTATTGCATGGTGGTATCTTGCATAGCATTGTGAAGCTGAACCTGGTCGTTGCGTTGCATTGTGAATCCAAGCGTGTACCTGAAGTATAACAAGGCCGCCTGAACAGTTGTAAACTATAAGGAGCCTGTGGCTCTGGTAGCATAACAGGTGATCCTGGGTGTCCCGGGCTAAAGCTTCCCGTAGTTAGTTGTTGAGTTAAAGTGGTGGGGCACCCAGTAAGGGTTTCCGTGTCCCTCCCTTGGCGCAGGCACCAAGTGATGGGTACATGAGATGATATGTAGGGCACGGCCTAGAGGCAGCTTGGCCAGTAAATTTTGTGAGGCCTTTTAGGTATTAATGGGACCTTAGGTATGAGTCTACCATTGGCTGGTAATTCACATAATGAAATTGTTAATGCACATAATGAAATTGTTTTGTAAACAATATGATCTAAAGTTTCCAGATACCCTATAAAACAATGTTACGTGTCCTAATTTACATGTCTGTAATGGATAATACATAGAAACATACATTACTGGACTTTTTTTTTTAATTGGTGAAGTAAGATTGCTCGACACAGCCCGGATCTAACGTAGTATCATCATAGGATGTTGCCTATCCAACAATTGTATATGCGAGATTTCTCGCCTCTGTAAATGTCCCATTCAAAAGCAAGTGACGTCATTGTGAAGCGAAAAGTCCAAAAAATGACAGATCGGAAGTCATCAGCTTAAAGAACAGCTAGAACAATCAGCATTCGCTAATGGAAACTGAGGACCCTAAGTTTCCATTGTCTCAGATAAGCTGGACCACGAGACAATGAAAAAAAAACAACTTATGGAGCGACGAATCTCGGTACACACTCTGGCAATCAAATGATCGAGTTATGCTTAATGGAGCTCCCATCCGGCCAGTCATAACGTCCCAGACACATCTTTCCGGTTCCTTGCAAAAATTAGAGGTCTTTGTACAGGAATACAACTGCTGAAGTAGCTCATGATTGATTGTCTAAAATGGGAATGGTGGTTCAAAGACTAAGACTGTGGATCATTTTCGAGAATCTAGTCAGCTGCTTCAATCGTGGGTCCAGCTAGACGAACATCAAGAACGAGTTCCCTTTCTAAGTCAGTTTGGCCTTTCTTTTTCCCCTTGCTCATCAAGTTCTATGATTCGATCAGATGACCTCAAACTATTGCGCATAAAAACGCATTAAAATTGATTTATATGTATATCTGGTTTCAAGCATATTTCTTGTTCATGGAACCCAAATCGTATTGTGAAACCTATTAGTTGTTATTGTTACACTAAATATTAAAAGTGGAGTCAATATTGTGTCAACAAAGGCGTTTTATAAAAAAAAGAGAGTCCTTTTAAATCCCCCTTGTTTGAGCCTAATCATTTGCATTTCGTGGTTTGTTCGAACCCTATCATCAGCCGCGTCTTAAACTTCCCTACAAAACAGCCTAGCCTCGCTGGAAAACTTTTTTTTTTCTTATAAACGACACCAACAATCTTCATTCTCAGGTTACACCATTAATTGCCTTAAAGAAGCCACCATCGTTAACGAGCGCCATCTTTTAAATTGGGTGTTATTTTTACTTAAGTATTAAAAAAACCCAGGCCTACTCATTGAATTAATTAAGAAATTCTACACCCCCTTCCTTTCCCCTTAGTAATAAGAAGAACAAAAGCCACTAATGTAGAGCAAGGTAATAATAAGAGAGAAAAATCTGTTAAGAGGCGATTGTCTTTTATTCTTTTTTTCCCCCCGCACGTGCTCTTTTTTGTACCTAACAGTAAGAATAACAACAACAATAACAAACGCTAAGAGGATCGTAAAAACGAGTTCCGCATATGCAAATGACAAAAGGCGGTCGTGGATACTTTCCAAAAAATAGGAGAAAAGAGAGGAGGAGGGAGAGATTAATATTTTTTACCCTGTCTTCGCAAACCCCCCACTCCATCTTCAATTCATCCCAAGATGGAACAAAGGGGGAATAAGAGAGAGGGAAAGAGCAAACATAAAAGCGAGACGAGAGGTGGAAAAATTCACAAAACTGCGGGCGAGAAAGGAAGAAAACTCAGCCTGGATGAGAGCGCAGTCTGTGTTGTTGGGTTTGTTGCCGCCAAGCAGTCTCGACGTCTCGCTCTGTTTAACGGCCCTGGGAAAAAAAAGAAGAAGAAACAGATCGACATAGAGAGAAAGAGAGAGAGAGAGACTGTAGCGGCGGAGCTTCCCAATTGGCGGGCTCCTCAACAGCGCGCTCGCTGTCTCAACTGTCAACAGCCGAGGCAATATGTGACGACGACAGAGAGAAGCGACTAAAAGCAAACAGATTACAAAAACCTTATAAAGGCGAGGGACAAAAGAGAGAGAGAGAGGTTTCCTTTCGGGCGCAGTGTAATGAAGAGTGATGAATATAAAAAGGAGAGAGAGCAGGGTGAAATTAATTTGAACTCTTCTCTATTACACCCCAAGAATAAATATTAACTCAAAAATGAGACGACGTCCTAATTTTTAAAGGAAATAAAATCCTGGCGATTAACTCGGGAAGTAATGCAGTCGAAGAAAACGACAAACGAACACGAAAAGGAAAAAAAAACTGAATTAAACTTTAAAAAAATGTCGCATTCAAATGAACCACTCAATAATTATTTTTTAACATAATTATTCTTATTAACCTCTTTCTGTGAAAGACGGAAAGCCTAAAACGAGCCCGTTGAGGTCAATCGGCTTTGTCATGGTACAAAGAAAATACACAGTCCAGTCACATTAATGTGACCATCCCCGACCTTCAACATCAGCGGAAAATGGTTACGTCCAGAAGGTACGTACCAGTATCAGAGGTTGGGGGAGGGTATAGGAAGGGTGTCAGAGGTAAGCAGAAAACATTGCAATTGTTGGAGTCATGGCGAAACATAGCGATTTATCCGACCTCCAATAGGGCTTGATCATCGGCTTCCGAGCCAAGGGCGGCAGTATTTCCGAAACGGCTAGTTTTGTGAACTTTTCGCGTGCCGCCGTGGTGAAAGTGATAGCAGAATGACATGCCAAGTGTGGGGAATCACGGGCCATAGATGATAGAGGTGAAGGAGGACTACGGAGATGCGTGCAAGCCAACAGACGTGCAACCGTGGACCAACTGGCCTCCCAGATGATCCAGGGGGCTACCAAACGGGACGGATGGGGATCCGCAGCAGACGGCTGGTTCGTGTACCAATGCTGACAGCTGTTCATCGGCGATAAAGACTGACATTTGCACGCCAGTACCGCTACTGGACAGCAACGAAGCGTCGAAAGGTGTTTTTTTTCGATGAATCACGGTTTATGCTTAATCAGACAGATGGGCGATGGCGTGTACGGCGTTCAGCATCAGAAAACAAACACCCTGCAACAGGTGCCGCAAGGGTCCAGGCCGGGAGGAGGCAACGTTATAGTCTGAGGAATGTTTTCATGGCATTTCCTGGGTGCGCTCATCATTGTGGACGGCACCATGGATCAATGGAAGTACGCGAATCATGGATCATTGGTTCGAAAAGCACGAGGATGCGTTTATGGTACTCCCCTGGCCCCTGAACTCTCCGAATTTAAACCCCATAGAGCATCTGTGGGACCACCTCATCTGGTTGTTCGCGCAGTAGATCCTTCACCGCGCAACCTACGGCAGCTCGCCACATAACTGAAGTCGTCATGGCTTCACATCCCTGTCAATACCTTCCAGAACCTTAATGACTCTCTTACTGCCCGTCTCACAGCTGTCTGCGCCGCGAAAGGTGGTAGCTGATAACCAGAATAACCGCCATGCGCAGCAAGGACAACAGCTAGACGGCGTATGAGAGAGTTCGGTTTGGGTCACACTGGCGTAAAACGCCGACGTAACGATGCAGTGATGTCACTTCCGGTAAATAGCATGGTGCCGCGCTTGGCGACGCCGTTACGTCGGCGTATTTAATGGCGTTTTACGCCAGTGTGACCCAAGCCTTCAGTAAGATTCTGAACGCTGCGCATTCCTAAAGGTGCTCAGTGAATTTAGGGCTGGAGAATCAGGAAGCCAGGGACTTATTCGGAAAACTTGGTTGTACAGGGTGATCAGAAAATCTCTTCCTAAAAAAAGAAATTTAATTAAACAAAAATGTTAAATCGATACACCAGTTGACAACATGAGTGCGGCCCCTTTACAAAACGGCGACAAAATAGGAAACGAGTTTCTGTGTTAGCATATTCAAGAAATACGTCTTTTATTGTAATGTAGCGTGTATTCAGAAGAGGGTACAGAGAAGAATTATCATGTAAACAAAACATTTAGCCGTGGTATTTGCAATTTAAGGACATTGGTTGTCTGTTTAAACGGTAAGCAGCACTAAGCGTGTTAACTGAAACAATGGAAAGGGTGAGAGAAAATTTCGTGCGCGATCTACAAAAATATACAGATTAGATTCTATTCAAGTAGAATATGAGAAAACCTTAGCGAGTTTACGGTTCTTTTCATGTATCAATTATATCTGTATGTGTAATATGCTGGAAAACACAGTGTTTTGAAATCGATTGAATCATCTATAGTAGCGCTATATATTTAATCATCTTCATCTCAGAAATATTCTTTAACGGATAGTACTTTAGGAGCGCTTTAGGTGACGCTAATATTGGTCATATCAAAAGGATATGCTGGAGAGTAATGTAGCACTCAATTATGCACCAGATTGGGCATAATCTGTACAAGCCTTCCTAACCGTACAATGTTTCTTAATCAATGGTTTCCTAAACAAGGGCCTCCACATTACTCCCTTAGACTTTTTCCTGTGGGGATATGTTAAAGCTAAAGTGTTTTCTATACCGGTCCCCAGTATGTACACGTTGCGTGCGAGAATAATGGATGCGATAATTCAGTAACAGGCGATATGCTGGAGAATACTTGGCGAAAAATTGAATGTTCTCCGAGCAACGAAAGGGGACAGGGAGACGTTTATTAAAGATTTGAGGCAACTTTCTGAGATGAAGAACATAATACTAAAAACCATATGTATCTATCATAGTTTTTGTTTTTCTTTTTAAATTCTTCATCAAGGAGTGACATTCTGAAGACCCTGTATAGCACGCCGCTTTCTTTTGCTAGAATATCGCATCCGCCCTAAGAAAGGCAGTCAAAATGTAAAGGCGTACCTGACCCGCAACAATGGATTAAATACCTTTCAGGTGTACCAATAGACCCAGACAATGCCAAAAAAACATATCCCAGACCTTACCATTACACCTTCAGGTTGTGTTCAGTCAACAATAACTGCAGGGCAAGTCAAACCCGCAAATATAGAAACATAACTGAAATCCCTATTCCTTATATATCCACTTCATTCAGATGCTCCGTTTATAATCACGTTCCGTCATTTTAATGAAACAATCCATATACACTATCAGCTACAGAAAGCGGGCTATAAGGGCTACTGCATTAAAATTAAACACTCACCATCAATGCTTGAATCCGAGCCATAAAAAGCTGATCCGGAAAGGACAAATTAGAGCTTATCTCCTTAAGAAAATTAAAAAAAGAAAAACTGCTGTTCCCCCTTATCTCCTCCTATCATGTTTCCTTCCCCCTTTTACCAAAAAAGAGCCACGCAAAACCTCAAGAATAAGATGTGAAAACACCACCACCAGTTGTCGCCACTATCTTAAGGCGTTGTCGCCTTTCAACCGCAAAACATTACACGAGAAGGAAGCCTTCCCACCTCCTTGAACATTCTCAAAATCACACGTATAAAAGAGAATAAAAAAAATTAATTTCATCTTCAAGAGACCCTAACCCTCGGTGACATCACCATAAATTAACGCTCCGGCCATCTTTCAGCCACGAAAACGACTTTTCTATTACACACCGATTGACAAATTACACGCCTCCGTACACATGTGTGTGTCACCGGCCTTTCCAACATGAAACGCTCTTAATCAATGGCAATCAATTACAAGAATTTTAAAATAATTACGATAATTTATAAAGGGGCACTCAATACTAGTATTAAGCTCCCGGGCTAATTTTCGTCCATTGAGAATGATTACGCCTTCGGTTTCGTGGATTTATCAATTCATCACCGATTATGAGCCATTTTCCATGTTCGCCAATACACTCACCCCCCCCCCCCCCTCCTCACCTAGTTCCAATGACTTGTACGTGATTCCACCGCAACTGTTGACAACTGTTCGCATTTCGAGTTCAAACACCGATCAAGTGAACACACGATGTCAATGCATGGTCCTTTAAACCTCAATTGTTAGAACTGTAATTTCTAAATTTATTATTTTTATAATAATTTATTTCCTCTTCACACGCATGCCAGGTTGAGGGGTCAAGCGTCTCCCTAGATTTAATATTAGACAATAGATCCAATACAGATACTAATTTCATCCAATAATAAAAACTTATTATTTATTTATTCATTATATAAATTACTATTCAAACGTGCACAATTATAACTGGGGTTTATCTCCTAGTTACAACTCCATTGCAGTTTTGGCCTTAACAGTCTTATCCTACGCATCTTCTCCCGATGGCGGCGGCCTCACCCGAGTGCTGCTGCCGCCGGAGACACGACGATGTACGTGCTTTTCGTCTCGGGCTAGTAACTTCGTTTCGAATCCATCTGAAAATTTTTTGCCTATTCTCAAGCCTATTTCAGCATTCTCATGTATCAAAATTTTGCCGTTACAACCAAAAATGGTTATGCAGTTATTTGCTTACCTCTCAAGGTTCACCAACAAACAACTGAATGACAAACATTCGATATAGAAAGTACAGAGAATGCCACCACTGAGCATGTCCGAAATGCCTTTTACTCCTTCAGCCAATTTTCTTTTCATGTAACTGGAATAAGATCGGGATGTGTGTTTGCTGTGCGCGGCGACTTGATTTCAAAGGAAAGAAGGGGTCCTGGTGATGGAAAACTATTTTCAACTACACACCTTTTCTAAAATATGGTCATCCTGAAACTAGCCCGTTCAGTCACGCTGAATCAATTCTAATCCCATAATTAGATGAAGATTCGAGGGTCTACCTGTCTCAACAACATGGTGCACCAATTCAATATCACAACGAAGGCCGGCGTTATGTGAATCAACTTTGCCTTTTCACAGTTCACCTCCGAGGTCACCTGATCTTACTCCCTGCGATTTTTTACTGCATGTATGTGAGTGACGCTTTTTATGTTTACCTATGTCATCAAATCTGCCCTAGTTTCGATATCTTACAAGTTATTCTGTAATAACTTAGTTACTCTCTACTACTACTAAACACAAAGTTGAGGTTAGTAGTAGTGCAAATACACTCACTCACCAAAAGTCACGGCACACCTGCTTAATAACGTGTTGGGCCCCTCTGGCCCGGATAACGGCGGCGACCCGTCGTGGAAGAGAGTCTACCAGTCCCCGGAACACATCCACAGGCACTGCAAGCCATGCCATGCCGCCTCCCTGCACTCCATAACTCGATGCTGCATATACCAGTTGTGTTGGTGACGAACTGACAGATCGTTCGATGACGTCCCACAAATGTTCAATGAGATTATCATCTGGGGTAGCATGTCCCTCCAGCCACTGCCGTGTCACAAAGGCCAGGTGTGGAGGCGCATTATCTTGCTGGAAGATGCCGTCGCCCGCGGGGTAAAAATAGTTCATGAAGGGGTGCAGGTGGTCCCCAAGCAGATCGACGTAGAAAGTAGCACGCAGAGTGGATGTCAGACGCATCAATGGACCCACTGCATGTCAAGAGAAAACACCCCAGACCAATATGGAGCCTCCACCTGCCTGAATGGTCCCCATCTAACAAGTGGGGTCCATAACTTCGTGTGGCCTGCGCCAGACACGGACACGACCATCGGCCCGATACAGCTGAAACCGTGACTCCTCGGACCAGGCAACCCTTCGCCAGTCCTCAGCGATACAATGTCGATGTTGGTTGGCCCAGGCTAGGCGTTGCCGATGATGTGCAACTGTCAGGAGTGGCACCCGTCGTGGCTTCCTGCTCCCAAAGCCTGCAGCTGCCAAGGTTCGCCGAATTGTCGTCACGGACACAGTTGTGGGACGTCCTTGGTTGTACCACATGGCGATTTGGCTCGCTATCGCCCTTCGGTCAGCAGTTGCAAGCCGGGTGACCCAGCGAACACCTCTGTCATCAATGAGGCGTGAGCGGCCCGTCCGCTGTGCGACATGGTTGTAACCCCTCGTTGGGTATACTCGATAGACCCTAGCAACGGTTGTGCGGGAAGATTGCAGGGTGTTGGCTACATTTGATATTGAGGCACCCATCCGTCTGGCATCAACAATCATCCCCCGTTCAAATGCGGATAGCCCTCGGCGTGCTGCCATTCCTGCAGCTAGTTTTGCTTGTGTGTTATCAAGGAGTCCTGTGCACCTGCATTCCGAGAATGGAGGTAACGGTATCTGTCTCATTACGCCAGAGAACCTGATTGGAGGGGTGTGCCATGACTTTTGGTGAGTGAGTGTATTTTAAACGAATTTCGAATTGAGGTCTGGGAGTTGCCATTATATCTTATTCTTGACATTGATCTCTTTAGATCCTGGAAATCATCTATAATCTAGCACCAAATGCAGGATGTACAATTTCAAATCATCCTGAAAGTATTTAAGAAAGTCAAGTCACTTCAGCGGTTTGGAAGGAGCTCGTTACAAGAGCATACGCATCAATTTAAGGCAGCAAAACAGGGTATGTGAGTGATGACTCCTCCTGTCTGCTGTTGATGCTTTATGATGATACCAAACCAATTTACCAGAAAAAACATAGAAAATGGGTTTTAATAAGTTTTATAATTTCGAAACCATCAAAAGGCCTAGCTAATATTATGAGATAGACTAACATGCCGGATACGTAAACTCGAACAGACCTACAGATACAGCGCTGTTTTTGTGTGCTGCAGTTTGCGAAGTATGACTCCATTGTTCAAATGCAACGTAAATTCCGCCAACGGTTCAATAAACGGCCGCCTCGTCATAAGCAAATTCGTGCGAGGACGATTTATCCTTTTTCATATCCACCTCCTTGAACGAATTTTGTGAAGATTTACACTTCGCAAACTACAAACACACAAAACGACTTCTATGGCAACAAAAGGCGCCATTCTATGGCACTGGATGGTAATTTTAGGCGGATTTTTAATATTTGAGCATTCCTCTTTCAAATGATGTGCGGAAGATTTTGTTGTCTTTTAAAGGTTTCTTTGAAATTTAATTTGAAATCGGCTCCATCGTGTTGAATATCTATCTCCCTGTTGATAAATATAGAAGATAATGATTATAATAGACTCTCTCTAGAGTAAAAGATTTTGCATGAGAGTCTTCAATGAGGCTCCACAATTTTAAATCCATGTGTTTTCAATTTTACACTTTTGTTAAGTCAGCATCTTCACTATCTACTTCTTAACCACGGACGACCCTAATTCCCATCGTACGGCTCAAAATATGTCAGATGTTGGTCTCTGACCGAAACACGTTCGTCCAACTTCAGTCAGAGCAGTGAACACTGCACCCGTTGAGCGAGCCAGTTTTGATAAAGGTATCACAATTAATACTCAGTATTACGGAAACTGCTTCAGAGTGTCATGCGCAACGCCATTCATACGAAAAGATCCGGGATGTTGTCCGGAAATGTCATTCTTCTCCATGACAATGCCCGGCCTCACACGGCGAATTTGACAGCAGAAACGCTTGCCAAAATGGGTTGAGAGGTGTTGCCAGACCTGGCTCCCAGTGATTATCATTTGTTTGGGCCCCTTCTGAAGGAGGCAGAAGTTCAAGACAGATGAAACGCTGCAGAAAGCATTTGTGTACGACAGCAGCCCAATTCTTTCTGTGCCAAAGGTATCAGGCATTTGCCACAACGATGGCAACAGTACCTGGCTGCACATGGGGAATACTTTGAAAAATGGACCTAATTTGGTGCTTGTTGGACATTATATTTCCTCTGTAAAAATAAAAGTCTCGATTAACCTCGAACGATCCTTGCACTAACCTCAGGGGAATTAATTTTTTTGTTATTAATTGCTGTAATTCTTGAATTTGTACATTAAACCAGAAAAATATAATTGCTTACTGTGATGTGCGCGACTTTTCGATATTTCAGTATATCTTTTATAATAATTTTATTATCTCTAAGGTTCCTGTCTCTTAAATGGAAACTGTAACATTAAAAAAATATTCTACTCTTAAAAAACTAACCTTTCACCCCAATTTCTTTATTAAATCGCAAATAAATAATTCATCGGCCTATTAGCACACCCTGCACAAATACAATAAAATGTCACATGCTTGTCGCTGGCTGCTGACCCTTTCCTTTGGCTCCGCCACTGTTGCCATCGCTCGCGTAAATCAATCAAATTCATCGATATAATCTCCTGTGGAGAGGGAGAAAAATAAAGCCAAGCAAACATTAGATGACGTTACACGCGAAGATGAAGGTCTCCTTATAAGCATTCTATATTCCAACGAGGGAAGGGGAAGAAGAAAGAATAAGAGGGGACATCGCCGGGGGCCCATTCGCTCGCCGTCCATTGCGCGTGCGTGTCGTTGCTGCTGCTTTTTTATATATTTTTTGCCTCTTTCAGAATTATATAGACGACGAAGACGACGGGGGAAAACAGACGGCGAATGAATAGACAGACAGAGACGGAACGCAGCCTTGTTTTTATATGCTTTTCAATTGCGAGGGAGGAATGGGACCACCTTCCCCCCGAAATCGAGTGCAAACCCACGTCGCGCGAAGATAATCAGCCACGAGATTTGCGAATTATGATCATAAATTCTTTTTTTTTTCCTCCTCCTCCTCCTCCTTCCTCCCTCGATTTCTTTCTTTCTCCTTTCAGGCCCATCGCAACACTAGTAACGAAGATTCTTCTCCTACTCCACCCACCACCTCCTTTATTTCACCCCCACACCTCCAAAATAAAACATCTCGAGTCCACATATGCACATCGAATACACAAAACGCAAAAGCTCTTCCGTAATGAAGCTCTGGCCCTTTCTCTCCCTCATTACTATGCCGATTTCTTCGGGCTCCATTAGACCCAAATGAAGGTATTGATAGGCTTCTTCAGCCAACCTCGCCTTCGCCATAGAGGAGGAGGAGGAGAAGAATGCGCCGTTTAAAATAGAAGGGGGGGGGGGTAGCGAGAGAAAGAGCTCTTGCGTTTAGTTTATTAGATGTGGATGTGTAGAATCCCCCCGTTAAAACGCCGGGGGGGGGGGGTAGCGAGAGAAAGAGCGCACGAAGCCAATTTTCACAAAGGGAGACAATTTCTCTAAATCTTATAGGGAAACAAGCGTCTTCGAGTTTTGGCGTTCCCCGCGCTTTACGAATGTCTAAATTAGCCACCGCCAACCAACCTACACTCGCACAACCCTTCTCCCCTTTCAGACTCTCCACAGGCACAATAAATCCAGAAAAATATGTAAAAATTAAATAAAGCAACCTTAACGACCTAAATAATAACAAAATATCTCTCAGCTTGCGACTACCCCATATAATATTCGAATTCGTTAGATTCATAACTGTGAATAATAACAATGTCAATTATAACTAAAGTATATAATCATGCATAAGCCGATAGCAGGTTTTGTTGCAAAGTCATAAAATTATCTATGTAAACCGTGGATAAGTCGAGAGTAAAGTTTAGGGGAAAACTCGTTGTGTGGTGTGAAAGTTTGGCATAATGCAGTGAAGCCCTACTTGACCAAAGATGCAACATCCGCAATGATGCAGTGAAGCCCTACTTGCTCGCGTATCTTTGAAACAGTATTTTGGGAAATAAACGCGCGCAATATAGTCATAAAGAAGATTTACAAATTAAAGCGTAAGTTTTCATTCAAGTCCTCCAAAATTTCATGGAAACTAACACGACCCACTAGGATCAATTTTGAGATATATACAAAAGACTATTTTTTTTTTCAACCTCGAGCGGTAGGAGGCGTATCTGCGCATTGCGCTACTCCGCACCTCTTCCACCATAACGTCTGCAATGGCAGAGTCCAATATCAGTTGGAGCTGAGCTGCAGGCCCCTTAACATGGTCGGCATGATTGATTCTCCCGCTAAGTGCGAATTGAGTACAATCATTCGTTTTCTCAGGCAAAAAGGGAATAACAAGATAATTCATCGCCGAATGAGCCGCGTATACAGGGCAAACTGTATGAATGATGGTGTTGTGCGAGAATGGTGCAGGAAATTTAAAGATGGCCGAACTGATGTTCATGATGAAAGTCCGTCGCTAGAGAGACTTTCATCTTTTTCGAGAGCTGAAGGAAGGTCTGGGAGCCTCTAACAAAGAGCCTCAAGACGCCGTGGAGACCTATCTCAACATACTCATCTTTAAATAGGGTATTGGAAAACTAAAAACTCATCTACCTGTATGACAAATGTCTCAATCTTTACGGTGCTTATGTCGAAAAGTAATTTTGATTGTACTTGACTCCTAGTAATAAAATCACTTTGTTATTCACACTTGTCTTTATTTTACTCACCATGGGAGGTTGAAAAAAAACAGCCCTCGTACATGAGTAAAATACTGAAGAAACCTGTACACGAGAAGCTCTGTCATTTAAGTCATTTTTATTATCTTAAAAATGACCATTTAATATAACACACGAAATATTATTATTGTACTGACATTAAAATAAATCTGTAAAATCATACTCCTGTGATATTACGCAAATTCTACATGTCGATCTTGCGATCGATTCTTCGGAACCGTGCTTGCCGAGGGAAACTGTGGTACGTAGCCGTAAAATAGCGTTTTTTGTAGAAAGAGACTACTAAGGACGAGAGAAATGCTAAACTTATCAGATACAGAAATAGTAGAGACATCTATTAGAGAGATCTATTATAGTAGAGAGATCTATTATCACTTGCTCTTATTGCTACTATGAAATGAAAAACCTTATCGCTCCTTTTTCTTCCCCAGGTCTTTAGCGAAGAGATTGGCATCAGATCGAAAGTGGAAAAAATTACGAATTTAAAACGGAAACTTTAAAAAAAAGTCAAATATTTTAAGAGTAATATAATTGAGACTGAATATATAAATTAAATGAAAAATATCTTAACACACATTAGTAAACAGGTAAAGAAAAAAAAAGGAAGTTACAAGCAGACCGACCAATTTATTAGAGACACCTCTTACGGAAAATGGATCGGCCTCCCAGTGACACACAAACAATGGAACAGGCCGAAGCGGTGTATAAAAGGGATGCATTGGATCACAAGTTGCAGTCAGCAGCAGAAGTGGACTGAATATGGGTATATCCAAGGATTTGACCGACTTTGAACGAGGCTTGATTGTTGGAGCTCGACGGGCGCAGTTGAGCATTTCGCAAACCGCGAACCTCCTCGGGTTTTCCCGTGCAACAGTATCAAGGGGATTCCGTGAATGGCAGTTATGCCAAAAAACAACCTCCAACAAACACAACTCCGGACGAAAAAGGGCCGAGGATGAACGAGACTAACGGCGACTGGCACGAATCATCCACAGCAACAGGACGGGAACAGCCCAACAAATTGCAGCGCCGTTCATTGAGGGAGCATCCCAACCCATTTCGGAGCGCACGGTAAGGCGCACCTTGCACCGAGCTGGGTTTAACAACAGGCGGCCAGTACGGGTACCGTCGCTGTCACCGCAAAATAGGAAAGCGCGCCTGCTATGGGCACACAGGCATCGCCACTGGATACTGGATGAGTGGAAGAAGGTCGCCTGGTCCGATGAATCGCGGTTCCAACTTCATCATGCGGACGGCAGATTGCTCATCCTGCGCAGACACCACGAGGCCATGGACCCAGTGAAGATCCATCCTGTCAGCATACAACCGTATGGCTGGTGGAGTAGGAGTGCTCGTCTGGAGTGTCTTCTCTTGGGACACAGTGGGTCCTCTGATATCCGTAGACACATCCCTAAATGCGACACACTACCTGAACATTGTTGTCGATCAGGTGCACCCGTTCATGATGACTGTGTTCCCTGGTGGTGACGGACAGTTTCAGCAGGGCAACGCTCCCTGTCACCGTGCTCGAATGGTCTTGGATAGGTTCGAGGACCATGACGCAGACTTCCACCTGCTTCAGTGGCCAGCTCGGTCGCCCGACCGAGCATTTATGGGATGAAGTGGAGAGAACCATCCGACGGCTTCCCACACTACCGTCCAACTTGCATCAATTACGGGACGCTGTGATGTCAGCCTGCGCTGCTATTCCTCCGCAACGGTTTCAACACCTTGTTGAATTCATGCCAGCACGTATTCAGGCAGTTCTCGCCGCTAAAGTAGGCCCAACACGCTATTAGGGGGGTGTCTCTAATAAATTGGTCGTTGAGTATATACCAGTGTCAAAAACGGTACTTGTAAGATCCTTAAAATGAAAATATTTTTCACTGTAACCTTAAACGGATAAAAAAAATCATCTAAAAATCATTTTTTATATTTCATTATAAAATATTTTAATAAAATATAAAAAATATTAAATTTTTAAAAACTCATATCAAAATAAATCTCTATAATAAAAAGGTCGAAATCAAAATTACAACAGTTTCTAAATATAAACATTCTAAAGAAAGAATAGGAAAGCAACAACAGCTGCGTTTATCGAAGAAGAGTATGCGGATATACAGAGTTAGCCTGAATGATTCATCGGGTTTCAAAGCACTGTTTATTTACAAGTATACGACGAGCAAAGACGGGTGATACATAAAAGATCGGTACCCTGAAAAGATACATACATTCACTAAGTTTAAAAAGCTCGCCTCGTGGCTTGCGTGCACGCTAGATGCCAGGCCTGTGACGGTACTCTACAAGATGGCAGCAATGCAGGAGAAGAGTTTTTGGGTATTAGAATATGAGAAGTGTTCGTCGGTTACGGAAAAGCTGCACCTAGTCACCAGAGCATTTTGCGTTGGTTTTGCCAGTTTCGTGATGCTGGTTGTCTGTGTAAAGGAAAAAGCACGGCGGGACCGCGTGTCTCGGAGTAAATCGTGCAGCGCGTGAGACAGAGCTTTGTGCGCAGCCCTCAAAAATCAACCGTTCGTGGAAGCCGAGAACTGGGCATTCCGCAGAAAACTGTGTGGAATGTTTTGCGCAATTGTTACAATACCCGACTCCAAATGATTATGCCCGCCGATTGGAGTTTTGTACCGAATGCAGCAAGCTATGGAAGATGATAATGACTTTGCGGGGACATTGATATTCGAGGCGACTTTCTCTCTATCGGGAAAGGTAAATCGTCACAATGTGAGAGTGTGGGGTACTGAATTACCGTATGTCCGTGTGGAGCTGGTAAGGGATTCGCCAAAAGTGAATGTCTTCTGTGCCATATCCCAGACAAAGCTGTATGGTCTCGTTTTCTTCATCGAGTAGACGGTGACAGGTTCCGTCTGGATATGTTGCAGTTGTGGTTATTGCCACAACTGACTGCTGACTCCTCGACTTTCATCTTTCAACAGGACGGGGCTCCACCTCACTGGAGCACAATTGTCCGCGCCTTTTTCAACGGAGAACTGCCACATCGCTGGATAGGTCTCGCTGGTCTGGGTGATGTTCCTCTGTTGCCATGACCCTCCAGGTCGCCAGATGTCATGCCATGTGATTTCTTCCTGTGAGGTTATGTGAAGGACAAAGTTTATGTACCCCTAATGCCAACAACGCCGCAAGAACTGCAAGAACGCATCACTGCTGCTGTGACGGACATTGACGGAAACATGCTAGTGAACTTATGGTCGGAACTGGATTACCGTCCATTTGTAGAGTGTATGTATCTTTTTATGTATTATCCGTCTTGTGGGTCGTATACTTGTAAATAAACAGTGCTTGGAAACCCGATGAATCATTTAGGCTAGCCCTGTATTTTTTTTGTTTTTACAAATAATCTGAGGAATGATTCTTTAAAAAGTTTTTTTAGTATTTTATTAAGATGCAATTCGTATATTATCTCTTTTAAATTCCTCTTTTAACTTATTCTGATGTGGAACATGTTAAATTTTCTTTAGATCTATTTGAAATTCAGCTTACCAGGGAGTCAAGTTTAGTTTTCCAAGTTCTTAGTAAAGGAACAAACACAATCATCCACGCCTTAGTTTAGTTTCTTCAGATCTACTTGAACCCGCTGCTCGTTGGTCTCGAGAGCAACACGGCCTGCACCTCAGCCGTCTCGGCCAGCGAGCTGCTCCGTATATTCTATCAACAAAACTTCAATCCTAGTAAAAAATAAAAAAAAATAATATTGTATCTGTAAGGCTTTGACAGCAACACTAACTGTATTGTAGGAAAGGTAAAAAAACTCTAGAAAATTTCTGCCGAGACCAAATAACAACATGGAAGAATCAAATAAGCTGTGAATTAAGATTGGAAACTTCTTAAACACTTAAACACTTCTTAAAACTCACTGATAAACAAACACGGCTTGGAAGAAAAGTGTGCCTATACTTCAGAGACAGTTCCCAATAATAAGACTCAAATAGTAAAGTTAAAATACTGAGATGCACGAAAATATCTTGAATTTTTTGAAAAAATTTTAAATTTGTACGTATTAAGTTTGTACGTTTGTGACCAAGTTGTGTGAGGCTAACTCCTCCGAAACGGACTCTGATGAAAAATTTGCGGACATAAATTGACGAGTTCTGAAGGACCATTTGGGAGATAGTGAGGATTTTATTTTTACAAAATTATTAAAAAAAAAACATATCCATCTAAATAAAAGAAGAGTTCAGATTTAAATATTATTTTTCCAAATTTTACTTTGCGAAATTGGACATTTGACACTGCAAAATTGGACCTAGGAGTATGCATGTAGAATAATTTTTTATTATTTTTATCAGTGTCAGGTTTGTAGCTACAAAAAACGTACAATGCGGGAAAACGTATAATCGGGGTCAACAAAAAGATCAATAAAGAACTGCATTTCAAGCAAATACAGAATAAATAAAATACATTTAAAACGTGAAAGGGGAGAAAACCTATTTTAATGCATTATTTTTCTATTATAAAACACTGCCGTATTTAGGAATGAAATATGCATAAAGTAAAAGGAAAACATTCTCTTACTAATAAAAAAATTTACGAACATTGGAAAAAATCAGGGATTTTCGTTTGTTTCGTTTTGAGTAGAAATTTCACAAATTACGTTTTCAAGAATCGAAAGAGACTGCAGATGCAATTGTTGATTTTCGTTTGACGGGAAAAAGATTTTAACACTGTTTAGTGCATTAATAGCTTCATTTGAGGAAGGCACTCTATACAGACTCAATAATGTTGACGTCCACTTCATCTTCATCTTCATCACCAAATGATAAAAAATCGGAAACATCAATTATCTCTGACAGTATAACATTTTTGTCTCAGTTAGTGTATTCACAAAGATCAACTGCTATCTCAGCAAATCCATTTCTCATTGAATCCTCATACTCTGCTACAACAACTATTGTATCCCGAGATAAAGCTGCAAAATCCAGCTTTCAGAAAACGATGAATTATGCAGCTCTTTGTGACACTGTACAACGCGAAGATACCAGGAAAATTGACAGAAGACAGAAAAGTGCAGAAACCGAAGAGTTTCATGCAAACGAGAAAAATATCATTTGAAATGGTGCAATAAAAACGTAGGATACGGAAAAATTTGTGTTTGCATTATGTTATAATAATAGGAGCTTCGTAGGGACCAAGCAAAAATTACGTACAAATCGGGGAACGTAAAACCGGGGTTCTACTGTATTTCATTAATTGCTACACAATTGCTAAGAACAAACTATTATATCCAAGAAAAAGAAATTTACAAAAGTTTTTTCCTTTTTATACAATTACTTATGAAAAGGAATAATTATATCACAATGCAGTATTTCTGTACATAAAAAATATAGAGGCAATCCAAGTAAGAAATTGAAGATAAAATGTTCAAATTACTCAATATGAAAAGTGGAATGACAAAGGCTAATCAGGTTAAAGAATAATAACTTGATATTTTGATTGGATATACTGTAAAATATAAAAATACTAGCAGAGGACCCGGCGTTGCCCGGGATAATTACACTCGTAGGTAAGCAGAAAAAATCTCAAGAAGTTAAATTCCAACTCCAAATTGGTTAAATAATAACTCAATCAATAAAACACAGAGCGAAGGGGTTATCCATTCTTAGAAAAATCCGAAAAACAGGAATTCTAGGTGATATACCGGGACTTTATTTAACCTCTTGTTGCCTTGCCTCAGATTAAATGATATCCATCTTCACCACCAGGGAACATCACTGGATACGTTAGACCTAAGTTTTTCTTGCCCTTGACGTAGAAGCTCGTATACCCTCTTGCTCTATTCGAAACTCCCGTTGTTCAGATGTTTCCAATGCCCGTATAGCTTTTTCTGTTTTAGCTGCAGAGTTTCTCTGACCAATCCTCGATCCTTCTCTTTCCTTTCCAGATACACAAATTTCTGCCAGTCGTCTGGACGTTTGATAGGAACTTAAGGGTCGCGTGACTCCTTTTCCTCCTCAATAGACGCTGCCTTATTAATGTCTTGTCACTGCATCATCATTTTATGTTCATTATTAATAATTCTTGAAACGAACGTTCAATCATCGCGTTATTAGCATCTCAGTTTCCAAAATAATCACATTCACACAGAATATAATCAAAATGTAATTTTATGGAATGTTTGGATCTGCTATGCTACCAAATAAGCTAGGTGATAATCCGGCGTGGCTCGGACTCCTGTTGTTGTTTTTTTTAATTAAAATTTGCAATATCTTAAAAATAAACATACGGAAACGCTTAGAATTAATACAGTAAAAATTCATAATAAAAATTCGAAAAAAAAATTTTAAATGCTCACAATGAACGAACCTCTCCATGTATGCCACTGCTAGTTTAAATAATTTCTTAGTCACGTAATCTTACTTTAGATGTACATGTAATCTTAATTGATATCTTGGTCATGAGATATTTCTTATTAATAAATATGCCCTGCCACCATTATGAATATTGATTTATTATCGATAATTATTTTTTCGAAATCTCAGGTAGATAGTGGCCTTCCTCATGCTTTGAAGATCAATTGTGTAAAGTTTCATCAAGATCGGAATAAAACTGTAGATTTGTATAAGAAACATACCCACAAATCCACAAACAAACATTCTTCTTTATGAGAAAGAAAGATTAATGAGAAAATAGAATGGACTAAAATAAAATAAAAGTAACAATAAATTAATAAAATTAATTAAATGAATAAATTAAAAAAAATTATGAATAATGCTGCCCTTGCCGATCTTAATATCTGGGCAAATAGTAACTATTTACGGGTTAATGCTGATTAAACGAAGGCGATGGCTTTCGATCAGCGAACAGGTTAGGCATTCCTAATGCTCTCCCATTGTTCTTTAATATCTATATGTTTTCAACGGTCTCATCATATTCTTACCTTGGTATGACCATTACTCGCAAGGTCCAATGTCGACCTGTTACTAAGCAAATTGAATAGAAGGCAAGGACTAATCTCCCGTCTGCGCTTTTTACCAAGTAAAATTATTCTTCAGTTATATTATGCCTGGATACATTCATATTTATGTTATAATATCATGTTCTGGAGTTCTTCTTCTACTTATAACCTACTTAGAGTGCTGAAATTACAGAAGTGATTTTTGAGATCTAATAATAATATGGTCTGCCCAAAAGCTGCTCTGTCACTACAAAATTTTCTCAGCTTGGTATTCCTACTGTTTCTCAACTGTACTTTATACGTGTCTGTCTATTTGTTTTCAAATGTAGCAACTCATTGTTATCGGTTTCTCCGACTATTGATCTGACTGCGAATTCTATTAGCCATCAACATTTTACGAGATCTAATGGTTTACTAATTCCCCCTTTAACTAAACGCAATTACCGCCGACGTTGCATGTCCTATATTGGTATCAAATGTTGGGCTTATTTACCCTCGCATTTACAGTCTGAAAAAGACCTTAAGGTTTTTAATAAGTCTCTTCAGCGTTATGCCCTCAATTTGGCCCTGATTTTCATATCTAAACACTTATAATCTGCTTGCTGTTTTGGATGGATTAATTACATATTGCTATGTTCTTTTTGGTTATTTAGAACTTACCCTAGTTTTTTATCTTATGGGTCAGATAATCGAGCTATAACTAATGATTAATTAATAAATTAATTAGTTTTTTTATCTTCTATTTTCGACGTTTTAACTATTAATTTTATTTTGTATTTTGTATTTCGTTCTTTGTGTTATTTTTGTCTGTTTGACATTGTCCTTGTTCTTTGGTGACCCTCATGACTAATTTTCGGTCATCTGACCATACTGGCACCTATGGGCTCATCTTTGTATTTATTTGTAAATAAATAAATAAATCTTTCTATATATACAGGGTGTTTCAAAATTATGTACAATAAATTTAGTGACATATTCTTCAGGTCAAAAGAAGACGAAAATATTCTATAGCACTTTGTCTGGAAACGATTTGTTTGCGAGTAATCCAATATCATACAGTAGGGAAGCACGGTACAATATTGTAGTTAGCGGACGATATTTTAGCAGTTTAACACTAGGTTGAGTGATTTGTTCCATTTAAACCTACTTTAGGGTTGTTCCATTAGTTGTGTACGGTTGTTTCCATTACTCTACATCCACTAGGAATATCAATTTCAGAACGTTTGCGTGCTTTGACATACGCATTACGATTTACGTAAAAAAAAAGTCATGTACACGTATTCCAGTGCAGAATACACTGACATGCACCTAATGTATGGTCTTGCGGACGGAAATGCTGTGGAAGCAAGAAGACTCTACCAAGAACGCTTTCCGAATAGACGTTTGCCAAATAACCGAACATTTGTATCTGTTGACAGACATTTGAGGGAGCGTGGTTCCTTTGGCCGTCAAACAGGACAAGGGCGGCCTGTAGCACATTCTCCGGAATGTGATAATTGACATCATACATGATGAACCACAGACAAGCACCCGTCGTATTTCTTCCATGGTACACATTCCGCACTCATCTGTTTGGCGCATTCTTCACCGTCAGCTTTTGCATCCATACCACCTTCTTCCATGACATCAGACGGTCGCTCATGCAACGAGCCGAAGCGTGCGTGCGAGCTGGTGGCGGGCACTTTGAACAATTCCTGTAATTTGGAGCCACGGGTTTAGTTGGCTGGATCGCGTAAATAAATCGTTTCCAGACAAAGTGCTATAGAACATTTTCGTCTTCTTTTGACCTGAAAAATATGTCACTAAATTTATTGTACATAATTTTGAAACACCCTGTATATATAAAGAAGGATGTTTGTGGGTTTGTTTGTGTGTATTGAATACAAATCTACAGTTTTATTCCGATCTTGATGAAATTTTGCATACTTGACCTTCAAAGCATGAGGAAGGTCACTGTCTACCTCAGATTTCGGAAAAATAATAATTATCGATAAAAAATCGATATTCATGATCATGGCAGGGCATATTAATGAGAAATATCTCATGACCAACAATGCAAGGCAAAGTTTGTGTAACAATAGATATCAACAATGGTGTCAACACGCAATTCACAAACACTTTGCACGGACCAACAATATATATCTCATGACCAACAATGCAAGGAAAAGTTTGTGCAACAATACGTATCAACAATGGTGTCAACACGCAATGCACCAACACTAGGCAGGGATCAACAATATCTCATGACCACCAATGAAAGGCAAAATTTGTAACAATGCATAGAATTCCTGTTATTCAGGCTTTTCTTAGAAAAGAGAGTTCTTAGTACTTAATTTTTTGAAAATCTTTAAAAATGATTAGTAACTGGAGATAATGGAAAGTTAGCAGACTATTGAGAAAGAGTGCAAAGACGACAGAGGAAGCACTCCTTTAGCTCCGTGCTATATTGAGCAAATGGTAAGCAGGTCAATAGAAGAATCGGCGATCGCTAGATTACAAATAGAGATGAATGGCCAAGTTTTGATTCAAGACATCGAGAGAAGAAAGGGAATTGCAACAACATCAAGTGTACATCTAAAGTAAGGTTACGTGAGTAAGAAATTATTTAGACTAGCAGTGGCATCCTTGGAGAGGTCCATCCATTGTGAGCCTTTAAAAAAAAAATCTCAAATGTTTATTAAGAATTTTTACTGTATTAATTTTAAGCGTTTTCATGTGTTTATTTTTAAGATATTTCAAAATTTATTCCAAAAAAAAAGTCCGAGCCACACAGGGGTTCTCACCTAGCTTATTTGGTAGCACAGTACATCCAAACATTTCCTAAAAATATATTTTGACTATATTCTGTGGGAAACTGTATATTTTGGAAACTGAAATGCTGATAATGCGATGACTGAACGTTCGTTTCCAAGAATTATTGATAACGAGCATAAAATGATGACAGAACATTAATAAGGCAGCGTCTATTGATGAGGTAAAGGAGTCACGCGTGTACCATCTGGACTTCCTGTTTTTCGTATATTTCGTAGAATGGATAGCCCCTTTGCTCTGTGTTGTATTGATTGAGTTATTATTTAACCAATTGGGAGTTATAATTTAATTTTTTGAGATCTATCTCTTTACCCACAAGTGTAATTAACCCGGGCAACGCCGGGCACTTCTGCTAATAAATAAATAAATAAATAAATAAATAAATAAATAAAAATAAAAATTAAAAATGTTTTTTCTAACAATTGGATTGCCTTTACTTTTATTCCTTTATTAATAAAGCGATACTAGGCCAGAAAATATATTTAATTCAAAATATTCAAGTATTTTTTCTACTCATATCAGTAATAAAAATATTACATTTTAACAAACTTAAGTTCATAGCTCAAGGAACTGAATCCATTTCTTAGAATCGATTTCTTCATTCCTCTTTTTCCTACCTCTCCTCTCCGCTTTAACAAGTCGCGAAAATTTTCATTTACTCAAAACGTAAGACCCAAAACACACACACAGTCACACACACACACACACACACACACACACACACACACACACACAAATAAATAAAAATAAAATTCAAAAAAAAAAAAAAAAAAAAAAGGTTGCTTTGCTTGTTAAGGATCGCTCGTGTTTATTTGTCGGCAGCTCGCCTCCGTTCTAATTGTTTAACGAGAAATGTGTTTTGTTCGAGTTTCAGGAAAGGGAGGGAGAGCAAATCGCACGACGAAGTCGGCAACCCCCATATGCCACGTCCCCATGAAAAGGTAGCAAGGGCGATTAACGCCTTAATCAGCGTTGAGACCCGAAGTGAGAAGATGAGAAAAACAGCGGGGAGAGCAAACTGCGTTTGGACAACATATGTTGAGCACGGAACCCTCTCCCCTGCGGAGAGGGCGACACTTAAGAGAACACTCGACACAGACACCCCCACCTTTTTAACATTCAATGCTCTTCTTTTATAGAGAGGAGGCTTTTCTTTCCTCCTCCCTCCTTTTTTGTTCCTTTATGAAGGCCTTTGTTTAACTGGGGGCTTAGCTGAATGTTTACAAATCACTGGAACGTCCAAAGACTGCTAACGTCCGAGGAAGATTAATCAGGAGGAGGAGACCCTTGAAGGAAGGGTAAGAGAGATTAAAAAAAAAGACAATCTGATTAAATAAACAAAGCAGGTTAGAGAAACAAATCTTATAAAATGTTCGTGTGAAATATTTAACATTTCAAAAAGCTGCATGACCCTGCGTCAATGTAATTTCCGCTTTCCCTCATCTTCAAGAAGAAGGGGCGCAGTCTTTTCCTTAAAAACGGACGCTCGATGTGTCTATAGACAGATCAATAGCAACCTCCCAGCAGAAACACGGGGAGCAAAACGGTTAAACCTGACATCATCAATGGCTCCTCGAGAATGATGAATGATGCCGTTAATCGAAACCGAAAGCACGAAGCGGCATCATCGGCAAAGAAAACACACACACGGGAAGAAGAGAAAACTTTCAAAAAAAAAAAAAAAAAAAGAACCCGAAAAGGAAAACCCCCCTCTCCTCCAATCCCTACCCCTCTAAAAAGAAACACACACAGAACATACTCTCGCCTTCTGTGCGTGTTTTTACTCTCGCGTACAATTTGCTACAGCAAATGCTTCGTAAGAATGGCGCAATAGAAGGCCATTAGTATTCGAGAGCATCCCTCGAGGCAAAGATTCAGCACCTGCTCATGCGCACTATATCCCATCCTCCTCCCCTCTTCACGGTTCCTTTTTTTTCCTCCACCCTTCCTTCCCCGTGCGGTAAAGTATTAAAATAAAGAGAAGAAAAGTTTACGGAAGAACTGGTATCAATACTTTCGCTTCTGCCGAAAAGAAACATTTCATATCCTTCATCTTGAATGAAACCGAAAAGGAGGATGAGGTGGGTGGGGGAAAGGAAAATGGCGAAAGACTGGTTGATTTACTGCTTAACTCCGCCGCCGACATCCCTATTCACAACAAAGGCGTTTCGTTTATACAAAAACAAGGAAATATCTATCCAAGCGTTATGGAGATTCCAGGTTACTCATTCAAATAAGATTTTTAAATTTAGCAAAGCGCAGGATATCCTAGAACAAATTATTATCATCCAGCAATCGCAATCCTAAACAAGAAACCGGTCCTGTTTAAAACTGAGAAAAAAAGTGGGAGAAAAAAGTTGCAATAAAAATGAAGAAAAATGTGTCGGTAAAAGATGAGATTAGAAAATCCGAGATAAAAATAGGTCTTGCACACAATTATATTTAAGAAATGAAGTGACACAAAAGCCATACTTAAGAGAACAAGTAATTAACCCCACAGTGAGGGTATAAGAAATTAGCGAAATTACTCTTAAGGAATGGGGGATAAAATGTAGGTAAAAATGGGAAGAAAGAATTAAAACATGCGGTAAAATTGATTTTTCTAGAATTTACATTTTACTGTGTTTAGAACTGTATATTCTTTCGTTTCGCGTCCCGCTCGAATGATATATCACATGCCATAAACACTCACTCACCAAAAGTCATGGAACACCTGCCTAATAACGTGTTGGGCTCCCTCCGGCCCGGATAACGGCAGCGACTCGTCGTGGAAGAGTCTACCAGTCCCCGGAACACATCTACAGGCACTGCAAGCCATGCCGCCTTCACTGCACTGCATAACGATGCTGCATTTACCAGTTGTGTTGGTGACGACCTGACAGATCGTTCGATGAGGTCCCACAAATGTTCAATGGAATTGCAATCTGGGGAACGTGGAGGCCAAATCACTGTCGTGAAGTCAGTGGCATGTTCCTCCAGCCACTGCCGCGTGTGGAGGCCCATTTCTTGCTGGAAGACGCCGTCGTCCGCGAGGTAAAAACAGTTCGTGAAGGGGTGCATGTGGTCCCCAAGCAGGCCGACGTAGGAAGTAGCACCCAGAGTGGATGTCAGATGCACCAATGGGTCCATTGCATGCCACGAGGAAACGCCCCAGACTACTATGGAGCCTCCAACTGCCTGAGTGGTCCCCACCTGACAAGCGGGGTCTATGAGTTTGTGTGGTCTGCGCCAGACACAGACACGACCATCGGCCCGATACAGCTGAAACCGTGACTCGTCGGACCAGGCAACCCTTCGCCAGTCCTCAGCGGTCCAATGTCGTTATTGGTTGGCCCAGGCTAGGCGTTGCCGACGATGTGCAGCTGTCAAGAGTGGCACCCGTCGTGGCCTCCTGCTCCCAAAGCCTGCAGCTGTCACGGTTCGCCGAATTGTCGTCACGGACACAGTTGTGGGACGTCCCTGTTGTACCGCATGGTGATTTGGCACGCTGTCGGCCTTCGGTCAGCAGTTGCAAGCCGGGTGACCCGGCGAACACTTCTGGTATCCATGAGGCGTGAGCGGCCCGTCTGCTGTCCGACATGGGTTGTAACCCCTCGCTGGGTGTACTCTCGATACAACGGTTGGGGGGGAAAATTGCAGGGTGTTGGCTAGATCTGATTAGCCAACCGTCAATTCACCCATCCGTCTGGCACCAACATATGCGGATAGCTCTCGGCGTGCTGCCATTTCTGCTTACAATGATTGTGCGATATCAAGGAGTCCTGTGTACCTGCATTCCGAGAATGGAAGCAGCGGGATCTGTCTCATTACGGATAGGGAACATGATTTGAGGGGTTTGCCATGACTTTTGGTGAGTGAGTGAGTGTATTGCTAATTGAAAAACGTTAACAGTTCTAAAGACCACGTGACCTAACAACTCCGGACAACTAATTAGGACAATCCAGCTTGAGTTCTTAATAATGCAGAGCTTGTCTAGAAGAATCTGCATACCGAATTTCACTCCTTTATATACTTATTCACTATATAGAAGTATACGTTCATAAATTTATGTGCAACAACTTTGCAACGAAGAAACTAATCGGCATTGAATTAGAAGTATTATGAACGAAATCTACGGGTGAATCAGAATAGGATGGAGAAATTTTAGAAAAAAAATAGATAAATCCTTAAAAGTAACATGTCCTTATGCCTGAAAAGAAACTCTTCAAAAAATATGCTACTAGCCCTCACTCAAGAAAACAGAAACAGGGACACTAAAGTGCAAAGCCATCCAACGACTGCAAACCACCTAAAAAAGCAAGGAATGATACACATTAATGTGACTACCTCCTAAGTTCCACATCAGCGGAAAATAGTTACGTCCAGAAGGTACGTACTAGTATCAGAGGTGGGTATAGGAAGGATGTCAGAGGGAAGTAGAAAACATTGCAATTGTTAGAGTCATGGCGAAACGTAGCGATTTATCCGACCTCCAAAAGGGCATGATCATCGGCTTCCGAGCCCCGCCGAAACGACTAGTTTTCTGAACTGTTTGCGTGCCGCCGTGGTGAAAGTGTACCATGCATGGCAGAATGGCAATACCCAAAATCAGCGAGATGCCAAGTGTGGGGCACCACGGCCATAGATGACAGAGGTGAACGACGGTTACGGATATGCGTGCAAGCGAACAGACGTGCAACCATAGATCAACTGACCTCCCAGATGAACCAGGGGCTACCAAACGTGTATCAACGACAGTTCAGCAAACGTTGCTGCATATGGGGCTCCCAATAACAGAGTGGCAAAAGGCAGATTTTTCACATGAATCACTGTTTATGCTCCACCGGACAGATGGTCGATGACGTGTACCGCGTTCAGCGTCAGAAAACAAACATACTGCAACACGTACCGCAAGGGTCCAGGCCGGAGGAGGCAGCGTTATGGTCTGGGGAATGTTTTCACGGCATTCCCTGGGTGCACTCATCATTATGGACAGCACCATGGATCAATGGAAGTACGCATCTGTACTTTCGGTCCATGTCGTGCACTACATGCAGATTGTGTTTCCTAAACACGATGGCATCTTCTAGCAGGACAATGCGACGTGTCATACAGCGCGCATTGTCCGTGCGTGGTTCGAAGAGCACGAGGATGCGTTTATGGCACTCGCCTGGCCCCCAAACTTCCAGGATTTAAACCCCATAGAGCATCTGTGGGACCACCTTGATCGAGTTGTCCGCGCCATGGATCCTCCACCGCGCAAACTACGGCAGCTCGCCACAGAACTGGAGTCGGCATGGCTTCACATCCCTGTCAATACTTTCCGGAACCTTATTGAATCTCTTCCTGCCCGTCTTCCTGCCCGTCCGACGCGAAAGGTGGTTATTCTGGCTACTGACAGGTGGTCACATTAATGTGATTGGACTGTGTATATGCTACATATCACAAGGAGGGACAAAAAAACATCCCACCTGGATTCGAGAACAAACCAAAGTGTTCGACGTTATAACGCGGATAAAAGTCAAATAGCGATGGGCCGGACAAGTTGCCAGAAGACAACAGACGGACTGCAGCCCTCCTTGATTGGTACCCAAGAAATGTTAGAAGACTACGACGTCGATCCCATACAAGATAAAGCGACGATATAAGGAAACTGCTGGGTGTCAGTTGGAAAAGCAAGGCCAAGACAAAGTACATTTGAAACTTTTGGAAGAGACACACATCCAGGAGTAGATTTAAAAAAATTAATATGATGATGGTGATGATGAAGATATATTGTCCAGATGGATCCCCCTATAACTCCAACCCGAGTGGACCAAACTAAACCAAACTAAATAGTGAAGTAGAAGAAGGCCATAATAATCTGCATGCCAAACTTCGTCAGTAGAGGAGACGAGATAGATACTCATGGTCACTTTCATTTTTCATCTTAATGTCATTAAATTACCACTGAAAACGTCCGAGATTTTTTTAATTTCAATTTTACGGTAAGCACTCAAGCGTCTGGTTAATTTATTTCCAAAAGTTAGACTAGATAAATTAAACAATAACGATACAAAATAGAACAACCCCACTTCAGTCATTCGCCTCCATCCTATAGATATAAGCAGCTGCTACGGTGTGGCGGTGTCGCTCGCTCTCTCTCTCATCAACACCCTATACTTCAGTTTTAGGACTAACCCAGGGTCAAATCCTGTTGGGTTTCGGGGTTCCCGGGGTCGGCAGCCCAGCTCCTCTGCTATTCCTCTGATGGCTTTGACCCCGATCGCCCAAAGCTCGTCATCGGCCGATACCCGAGGCTAATTGAATCGCCTGCGGGTGGCCTGGGTCAGTGTAGGCGTCAAATCGTCTGGCTTTTCCAGGAGGTGCGCTTCCCTCTCTCTCTCTCTCTCTCTCTCTCTCTCTCTCTCTTCTGCCGAGGAATTCCTCGTCTCCCAAATGAGATTACACTGAAGCTAGATTCAGTTCATCGCTTTTACTATGCAACCGCAATCGTCACGCGAGTAACGGGTAGCGTTCGAAGGGCTGAGAAGGGGACAGGACGAGCTGTCCACCGAGCATTCGAGACAATTTATTTAGAACTCTCCTTTTCCATTCCGTTCCAACTCCTCTTCTCCCAGACCGCCTAATTCCATTTTCGCACCGACGCCGAAGATGACGAAAAGAGAGGAGGAATGCGCTGCGAGCACCAAAATGAACGTGCGCCGCAATCATTATCATTTGAAAGGCAAATGGAGAAGACTGCCCGCAAGAGAAGAGGAAGGATAGGTAGCAAGGAAGGGGGAAGAGACAGAAACGTCCGGCACTACCATCCATCCAATTCGTTAATTCAATCGCGTTTGTTCCATTCGAATTACACTTGCCGAACCGCACTGCAAAAATAATACCCCACCCCCCACGTCTTTAGGGGTTCCGCAGAGAGGGATTTTCGAAGATCGAAGAATAAAAATCTAAAAAATATTTTTTTTTTAAAAAAAGAGCGCGCTACCTTCCCTTGGAAAACCGCGCTCATTGGAAAAAGGAGGAGAAATGGCGAGTAGAGGGGGATATTGAAGGATGGGTGGGGGATAGATGAAGGAAAGAGCAGTTTGACATGCTGAGCCTCGGAACGAGCCCGAGCATTCACCGTTCTCATCGGCGACAACCGTAGACGTGAGCTGCATTGCGCGCCTTGACTACGCCCACGGTCCGGAAGCAATGAGGCTCCTGATCCAGTCCGAGTTAAAGCACAGAGACTTTAGAAAAAGGAAGGGATGGTCGTGGAGAGGGGGTTTGAGAAGGGAAGATGACAAAGGGGAGGAAAAAAAGAGCGAGAGTATAGGGAGGGAAAAAAAAGACTCCGCAGAAGAAGACACAGAATCCCCTCTTGACTGAATGATCCGGATGATAGAAACCCCTTCTTCCATTCTCTTTATCTCCTCCATTCTTCTACATATCCATCAGTATCACTTTGCCCCTCCCCCTCCCTCTCTCTTCTTTCCCCATTTCCTGTCCACTCTCAAATCTCAGCCTCTTCTCCCCTAAACAGTGACTTTCACCTCTCCTCTCAATTCCCTCACAAATGTCCCCCAGTGACGCTAATCTTTTGCGTATCTATCAATGGTTTTTCAATCATTCATCACCCAGTTCTATACCCCCACTACCCCAATAACCCCGAATCTTTCCTTTCTTTCGACAACGAACATCTCGAAAAACCGTTAAGAGCCTGAAAAGCTGGTTCCCCTTTCTTAGCCTTCCATTAAGAAATGAACTTAAGATGGTGGTCTCTTTATAACGTCAACTCAAAACTGAACTCATTTCATGCAAAGTACCCCATTTAAAGTGTGGGCGATGAATTAAATAAAACTCACCCCTCTTATATTAGATACACAAACTGAATTTATTTTTTATATTTAATAAGTCACGCGACAGACGTCAAAAGTCCTGCATTCAGCTTCCTGCCACACGTCCCAACATCTGACGGTCGATGCCAGCGACTGCGTGAGTGATCCTCTCTCGTAGCTGAGTTAGATCATGAGAAAATGGGGGCACAAACACAGTATTTGACCTAACCCCATAAGAAAAAAAATCATATGGGGTTAGGTCAGGTGACATTGAACACGATGTTTTCGTTTTGACTGCCCTCCAGCGGCTAAATCTATAAGTACACAACGGTGCCTATTACGAATGCAACTTTGAGAGATTCTTTTTCCGCTGAAATGAGCGTACCGCTATCTCTAACATGAATCTTCCGAATATCAATATTTTTACGAAAATTATTACGCTGATGTGACCCTGCTTTTATTAGGGCCTCGAGTCGTTGAGGATGAGTACACCAGATTTTGGTAGACACCTGCAAGAATTTTTTTCCCACTCTTCTAGAGCGTTGAAGAGTTCAGTCACATGCTGGGCGATATTGCCTAGTCGGATCGTCTCCACAATTCATCCCACATGTGTCAGTGAGATTTAATGTATACCGGGCTCTGTATAGCTTTGCCGATTATCTTCGACCTGGTGCGCCTTTCTTGTCAAACCGACTCCGAAACATAATTGCTGCTACTGAAGCAAGTTGGCCCAATCCAAACCATCGCTTAGAAATTGTGAGGAACTTCATCTTATACTTTCAGTCTGCATTCTTCTACATGCTTTCTGGTCAGCGGCGCGCCATGGAAAAAACAAACGTGGCCCTGAAAACTACAATCCAAGAAGTCGAGAAATTTTCAGGTAATGTGCGACGCGATAAAGAGAAATCGTGCATTTAGTACCCGCACCCTAAATGACATCAACTTCTACGTCAGTTCTTCATCAGCTCTTTTCAGCTTCTTCCAATTCATAGGGGATGCAGACTGAAAGAAGAAAGAGATCGTCAGCTCCTTCCAATTCATGGCGCGACAGTTTAGCGTGCAGTTTCCACTGTTCCAGGTGCAGTTTCGGTGATTATACAACGTTCATGTCCCTCGGTTCCCGGCAAATCGTGATTGTTCTGATAGTATGTGAAGTGGCATTTCAGGAAGTTTGTAGCAAATGTTTTAGCCGTAGACTTATGCTAGCACTCGAAGATCTGTCTACCATTTGAAGGTTTCACTAATGTTCTTCCGTGAGATTTCTACTTGACAATGGCGTCACTTACAATTGAACCAAGGCCTACATGATAACATCAAGGCCCGGAAGGGGAAAAGTCACCTGACATCGGGGTGGTAGCAATAATCCAATCTGGCTCCATCTTGGATGTTAACAATTAATGTTTTTCCTTTTGTTGGAAACAATGAAGGTTGGATTGTTGCTAGAACCCCGATGGTCAGGTGACTTTTCCGCTTCCAGGCCTTATCTCGTTGGCCTCGCAGTTGAATGGGCATATGCAGAATCAGAGAAATCTAATTGCATAGATGACATCTTATGAGGATACCGCGTTGAATTCAGAGCTCTGTTGCGCGACCTATATTGTACCAAAATGAATCCCAAATGAGTCCAGCAAGGCACGCTTTAACTCATACGAGGGTGGATCGTAAAAGTAACGTAAAACAATTTTTTGTGGTAACATTTTAATAATAAGCAAAAATGAAAAAAATGCACAAGAAAGCTGCAGGTTTTATCTATTTTTCGACATATACCAAGTTTCGCGACACATTTCTCCCATCGTGGCACCAGATTCAATACACCTCTTTTATTAAACTCCGTTTTCTGGTTGTAGAGCCACCTGCTCACGACTGATTCGACCTATTCATCCGAACCAACCCGTTTGCCTCCTTTGAATGTCTTCATTCGTCCGAAGAGGCAATAATCAGATGTTTGAGCACCTCCCAGTCAAATTCCTCAATCTTTCGTCGGAAAGATTTTCTCGGCCCTCTTAGAAGAACCAGGCAATCAGTATCATACACCTCAACATTTCCCTGTGGGTTTCATTCGAATTGTTTCCTTTGGACCACAAAAAACGGATTATACCTGGCTGTTTTTCAGAAGTTGACGATGATAGCATACCCGCCATCTTTATCAGTGGTTATCGGTCCTTCCGCTAGGGCGACACCTAATCAAGCCATTGCTGTCTGTAGCGAAAGATTTAAACTATCAATTTGCCAACTTTGAACATCGGCACCAAAATGGTATTCCATAAAATAATTGTTGTGCGTTATTTTTTGGTTCACCCTCGTAGATATGTAAATTATGACATATAAAATTGTTTTGGAGATCTCTCCAAAAATTTGATCACATAACATCTGAGTGGCCAATTTCTTATGACCACCTGACAGTTTAAAGAATTTCTCTGTGCTGTCACGCCTTTGTCACTAGAGGGCCAGACTGATATAAAACAGAAAGACCCAGTGCTTATGCCGGCAGTAGAAGTGATTTGTTTGTGAAGATAGGGTAAACAACACGATTTCACAAACTTTGAACGTGGGATGATTGTAACAGCTTGGAGCCATGAACCGAGTATCAGGAAAACCGAGACATTTGTGAAATGTTCAAGAGCAGCTGTTGTTAACGTGAATAAAGACTACACTGTCAGCCTAAAAACTGGGTCTCAACGTGTAACCTGCGGTCATCATCGACTAGTGAATGTTCAGGCAGAACAGAGAGTGTCTAGAATTTTAAAAGGCAACAGTACAGCAAATTACAGCAGAAACTACCTATCAACATGTCATGGAGTCCATGCCAAGAAGAAGTGACGCAGTATTAAACGCAAAAGATAGTCCAACTGAGGAGGTGGTCATAATAAATTAGCCACTCAGTTATGACCCTTGGGGATACTATGCATTTTATGTGATCAAAAGTTTTCGAAGACTTCTCCAAAACAATGTTAGATGTCATAATTACTGTATAAATAATATAAATCTAGTCTCCGAACATATTTAAGACTAGGAATCGCATTTATATCAATTTCAGATTCCTTCAACCGAACAGTATCCAGAGATTCCCTTTTTCCTCCAAGACCTTCCGGCTCATTTTCATTGCTAATACTTAAACGAACGCTCCAGCCGCAAAATTATTTCTCCCCACGAAAATCGTTTCTTTAAAACACACCACCACCGCCACCAAAGGAGACTCCTCGTTACTTGTAATTCTCTTCATCACGATTGAATCGCTTTTGCGAAACGTTTAACCCCCTTCCTCACCACCCCCACTCCTCCAGCCCACATCCCCAATCCCCTTTCCTCTCGTTTTTAATCTTCCTTTCTTCCTACCCCAACCGCTGCAAAGGCTTCTCTCCATTGCTCATGTGTCCTGCAGCCAAGCATGCAATCGATTTGGAACGAGCCATCTTGAGCCTATGGTCAATTCGATCCACCTGAGCAGAAAGAAAGAAACGAGAAAAGAAGAAAAAGACACCGTTGCCATGGCAACCGCCATGCTTTATTCCTTCGTCCGTCTCTTCAGCTTTTGTAATGATTGACTCTAAGTGTATGGATGTGTGTCTGCCTGTGTGTAATCTTACATTACTGTTACACATCCACAGTCACACATACACTCGATGTATTGGGAAGTCATCATGATGAACGAGGCCCGCTGCCAATGTCGCCAGGCTTATCGTGGCCCCGATGCGTGATGCATGGCCGACGACGCACTGTCCGTGCCTGATGCGTTGCCACAGCAACGCGACTCGACGTTCGCGGCCCCCACTAAGCTGCCCTATTTACGGATGCTTAGGCCGAGGAGGATACACCGACACCCCGGCGAGCGGACTGGAATTACCTCGACACCTCGATGCACACAGCGGGTCAATTAGGAAAAGTTAACGAGTTTGTGTATACGGTCAGAAGCAAGACTGGAAACAAAGGCTGACAGACCAAGCAAAGCTGGAAACGAAATTAAGGGCGAAGGCCATAAATACCCTATTCCCACCACCCCACCACCAACAAGTAGCCAATACAACAGATAGGGCTTTCCATCACCCGTTCTTTAAACACACATCCTTCACTCTGCGCTGAAATGAACCTTTAAAAACCCAGATCACATTCTTCCATAACTTCCCCGATAAAAACGAAGGCGTAGGGAGCACTGGAAGGGGAGTAACAACAACAAAAAAAGTATAACAAAACAAATAGCATCAGTGGAACCAAACTTTCCGTATACACTACTGCTACTACCACGTACTAACGAGGTCGGACGGGTGACATGAGTTATGGTCATAGAAGACAGTATTGCAACTCGGCTAATACCCGAGCCCTTCTTCAAAACCCCTTCTCGCGAGGGGTGTCAACGTTTCTCTAATAAGAGTACGAACGATATAAAACTCCCATCACGCACGAGGCAAAAACGAGCCCCCTTCGGTAATCCCATTTAAATAAACCCACGGAAAAGGGATAAATTTAACACGCGATGACAGAAGCGTAACAAATTAAGGGAGAGAGAGAGAAAAAATTTTTAAATAAAAGCGACAGTAAATCTAATTCCTTTATCACAACAAGAGAAAAATGGCGGAGATAGAGGAAAGAAGAATAACGAAAACGAGATGAAAATAAGAAGGGAAAAAACGGAAAAGAAAGAGAAAAGGCGTTTAAGGCTGACGACAAAAGGAGAAAGAGGGCGAGAGCAGCAGCAGCAATGTCAAAGTTCTTAAACCCTAAATTAAGATGGAGAGGGGAATTGGAGAGGGCGTAGAAGGCAAGGGGTATGGAAATGGATTTCAAACCCACCCCCTACACGAGGAAAGGATTCCGCACACGAAACTTCCATGTTAGTCAGATTAAACATTCAGAAACAAGATAAAGAAAGAAGAACTAGAAAGACGTTTCCTCTTATCTCACCATATGCATTTCACAGCCATTCACTCTAGAACCCACTCGAAACAAACCTATCATACACCCACAGGCCAATGAATTAGAAACACGTGTTTAATGTTTTATTGGACCCCTTTTGATCCGATTTACAGCATGCATACGAGTTGCTATAGAGTCAATAAAGTGTTGAAGTAGTTTTAAGTCACGATGAACAGTGGCCACTGTAATCCATGAAGAAGCCGCCACATGCAGCGTGACCTTGGTCGGTAACAATGTTCAGGTAATCCGTTAAACGCATCTGATCTTCCGTGAATATCAGGGACCAGGTCCATACAAGCGGAAGAAGCTCCATACCATGACCCTACTACCAGAACCTTGAGCTGTCTTGTTAAGGCATACAAGTTTAAAACGTATTTACTGCAAATCCGTAAAAGATATCCGAGTATTGCTGCTTGGGGCAGTTGTGTGTGACCTTTGGAATGCGCTGCACAAGGTGATAGCATCACATGACACGCGCTTGCGAGCAGTGACTTTATATCGGTCATGGTTCTCACGTAAGATCAGAATCCAACTTCATGCAGTAAAATTCTTGCGCATAAAATCTTAAAACATTAGCAATAAGCAATGGGGTTTTCCGAATCCAAAGAACGAAGCTCTTGCACTACTCGAATTCTGTATGGCCGTAGTTTTAGACATTCAGTAGGCTGAAAACGGGGCCCCTAACTCTTGAGACAGCCGCCGAAGTGACTCCCGCGGAGAGCGCTGCAGAGAAGCTTGAATTTTCTTCACCGTGGCCCGTCGGGCACTTTTAGGCAGGGTCGCCATTTCATGACCATAACCAAACAGTATAATGTAATATGTTTAAACATTTTGAAAAATTCAGGTATTTGCATACTTCTTTATTACTTTAAAAAAGATAACATCTTTGAACCAATTTACAAGATGAAACGGAAGAGGGGGACTTGAACAATGCGTCTCTTATCCACGGGTGGCAGTGCTTTTAGGCATATCATATACGAGGCCTATCCGAAAGTATCCGGATTGAGGCTACAAAAAATACGGTTCGAGCTCACATAAATGTTCAGTCACCTTCAAAATAAGCACCGTCTGCAGCAACGCATTTAGCCAACACCTTCTAGACAGAAGGCCTGATATCGAAAACGTCATACATTTGAAAACGTCAAACTCATCAGCAGAGACACTACCTTCAGATCAGCACAGAACTGCCAGCCATACTTACTGTAACAAATAGAAAAAAGAAGGAAAAATTCCACAACCTGGACTAGGAATTTTCCCTTCCGTTTTCTATTTGTAATTGTGATGTGTTTGAAGAGTTTCTTCAGAATTACACTGCTGGTTAAAAAAAAAAAAAAAAAAAAAGCAACACCTAGGAGGAATGGGTCGATTTATTTGAAATTTTACATACATGTATCATTTGTGGCATAAAAGAAATGATTCAAATTGCAAGACAATACGTCCAGAAGAACATTGTACACGGTGGCTCCCATGCCCCAACAGACCATTAGTACTTCGTATAAGTGCCGCGATTCTTGCATGCATGTGGTCATAAAGCTGCTGGACGTCGTCTTGGGGTAGGTTGTTCCGAGCCTCCTGAACATGTTGGCGCAATTGTGGAATTGTTGCAGCTGGTGTGGAGCGTTACGTTCCATCATGTCCCACACAAGCTCAATTAACGACAAGTCTGGAGCTCGTGCTGGCCAAGGAAGTAGTACCACATGCTGTAAGCCCTGCAAGCTAAGAAGGGCTGTGTGCGGACGGGCATTATCCTGCTGGAAAAACATGTTACCCTCCTGTTGCAAGAAGGGCAGAAAAACAGGTTCCACAATCTGCTGGACGTACCGAATGCTGTTCAATGTTCCATCCACAAACACTAAGGGTGATCGCGAGTTGTAACTTATTGGACCTCGCACCATAACAGGGGTTGGAACTGTGTGGCGTAGACGGATGCAGTCCGCTCTGTTGCTCTTCACCAAACCGGTGTACAGACAGATTCTGCTCTCATCTCTAAAGACCAAAGATCTCCATTCGGCTCTTTCGCGGCACCACTGCAACCGCGCAGCACAGTGTTCGTGCAGAAGTGGTAGCCTGGCTAGAGGAATCTGTACCCGCAATCCTGCACCTAGCAAACGGTTACCAATGGTCCATCTTGAAAAAACTGGTGCTATTCTGGCTCTTATCTCTGCTGCGGATGCCGTACGGTTGCTCAAAGCTTCTCGTACGATTCGACGGTCTTGGCGTGGGTCAGTAGTGCGTGGGCGTCCAGAACCAGGTCTATGTGAGTGCATTCCTTCCGTAAACCACTGCTGACATCATCGAGCCACCACAGTAACATGACGACTGATCTGCGCCGCGAAATACCGATGAGATCATCCAGCCTCTAGGAGTCCCACAATCCGACAACTGTCAAACTCCGTGAGTTGTTGCACAGGAGCATATGTGCGAGACATTGTAGTTCCAGATGCAGATGCATCTGCCAAACTGGCAATTTCATACAAATCAGAACCACTCTTCTCCAGGAGAGGCATGGGAGCCACCCTGTACAACGTTCTTCTGGACATACTGTCTTGCAATTTGAATCTTTCTGGTATGCTACCAATGCTACATGTGTGCAAAATTTCAAATAAGTCGACTCATTCCTTCTAGATGGTGCATTTTTTTGCCAGCAGTGTGTTATTACCATCTATACTTTCTGCAGTTAATCCTCTCCAATAGCACCTATACAACGGATAATACGTCAATATCTCTGCAACGAGAGCCAATCAAGTTTTTTCATTGTGATATTCGTATTAAGCACGTTAAATTTATTGAGGATTGGATACTTTTACCTAAGAAGCAATTTCATTGTTGCCAAGTATAACACTAAGCGTTATCCTCTTGTAAGCAGTCCTATCCATCAGAGCGGACGAGGAACAGTTATGGGCGTGCCTTAATGGACCAAAGGTCTTCGAAGAAAAACAAAACCACAGCATAACATCACCTCTAGCAACTGAAGAGCTGTCAGGACAAATGGCTATATTTTGCTATTCCCATCTGCATGCATCAACTGAATTCTTAGACCAGGTCAACTTCAGTCGGATATCCATGTTGTTTCTATTACAGGCGAATTTTTCGGTGCAGAATAGCAAAATGGTGTAAAAACCCCAATCTACTATTATCAGGAGAAACATTTGTCTGGTTACCGCTACTGTCCTTTTTATGATCCTCTTTAGTCGACACAGCCCGAAATCAGTTTTCCCTCTCTCGCTGTTTGTTTATTTGCTTTTCGCACCACTGGAAATAAGTCTTGCCGCATTTGAGATGCTCATACCAGACATCATATAATCAGTGATAATAACACTTCTTGATTAGTCGTTTAAAAAGTAACAAATTTCTTCAAGAACTTTCATTGTTTCTTATTAATTATACGTCTCGATAGCATGCAAGTATCACGAGCCATAAACCTAAAATGCTTTCGGCTTTAAAATCATTTTCTAAAGCTCAAGAAAGATTATGTCCTGAACGGACAACGAGAGAGAGAAAATGGCCACCAAAGAAAACGATTCTGCGTTACACGTGTCACTGCTCTGATAAGATTGAAGTAAAAAAAAAAAAAAAAAAAAAAAAAGGAGGAGGTGGGGGTTAAGTTAACTTTAGAAGTAAGAGGGTAGGGTAACGTGGAAGTGGTAGGTCTACACTTGGTCGCGTGCAATTTCCTGACTCTTTCCCTTCCTTGCTAATGGGGTAATGGCTGCCGAGGCCTGGATTGGGGGCGAAAAGGTGAGGTAGAGGGAGCAGCAAAATCGAGGTTGTTCAATTCGGCGGCGTTCCAATGGATTCCATTACTGGTCCCTGATAATTCATTGGCTGCGGCGTGTGCCATGAGATGGTTGAGAAAAAAGGAGTAGTGTAAAAAAGAGCTGTGGGAGAGTCGCATTGTCTGGCATTCAAAAACGAGCTCACCATGATTAACTATGATAAAAATGAGCAGGCGGTGAGACGGCCTTGGTGATGTCACATGCTTCTTTTCACCCCCTTTTTCAACACCCCCTTTCTCCCACGCACCTTCGGTTATTCTTTTTTTCTTACTTTTTTCAGTCCTCCATCATAGGAGCCTTTTCCCTCCACCCTCCTGCCACTCGTCCTGCGTTCATTTTAATTTCCCATCCACCCGCAGACAACGGAGCAGATGATGGGGCAACTTTTAGGTTTTCGCAGACCCCGACGCGTTGCATTTACTCGTGTCGCATTCAATCCCTCCTCATCCCTCCATACCAACAGACCCACCCCCATTTTCCTTTCTAAACCTGAATGCCTCCTTTCATTCCCCCTCCCAACCTCCTTTCCTCTCTGTTGCTTCGGAGAATCGCATTTCAGGAGAGAGAGAGAGAGAGAGAGGCGTCGACGTTATTTAATTGGAAATAAACCTACGCGGCGATTGCGAATTGATCGAGGGTGGCTCGCGGGGAGGGGGTCAAGCAACAACCTGTGGCCCCGAAAGACCTGGAAATAAAAAGGACACGTGGGCTCCAAAGCCTCGTACTCAAAAACAAGTTAAACCTTTTTTTCCGAGCTTCATATAACAAAAACAGCTTTAACCGACTTCAGTTTCATATTCAAAGGCTGATCCAGAAAGTATAACCTAGCAACGATCTCACTGATCTGAAGAAAGGACATCACTGCAGGGTGCATTTAAGATGAATTCTAGTCAGAAGAGTCATTGGCTAAGGAACAGGCCGAAATCAATAACTGCAATGTACTGAATAAATGAAACACAGTAGGTGATGAAGCAGTGCACTTATTGAAGGGAGTTAAACTATGTGATCAATAATGATTCCAGACCCCTCCCAAACAATGTTGTATTCTCATGTCATTCATATTGGTACAATATAGGTCTTCAATTTTTCTCTATAGCTGATCACAGTGGAAATCTCAGTGAAACCGCCAAGTCTTTAAATTCCGAAATGTCACTTCAGGTACTCGGTCACTATCTTGTGCTGGTGGATCTTGAATATACAATTTCTTTTACCTGTTTCCACTGCTGTGTAATGGTAGTCGAAAGACTCCACATAGCGAATACAAATAATCGTGAAGATATATAATACCAATGGTATATTTGTGTATATGGCAAATAAAGTAAGCTTGCTCCGCCTTACCATGCTAATGGGCATTTTATACAACGCAGCTTTTACCATGCCCCGACAGCCACCCCTACTTTGGACAGACGGCTATATAGCCTCCAGGCATGATTATTGCTGTTTTTCCATATTCTACAGGGCTCACTAAAGAGCTATGCTTCAATATTTGGTAATAAAATTAAAATGAATAAAACAAAAGGAAAAAATTCCGCGACTTGAATTCGAACAGGAGACCACGAATATCTAGCTCGTCATCTCGTGGCCATGCTCCAGCAAGGCTGCCTCTAACAAGTAATAGTCCACAAGTGCCAATCTCCGATTTCCACCAAATTTGATATAACAGAAGTAGACAATGAGTTGTACTTACAACCAGAATTTTATCTGTAGACATCAGTCCAGAGGGAAATTATAGCCCCTCAAAAATCCTCAAAGCGCGCGAAATTCAATTGGTTTCAAACTGACAAGGGGGAGGGGCGGAAGCGTCCTCAGAACAGATGTCGCTGCAAGTTGGTGTAGAATTACGTAAATGAATGGGAGGAGACTTCGTCTGTGCAGGTTGAGCAACAGTGAGCACAGGGTCAATAAACAACGTTAGAAAAATGATATCGAACATTTTCGGATTTGCTCAATAGACTTATAATGGGAACAAAAAAAATGGCTATAACCCGGAAACTCCTTGTTGTCTGCCACTGATATTTGTCACGCATTCATCCGAGGACCTCATCTTCATGTTTACCAAATGCGGTCGACATACAAAATTATCTTTCTTTTTTCCGCTCCCTGTAAATATCCTAAAGACTAAGAAGCAGTCAAATTGGAAGTCCATTGATAAGAAAAGCACCCGGCTCGCAGGTCGGGAATTCCTCGATATATCTGGATGTCACCAGTGGATGTTTGAAACCAACACTCATTTCCGAAATGCACAAATACAAAGTGAACATTCGATTGCCAAGAAGCGTCACATTTCCCTTTGATATATTCTACACACATCCGCTTTATATGCCATACATGAAATTTATGGAAATTATGAATTTTTCTTTCATCAAGACGGCGCACTACCGCTCAATCACGGAGACTTGCGAATTTAACTGTATGAGAATTTGCAAGGAGACAGAACTATCGAAGAGGTAAGAAAGTGAAACGGCGTAAGAAGCAATCCTACTAGAACTTTCGCCGAAGTAGCTAAAGTATCAGTTCGCCGTACAAAATAAATGTCTAAAAGCTAATGGCAACCACTTTCATCATCTCCTGTTATCCTTTGCTCAAACATCTATACATATTTTATAAGAAAGTATGAGGTGAATCGGGCCTTTATTTTTTCCGCAGATTTTCTCCTTTAGCGACGAGGTGTAGGTGACCTTCATCCGCATGCCTGCAGTTGGTCACGTACGCAGAGTTCGTGGAGCTGCTGCCTGGCATCGTGAGAGTGAGTGAGTGAGTGAGTGAGTGAGTGTAGTACACGCCTGTCGGTTTTTCGATTTTCTCGAGAGGTCAAACCATTAACAAAGAATACTATCTGACGGTCCTTCGACGGAAACGACCCGACCTTTGGACAACAGGAACTTGTTTGCTCCATCACGACAATGCACCCGCCTATTCATCGCATCTGATTCAGAAGTTCCTGGCCAAACACACAAATCTTTTGGTCCGTTAGCCTTCTTACTCTCCTGACATGGGTCCATGCGACTTTTGGCTGTTCCCTAAGCTCAAAACGCCGCTGAAAGGGACCCGATTTCAGTCTCGAGAAGACATTATGCACAAAATGACGGCGGAGCTGTCCGTCATTTCCAAACAGGCCTTCCAAAGATGTTTCCAACAATGGCATATTTCTGAGAAGAGTGTGCAGTCCCAAGGAAAGTATTTCCTGGCCAAAGGTCCTTTACTTTTTGTACGCACCTCGCATAAGTGGCAAGTCCTACAAAGGTTATTTTCGTGAAATCTTGAAACCAAAGACTATCTGCTCAATGTCTCCACAGATCTCGGAATGAAAGCTTATCTCGGAGAAAATTTTGCACATAACCAGCAAGATCAACGTATCAAATACAGAAAAGTAAACTTATCGCACTTTAGTGTTGCCATTGAACTATTTCATCTATTTTGGTATCGGCGAATTTTCCGAATCAGATTGTTTACGGCCGCAATGTTTTCCAAGCAGTCTACGTTTTGTAGGAAAGCGACGTCTTTCTTGAATTTTCAACCCAGCAGTAAACCTCAGCCTTGTACATACAACCTTCAAAATACATCTCGGATACTTGTCGATAACTCTCAGTTGGGTTGTAACCTTTAGCTTTTAAGAAACTGGTAACTGACCGCACTTTTTCATTAAAGTAAGCGTCTTGCCGATCCGCCATTTTCGAAGCTTCTGCGTTCTTTTTATTACGTCAGCAAAAGCGTGGTCATAGTCAAAAGCTCTCACCAGAGGGCGCGCAACGCAGTGGTGGCGCAATATTCAGACCCCTTATTATAGTGGTCTCGTGTTATACATAGCATTCTCTAGCTTTAGCTCGTGTCTCCTTCGTATTTTACTCTTAATTCATAAAGAATAATGTCCCCCCCCCCTCCAACATCATGAGCATTTTCGTTTCCTCTCCCAGTTTGTTTGCTTTACTGCTTTAAGACAAAATTTTCTATTAAGAGGGTGGAGAAAATTGAAAACCAGAGGACAAATTTTGATGAACAAAAAACGGAAATTAACAATGATAATTAATTTATTTACTAATCGCGAGCAGTAGAGTGGGGGTAGGGAAGAATCCTAAGGAAAATGGCGAAAGAAGTATGTCCCCCTCGGCGGGTAAAATGGTCTTTTGGCCGATTGGACAATCAAAACGGTTCCATCTCTTCTCCCTCCCATCACACTAAAATTAACACGGCGAAAAGAACCGCCAATGCCGCAATTTTAACGGAATCATTCCCCACTTTGCACTGTCGCCTGGAGCAAGGACGTTCCTCTTTCCTCTCCTTCTCTCTCTCTCTCCCTCCCTCTCCCTACCCGCAAAGAAAAAATCTTTTCCAGTTTCCCTTCAACGCTTACTCTCCCTCATCTTTCCCCCTTAATTATTTGTTGCACTGGGAAAAATTTTCGTCCTGTGCAAAGTGCGTGGTGCGCTCGAACGATTTCCTCCTACCCCTTCTCTGTCGACCGTCTTCTTCTTCTTCCTCACTACCCCCCCGTCAAACGGCAGTTGCATGTCTATTAACATAAGATTGCCGAGATTCGTTTCAAAATTACATTGAGCCGGGCGCTGTTTTTCGTGTCGCTCTTTTAAGCGAGTCCTAATCTTTCCTTGTTTCAATTCGAGAAAACGGCTGCCTTTTATAGCGTCTTAATTTGGAAACTGAGGTGGAAGAGGTGGGTGTGTTGGGGAGGAAAAAAAAGGGAGGAGAACACGAAAGGGAGGGGGGATTAAAAAAAGAAGAAAAAGAAGTAGAAATGAAAACTCAGAGCGCCTCCTTCACTCAGTGGGTACGACTGCTGTGGGAGACGTCACCGGTATAAAGAGGAAGCACAAGTTGAAACAGAAAAGCGGGCAAAACTCGTTCATCACGCTCTTCCATCACAACTCCTGGCAAATGGATCGTCGTCGGCGAACGATGTCTTCTTTCAAACCTCAGACGGTCGTTACCGGGAGAGAGATGGGCGAAGGATGGAGGAGAGAGAGAGAGAGAGAGAGAGTGAAAAAAAGGAAAAATAATAATAATGATAATTCCCGTGGAAACATCCCAACGTCCTGGAATTAAGCAAAAAAGAACGCTGAGAATACAGATGAGAAGACGCGAGCCAGATTCGTGAGAGAAAACGAGGAAAAAATTCCAAAGAAGTAAAAATTGTCTTCTCAGTTTATTTTCTTAAAGTGTCAACTCCATAACACGGGATTCGAACCCAAGAACATTTTCATACATTCTCCAACAACAATTATGATCTCACTCTCTCTCTCTTACTCTGTCTTTTTCTCCACATCCACATAACAGGACATCAAAATGCAAGAGGCGAAGCAACATGTTACACGTCAGCAAACAAAGATGCTGAAATACTAAAGAAACGAGGAAAGAGTCAGAAACGCTGATATCTCCCATTTACTTGCCAATTTTCTATAAAGTGAAAATCTCTAATCCACAAGAACAGAATAGATATACCGAAAAGTATTTCGAAGACTTGTCTTCATCCTCAAGCGGTCTGAGACAAAAACCTTAAAGGTAGAAAATACACAGAGTGGTCGAAAAGTCAATAGCTATCATATTCCTAGATAACTATATTAAAATTGAAAATTCTGTTAATGCCAACAAATAAGAAGACATGGGTGGGCTATCTATTGGTGACCTCCCGAAGACCTGATCATGCAATTAGGACAAATAAAGAATTTCTCATACACCTAATAAGAAAGGGACAAACTTCCAATTACAAATTTATTCCGTATTCAATTATGAATACAATGTTAAAGCGCATCATAACAGTTCACTTGAAAATGAAATTGATATATTTCTAAATGCAAATCACGACAAATGCCTTTCCAGTTTTGCATATTTCTGATCGCCTTCCTTTCCCAGTTTGAAGCATTACAGAGGGTTGAGTACGTAACAACTAAACGATTTACATATGCAAATTCTCCAGCCACTTGGTTGACAGGGCTACGCGGTCGTGAGGAGTTATAAAGGGGACATCGCTTCAACATTCTTTATCGTTGTACAAACGCTAGCTGCGAGAATGCGGCCAAACATCAATAGATTTTGGGAAGGATATATAAATGTACTTTCCGATGCGAAGTGCTCCTATTCCATGATTATAAAACAATGCAAATCCAGGGGTCTCACGATTTCGAAGGCAGAAATCTGTAACATAGTAAATAAAAACAGAAAAAACAGCAACTTTGGACGAACCTGGACAACGACGCACTCCAAGCAGAACACCGGAGGTTATAGCCAAAGTCGAGCGTCTCATCTCTGCAGAAAATCCCAAAACTCAAAGGGTTGTCGCAAATAAGATAGGGGTATCACAGTCAACGGTACGCAACATAATCCACAAAAATCTTGGACTGGTTAAGCGTCCGAATCTGTTATGGGTACATCAGGATAAAGCTGCGAGTCATACGTCCAAGTCAGCGGTCGCCTATTTGCGAACGTGAAACAGGAGAAGGTCATACATTCAATTCCGTTTGAAGACATACACGTGAAATCTCCAGAAGCATCCCTCATGGATTATTGTGGTTTTGGACTGCTGAAATGCGCCCTTGGAAGTAGACGACCCCGTACATTGAAGGGTCTATAGAAAGTTTGTGAAGAGGGGTGGACCCAGATCGACCGAAATTCTCTGCGGCGAAGTCTTAATGAATGGAAACTCCGATGCAGAGCCATAGTTCGACACCGTGGAGACCAGATAGAACATCACCGAACATGGCGGCGGGGTTTCTCGTAGAGTTTTGACGCTTGCAAATCGTTTAGTTGTAACTTACTCAACCCTCTGTATTTATTTACTTAGTCCATCCTCTTCTGCTTTAAACTGTAGAGAATTTTCAAAGAGATTTGCCTCCACATATATCCATTCTAGCCATAGATCTTCTGCTATTTTAGCTGCTTACTTCCACAAATATCCTCTCTGCCTAATGAAACTTCCACATTTCCAACCCAAAAAGTTCTTCTTCTATGCCTCGTTCCTTCTACCATTGCCTCCATCATCTGTCTCGGGTATCTATCTTCCTCATCCTTTGTGCATGTCCAGTTATTGCAATTGAAAGTGTGTTATAGGTTCTTTCACTGGCACTACCTTGAGCGATGACCTGATCGTGGTATTTCTCAATCCATCTCTTCTTGTTTTTCCCGCTACCGTTCTGAATAATCTTAATCCCGTCGTCTGAGTTCGACTTTCCATCTTATTGCCAATGACCTAGTCTCTTGGCAATAGGTTGAAAACAGCTCTCTTAGTTGTTTCGGTTACTTCTCTCTTCTTGAGAAACTTTCTTTATTGTATAAAACCTTTTTTCTACAACTTCCTGTACGGGTATCGATTCACTCGTTCTTTTCTATTCTGATCTACAGTATATTTACTCCTAAATATCTGATGTTTAATATTTGTTCTAATACTTGTTCTCTGGTCATTATTCGATGTTCCTACCTTTCTCTTCTTTCTTAGAGCCATTACAATGAGATTAGATTGTATTGAAGTTTTGAAGTCGAATCAGCAATAGGATCAAATCATTTGCATATACTAAGATATTTACACTGAGCTGCCACTTTATTAGGTATACCTATCTAATAGCGAGTTGAATTCCATTATCCATTAAAACCACCTGTATTGGTTTAGGTATGGATTCAACAAGAGGCTGAAAACGTACAACATGAGAACTTCACGCAATTCCCGGAGATTCGATGGAGTTGTACGCAAGCAGCGAACTGTCCTTTCCAAATCATCTCAAAGATGTTCTACGAAATCTGAGCCGGCCACCGCATATCCTAGAACTAATCCATAGTGGTTCTGACCTTTTGTGTTGGTGCATTTTCCTGTTGGAAGGAGCCATCTGCATGCGGATAAGCTGTAAGTATGAAGGGGTGAACTTGATCTGCAACAATGTTTATGTATGCTTTGGCGTTCAAACGACCGTCGACAGATATCAGAGGACCCAATTCATGCCAAAAAAAACATTCTCCACACCATTACTCCGCCTCCACCATCTTGTAAAGTCTGCACCAAAAGTGAGGGGTCCATGGCTTCATGTTGTTTTCGCCATATTCTAAATCTTCCATCAACATGATGCAGCAGGAATCTCTATTCGTCTGACCAGGCAACCTTTTTCCAATCTTTGTGCTGCTGTGGCCACTGGAGATGCGCTTTCTTGTTCTTCTCTGACAGTATGAAATCCCAGTATGGTCTTCGGCTTTGTTAATCCATTCGAGCCAAAGTGCGACTAGTTGTCCGTTCTGATATTGTTTCCTGGCTACCTGAGTTGTATTGAGTAGTAATTTGTGCGAATGTTGCCTTTCTGCTTTCGCGCACAGGTCTTGACATTCTCCTCTGGTCTTTTTCATCAGCAAGGGTTTTTCGTCCACAGAAGTCACCATGGCTACATGTTCAGGAGAGTCGCCGTTTCTGAAATGCTCATTCCAGTCCCTCTTGCACCTATCACCATGCTATGCTGGAAGTTAGTCAAATTACTGGTTTCCCTATTTTTTCTATGGTTTCACGCTTAACTAACAGTAGAAAAGTTGCTTCAGGATATTTATACCGTGATTTGTGATCTGTAACTAATAAAGTGGCAGCTCAGTGTATTTTTACTGGCGGTACAATCATTATTAGAGTTAAAGACAGATTACAGTTCGACACATATCGAAAACCTATCAACACTCATCGCTATATTTTAAACGAATCTATTCACCGTCCTAACGTTCTAGGCTATTAGCCTCCGTCTTCTTAATAACAGCCGAGAGACAGTCGACCGTTTTCAAACGGGATTCCGAACAGGGGGTCGACATTAAGAGATTTTAATTTGGATGTTATTCGTCTCACTTCTCAACCATGATGTTTCTGGCAAAGGTGACTCTAATGTAGCAATCCTACAGCCACCGTATCTCACAGAATCCTTGAAACACCCAAATCCCTAATCCACAGTAAGGGTACATTCACTGAGGGTTCGTTATCCTACGAAAGTTATCAACTTGAATTGAGTACTATTAAATCTGTACCAAAGTAGAAAGGATTACACGAAATGAACTCCAGAAATCACGAGATCTAAATATATTAGTATAGTTTAGATCAACACGCTATCTGGCACGCATCATAATCCTACTACTGGCACGTGGTGACCATATCAAACCGAGAAAATGAGCCAATAACCATGCGTTATAATATCTATTACAATAAAATTCGCAGAAGGCGATGTCATAGAAATTCGTTTGCCTTCTGCACTTGTGACTAAGACCATTGTCATGTTTGTATAAGAATGGTCAGCCACTATAATTCCAAACGGCGTCCTTGCAGATATGTCCAAAATATCAAGGTAAGTTGTAGACACCATAGTTCTTGCTGCTAGAACAGGTCGGACTAAACTAAACCATGAACACATCCCATGCATTATAACGTCTTTTACATACAACCTGGTAAATCCTTTTTACAGATCATTCTATTCATCTTCTGTCTTTGACCATCGTTTGATATGCTTAGGCAACAAGTAAGGAGAAAAGTGAACAAGGTTAATTACACAAAATACGGGACGACAATTCCTAGACTGCGAGACAATTCACACCTAAAGCACGAGAACGCCATAATTGGATGCAGTTCTTTAAAAAATTCGTGTGACTATCAAAAGTGGAGCTTTATTTTTTAAAAATTTCGTCAAAGAGAGTTCCGAAGCAGAGACTGTAAATTAGGTCACGATGAGACCCCCAGTTCGAGGAAGCCTAGTCGTTATACACCTTACCGTTCGCATTAATTAAAATTCACCTAATTATTTAGCAACATTCTACCTCAAAACAGGAACCCCCTTTAATAAAGCACGTTTTGTGGTTTGAGATTTTTAAGGTCACCTTTCGGTGGGTTTCGATCTGCTTGCTTTGCTCTCTCTCTTTCTCTCTCTTTGTGCTGCAATATTTAATACGTGCGCCAAGCTAATGATCGATGTCTTCCTCCTCGGTAGCGGGTAATTCTCCCAAGGCCTCGGCAACTAATTCCTGGCATCCGGCTGGAAGGAGCGAACAAGAGCGGCGACGGGGTTCGCGTGCGTTGGAAAACCCCCACTTACAAACCCCCAACTTTTCGGACGACGTCTGCTTCAAATTGCGTTCAGGAGACTGAAAGGTAGCGGAGGAGGTGGGTTATGAGAGATTAAAGGAGGGGGGAGTTGTAGTAGAACGAAACAAGCCTGACCACCACTCACCACCACCACCACCTCCAGCACACGACTCCCCTTCTTAATTCTGTCAGCCTAACAAGGAAAGATCGTCAAGGAAGAAGAACTGATTAAATATGAATGAGAACGAGAGAGAGAGAATTTGGAGGGGCAAAAACGCCCTTGTTTCTATCGAATCCAGTCCTCTAATCGCCTCTTCTCTTGCACGATTAAACCCCCTAAAGATGCTTTCAACTTAATGATTTTAAAACTGATTTTAATCCGTTTCTCAGCAAAATGTAGTCCATGTAGGCAGTAGAGTGGTTTTTACGGCGAATTAATGCAAAAAAAATTAATGAACTTGGGCAAGGGAAGAAAGAAGAAAAATTTACGAGTCCATTCGACAGTGGAAGCTCCAGACCATCCGCGAAGGGAAATTTAAGCAAATTACTAAGATTCTATTAAGAGCACGAATATATGATGTGGTCAAAAAAGTTACGTGTCCTAAGTTACAAGTCTGTGAGGTAATAATATACAAACACACACAGGCCAATGAATTAAAAATTTGTTTTAATCCGTTTTTAAGTAAAGTTTTCTAAAGTCTTATGAATAAAGAGTGTATTTACCACCTAGTTAAAAAGGAGATGAGTGACTCTAATAACAGAACTATATCAGCATGGAGGAAAAAAAGGACTTAATTGACTTCAAAAAAGAACTCATTGTTGGTGCTCGTCTAGCTGGAGCCACGATTGAAACGACGAAGCAGCTCTATGGACTCTCGATATCCAAATTATTCAACGAACAAAAATGACCCATTCACTTGTTTCTCACTGATGAAGGATACAGAGCTCCGAAATGTACATATGAGTTTTTATTTTCTAAAATTCATTTAAGTGGAAATGTGGTTTCTTTTCTTCCTTTGTTGTTATCCTAGTGTCCACAGTTTTGACTGTCGTGTATTTTTGCTTTTATGACCCACTCTTTATCTAAAAGGGTTATGGCTCAAAGACGAGGGAGATCGTTGTCGTTTAAAACAGGATGTCCATTGTGCAACAATTTTTTTAACCAAAACTACATGTATTTTCTGGTAGAAACATGCGCCGGAAGTTAAAGTGTATTCAAATCGGCAGTCGCATGCCTATACGGAAACCCCTAATTTCTCCTGCAAAGAACAGGGAAGTTCGTCTACAATAGTGTCTGGAAAGTGGTGACTGGGAACGTGAAGACTGGAAGAAGGCTATCTGATCTGACGAATCAGGATATGCGATACGATCCAACTCCATAACAGCTGAGGATCTTAGGTTTCCAAGATGGTGGTGCTGTTCTTAAGCCTCACACGAGAAATAATTAATGAGAAGCGACGTTGATGGTTCACTGCTCAACAAATCTCGGTATATACTCTGGCGATCAGACGGTCAAGTTCGAGTTTGCGAATGCCCGGAGAATGCTTCACGTTGCCTACTGTTAGTTCGCAGGAAGCGACGTCATGGTATGGAGCTCATTTTCATGCTTTGGATTGGTAGATTGATTAGATATTTTTGGACACCTCAACATCTAGGCCATTGTACGCCCCTTCATATGACTAATATCTTTACGTGTTTCTTAGAAATTCCGCATGACTAATGACTCATTCCTTGGATATAAACATTCATGCCCACAACGGGATTCGAACCCGCGATTCATCAGATTCGAGAACTGAAAAGACTACGCCCCAGCGCCTTTGGCCACCTGGCCGGCAAAGCTTTGTTTGGGCCAACTAGTTCCAATAGCAGGAACTAAAATGCCTTTATCTTGATATTTTGGATCAGATACATTAAAACGTAAATAACTCAGTAGATATAAATTAAAGAGCACAATATATTAAAATTACTATAACCTCATTTTCTTGGAAGGTAAGGTCACCTATTGTGTTTTTTTTTTAGAAACCCCATCTAATTACAGAATAACCGACAAAATGAATCTTCAAGAAAGTACCAAATAGACAGAAGAAATCAAAGTGATAAGCCAATTCTTCGTAAGGCGCTTCAAAATGATATCGACATTCTCTACAAATTGTCTTACATCGAAAACAAGAATCGATCCACAAAAGACGAATTTCTACAGAGACACACAAATGTTTAAAGTCCCCTTAAGCCTAACTTCCAATCGATATTCATTGATACATTTCAATTCACGTATCGATAAACGTTGAAATTCTATAAAGACGACAGGTGAGAGAGGAAAGAGAACTATTCGACCCGATGGTATTTGTTTTCCCCTCCCTACCAAACGAAATCAACCCCCTTCCTCCGCACCCACCTCCCTCCATTTCACCTCGGGGCAATTAAATGGATTCGTCTCTGAAAAGCCCAATAATCGGAAAACTCACTCAGGTATAGACCGAAAGAGTTGAGTGGAGGCCAATCTCATTTCGATTATTTTTAGCCTTGCGAGGCATTGAAGGCGCGTGCAGATTTTTCTCAATACAAAATGAGGTAGGGGGGCAAAGAGAGAAAGGTGGTTCCTCTTGAACCATAACGAAAATTTGATTAAAACTTCCGCCTGCTTCTAGTCCCTTAACCCCCATTCGGCCACTCATAAAAAATACAATTCGGAAAAACAAGAAAATAAATTGATCGAGCTTTAATCCACTAAAGCTGCACCTTCAGTTCATAACCATAAAGGCTTATCGGTACACTAATCCAACAGCTAATCGCAGTAACAATGATCGACTCGTAGCCTCCTCCCCCCCCCCCCCCCGACAACGACAAGTTAAGGAAGCGGCGATAAACCTTAATACCCTCTTTTCCCCTAACCCTCTTATTGATGTCTAGACTGTAAACTTATTGATTCAAGATGATTACACTTCTGGGAATTTAGACGGCTTTGGACGTCGAAACTTAGTTCCACCATTCTGCAACATTTTAAAACCTCAACCAGAAAATCCCTCATTTACGTCATCTCTTAAAAAAGTAATCCAAATGCGCAGAGAGCTTCACGGAAAGGAAGATCCTGCAATGAGTCCTAACAACAGGGGTCGGACAAAATAATAGCAACACTGCCATCTTCGACTGGCTCCTACTCATATACAGGGTTACAGGGAAAGTCGACCTAGATATTTAAGGACGTTATTATTTAGGTTGTTGTCCTATAACCCACTATCCACAAGTTAACCGTTTTCTACATTAAAAGAAAAATATCATCCACTTTTTTTAATTTCCAGACTCTAGGATCCATTTATTGCTGTTTTTACATAGGGGGTAGGCCAGTTTATAAAAATCTTTATATATATAGCGCACTTTCCGTCTGTTTGTTTGATTGTTTGTTACTCCATAACTTCTGAACCGGGGAGTGTCCTAGGCTAGGTCCCGTTCACGTCTGATCTCCCGTTGGCCTCCTACGCTCTTCTAATCGATATTCAGATGGCAACAATATCGAAAAAATAGGAGATATCTCACCAATAATATGCACGGACCAACAAAGCAAGGCAAAGTTTGGGCCAACAATCGGCAAGTTGTTTTTTTATCAACAATTGGCTGTTTGTGTTTCTATTATTAAATGCTTGCTAGGAACGTCATTCGCGTGGAATTTTGGAATTGTTGAATATTTAGATGAACAAATGATTTTTTATTAAAGTCCATTTTTTATGATTTCTTATTCTATATCAGTTATTAGCAAGTTTAGAATAAGTCCATCTGCAGTAATGGACGATACTTTTTTTTACCATAAATATTTCAAATTATTATATCTTCTCTTCCCATGGGCCGACTGTGGTAAAACAAAGCCTACATGTTGCCACAAGCTCTTCCAAACTCAAGTATGTGGTGAGCGAAATAGGAGAATAAAACATCAGATCAAAGTATTATTTTATTTTCATTCTATTCCTTCCTCTTTCGAAACCATATGCATTATTCTACACATATGTAGAAGTCGGATAGAATCTCAGATTTAAGAAAATAGAGAAAACATGCTTTATTTAATCTGCGGTAGAACTGCTAGAAGGCCATAGTTAGAGAGCACCATGTATTGGGAGCATTTTAAAAGAATTCTTTTTGGCTTTTCAGTATGATTTTTACTGTATTAATTCTAACCTTTTTTCATGTCTTCATTTTCACTGTATATTCACGTTTAGATATTGCAAAATTTCATCAAAAAGGAGTCCGAGCAACGCCGGGTATATCAGCTAGTAAATTATAAAACTTGAAACAACTTGCTATCGGTTTAAAGTAGCTGCTCGATAACTATTTAATGTAGATGTTTTCACTAAGTGTTCCCAAGTTTGAAGCACGTTAATTAAAAAAAGTAAATTATTTTAATGACTTCTACGTCTTTTTAACTATCCAAAAAGGTATAATACTCTCAGTTAAGTAGGCAAATCAAACACAAAATGACAGAGAAAACGGTCCCAGACCGAAAAGAGTAGATGTTTATTTAAAAGTAAAGAATAACAGAATGACCTTAATCATGGTTTTGGATAATAGGTTAAATATCTAGGTCGACTTTCGCTGTAACTCTGTATATCGTTTTGCCCCAACTATTTTTGTTTTCCATGGTAATGTGAACCCTGTAAAAGTAAATTTCTACCTAAATAGGCCAGCATAGAAGATGTGACAGATTCCAACCATGAAAAATTGTTGGTGAGTCCTTTATAAAAATAGCTTTGTTACTTAGAGTATCGAGAGCTACTGAAAAAAGTGAAGAGGATTGTCAGCAATCTTGCGCAGGGAACTTGGCAAATAAAATATTCACTGAACGAGCTGCTAGTGCCAAAGTACAAGGCAATGCAAAACGGAAACAGCAATGATGTTATGAGCTAAAACCTGGACTACCGCGTAATGGAAGATGTTGTGGTCAGATGAATCCACATTCACATTATTTCCCAACGCATATAGGTGTGTGTCTGGAGAACACCGACGGAAGTGTAATCTCCATCAACTTCTTTGAGAGAATTTGTGTACAATCCGTCTATTATATATTAGCGGTTGATCCTTGGTAAATCTTAATCCCTGTAGACTTTAACTCCTTATCTATTCCTATTTTGAACTAATTCACTACTTCTAAAAACAGGCGCTGGCAGTTGAAGAGTAGGCTAAATTTGAACTATGATGTTTATCGCTCAGCCAAGTCATCCGCCAAGTTATAATAGACGGATCCGCTTCCAAAAGCGGCAGATAAATGGTGATAACCGCAAACATTCTCGTTTCACGAAAAAAGGCGGCACAGCAAGCAAGCAAGATAGGTCGTAGTTGTGACGATATACAAATCACAACAGCAACTCATTGGCTGTCCGCCATTGATCCATCCGCTTGCCGTATTCATTCTATTCTCGAGCAAAATGGAGTTGGGCAACGTGCAGATTCAAACTGCCCCTAACTCTAAAATTGCGTGCGCGTGGTGCGTGCTTTTGCCTTCCCAGAATTTCAAGTAATTCAGTTTTTCTGAATGGTTGAGCCACTGCTGCCGCTGCCGCCCAGGTTCAACACGCCGAAATTTGTCCGCCTGCTCCGCGGACGACGCCGCGTCGCGCCCGGATCCGCACGCCGCAAGGAATTTGTGAAACCTGTTTTAGACCTCTCAACGAGGAGAAGTAAAGGTGATGCGTCTTCTCGATTTAATTGCCCGTCTGACTGCTGATTCGGTGATTCTCCGCTCAAGATGCACCTCATTTGCTTCACTTATTGCTGTTACCAAAGTACTCTGTCCACATGTGCAAGTTGGAACTCCGCGACGAGTTGAGGGATGTAGGACAGAATTGTTGCTACTTACTTATTTTTACTTACTTCTCAAACCCGCTTATCCGTTAGGGTCGCGGGGGCAGCAGCCCTTTGGAGGATCTCCAGCGGTCGCGATCTTAAGCCATTAGACGCATGACCTCCATGGTAATACCCAAGCGACTCGAATCCAGATTCTCCATATAGTCTAGCCACCTGGTTCTAGGCCGACCCCTTGGTCTCTTACCCAACGGCTTGGAAAATAACTGCCTAGGAAGACCAGTTTGCGGCATCCGTATCACGTGGCCATACCAGCGCAACTGAGATCTCTTAAAGACTCCCTTATTGTGCTGCTGTGCACTCTATCTAGTAGGGTAACATCTGCCACATATCTCAGAAATCTCAATTCGGCCGCTTGTACCCACGATAGCACTCTTTCGGTTATTACCCAAGATTCATGACCATATGTGAAAATGGGGAAAAAGATAGATTTGAAAACAGAGCTTGGCTTTGTTTCCTAGCTCACGTTTCGTTACCACAGATCGCCACAGTTCAGGTCTGACAGCTTGCTGCACCGATCCAGGCATCCAATTCTTTATCCTGCCGCCCATCACTCGTGAATGTAATTCCAAGATACTTGAACTTCTCCACCTGTCTCAATGGGGCTCCCCTAACATGGAGAGCGGGGTGTCTTGCAAGGATGCGTACCCTATTTTTGAAACAACTCTTATTTTTAACCATCATTTACCAATTTTTATACCACTCGTTAGTTTGCTTTCACAGCACAGAAACGACCACTTCTCTAGTGGCATCGCTATTTTCCTATAAACAGGAAACAGCGTCGATGTGTGGCATTGAATGGAACTCTTCTCTATCCAGTAATGTACAGAATGCGTTTCTGTCATTCCACTTTGTTTGAAAAAAAAAATTGAAGTCAGCTCCATCTTTTTGGAATGACCTTGCATAATGTTGTACATCCCATTAATCTGAAATTATAGATAGCATTTTCGAAATGACTACAGTTCTTCGCAAGTCACTATTTATAGGTGCCATTACATAAAATTTCGGTTAAGAGTGGTAGAATCAATCTACTGAAAGGCCGGTTCTTCCCGATTCTGGACGGTGCAGATCAAGTATCTTCTCAACGTAAACCTTCTTCGTCAAAACAGTCTTAAATTGCCTGGAAAGAAAAGGGAAAAAAGGAACCCACTCTGATTCGTGCCTTTTACGGGTCATTTCGTGCATGTTCCTTGAGAATCCTTACGATTCTAGACTTTTTGGGACATACAGGTCTAATCTAGGAAACTTTTTTAATACACGAAACCTACAAAAGAATGTCTGAGATATTTGAGCAGGATGTCACTTTTGCAATATTCGTGAAGGAGAATTTTTTTTTTTAATTTCAAATGACTGCCAATGATACCGTCAAGTCTCCCTTAGTCTCAGGCACCCTTAGTCTCCAGATAACTCCATGCGACTTTTTCCTAAGAGGGATAATGGGAAGACACCAATGGAATAGGCCTTCATTGCCGGGAAACATGGGCGAGTTAAAAAATCACAGTAGCATCAATGGGAGCTGTAATAACTGAGATATTGGAGAATATGGGAGGAGTTTGAGAACATCGTATAGACTGCTGGGGGAACATCATTCTTTCGTAGGCATCTGGAGTTTAAAATTTTAACAATCTTTTTCAGATTATTTTCATTAGCAGCAAATTAGTTCAATTTTAGTGTAATTTTTCCAAATTTTAAACATTTCCTTCCCTTTAAAGCCCTTCTAATGGTCCAAAAAAAAAGTTAACGCGAACTGTTCAACCCGAGACAACTCAACAGCCACCTTAGGAGGGGGTTTCAAAAATAATTCTACAGCATATAAATCTATTTTGCCTTGTATCGATTTTCATGAGGAAAAATCAATAGGACTCAGTAAAAAGGTTTAAAATAACCCAGGAACCTTTGCAATAACCTTCAAGTTCTACCAGAAAAAAAATCATTCAATGGTTCCTTAAGGTGAGCCTAAAACAAGACTAACACACAGTGACGTAATAACGAAACTGAATATTCAATATAACGGGTTCGTAAGTGGGGGGTCTTAAATTATTGCTAACTTTCTCGGAATAAATTTCAACAACTTTGGATTGAAATACTGAAACACACACATATGGAGTGGGTTGTTAATGGTAATGTCTAACCCATATGCTTACATAATTACGTTTTCACTCAATACATTCCCGTTTAATTAATTAAAAAAGAGAGAGCAAAATAAGTGCGTACTAAAATAAAGAACCCTGCATTAGGCCTAAAATTATCATCAACTTTTTTGAAAAGAAAGTATAAAACGCGGGCGAATATAATAATCATAACAATGCCATAAAAAATGTTCTTGTCATCAGAGAGCGCTTGGAGTTCGAGGAGACTTGGAAAGGGGGTGGCTAAAAGGGGGGATATTTCCTTCGGTGGGTTTTATGGCTGCCACAGGTGGCGCCACAGACGCAACCGCAGAGAAGGCAGAAATCGCCACCCCCTGCCTTCCGACCGACCGACCGTCCGTCTGTAGCTCCCAGCTGCCGACTCAGGACTATCCCTTACGTTCGAGGAAAAGAAAAAAAAAAAAAAGGACCTAATATACATAGCGAATATATATATCTACTTGAAATATCGTAAATACTACAATTGCCTCAAAAATACAGAAATATTTGCGAGTAGCGTAAATACTCATGTCAAGTCGAGAAATTTATATCTTGGGATCGACTTATCTACCGTGTTCTTTTTTCATGGATTTTTGGAGGACTTGACGTACGCTCCATATTTAATAAATATTGTATATCCTCAAGTGCATTTTTTTCCAAAATACTGTTCTAAAAATTGTAATATGTTATACTGGACAAATTATTTCATAGTTATATGAAGTGCAATTAATGCTTAAACGGCAGCATCGCTTAGTAGGGCTTCACTTTAGCTTGGCCGAAGTAGGCTTCACTGATAAGCACATAGTGCGATACCTATAATAAGTTAATAAATGAATGACAGAATGACTAGCGCTGCGAACGGCCCCTAGTTTGAGACCCTGTATATAGCGAGGCTGGCAAACTAACTCCCTACCGCCATGTTTATGCCAATCTCCCTATCCAACTTGGATTATTATTTTAAATTATATTCCTTGAAATTACTGTGAATATCGATTAAAATTTAATTGGCACTATTTTTAAATTAATTAAAAAAAATGTATTCTGAAGTTGAAGTTTTCACATTATTTATCACTTGAACATTAAATAAAAATTAAGGATGAATCCAAATCAAATCATTCAATGGATTTTAGCAATAAGGGAAGTCCGTGTAATTTGGACCCCCTAAGGTAAAAGGGCTGTAACTTCTATTCAAAATGACGTTGCTCCAATTTTCAAGCGTAGATATATAGTGGACATTTTGGGCTATCTTTTGGTACACTATTTTTATGGAATACTATAAGGATATGGGTTTCATATGAAATTTAAAATTTTTTGCATTCGGTCCGAATTACACAACGGGTAGCTTAACCCTCCGTCGGGCGCAACTGATCTAATAGGCACAGCTCTCGTATTATAGATCGCCTTCGCCCTCTTAGATGCCAGAAACACTTGAAACTTTGAATAGCTGTCTCTTATTTAGTGATCTTTTCATACTTATCCGTTAGTTCATGTCAAAAATTTTTGATTGAGGACACTGATAAAAGTGTTCTGTCAGGCGCATTGCAACTAATTTTGCAAAGTTTCTGAGGCATGTATTTTTTCAAAATCGATTCACTAAATTGAATTATTTTATTCATTTAACTAAGTTCTACTGTATTTTACATCTTTTTTTAACCTTCTGTCAGGCGCAATACTGTTTGTCACATCTTCAGGCGCAATGAGCCTATCAGGCACATAGTCCCTCTCAATTATACTGCTCTTGTAAATTTTGTGAATTTGTCATTTTTTAATAACTCTTACGTTTTAAATTAACAGAAAACTCTTAAAAAACGTTTTTCTTTAATGGAAAGATGATTTAAAAAAAATAAAAAAGGATTTCTGGTTACCATCATATCTTTTAATAGAATGTGCCTAACAGGCTCATTGCGCCTGAAGATGTGAAAAACAGTATTGCGCCTGACGGAAGGTTAAATTGAACCAGCTGGTCTAATTACAACAATAGGCCGAGTAATAGCAGAAACTCTGATTTAACTTATGCGTTTATTAAATGAACTGTGAAAAATACAAATGATCAGCAACCCTATGGAACGTATTAGATGGAATGAGCTTATATCTTAATTAAATAACGTGTGGATCAAGCTTATATATTTAATAAGTTGATACAATGCAAGTTGGATATGTCAAAAAACATCATAATGTTCGGCATGTAAATCGACCCTCCTCTAATTTACACAATGTACATAATGTCCAAATTACACAACACGCCAATAATTCTAAAATCAATAATGACAAACAACCTTCAAAACCTTTCCAACTAAAACCATGCCTATTAACAAGTACATAGACCCCCTTTTCCTTAACCCATCCCTGATACATATCGGCAGTGACACTTATAGTTACATACACGATTTGCTAGCTTACCTCAAAGTAACATGAGACCGTACCAAAAGAGAAAATTTGATATATTTTCACCAATAACTCAAGCAAGAAAATTTTCATACGCTTCTAGGTAAGGGCTATGATCATTTTTCAATCAGGAGAGTGGCGCCATCTAACGTGCAATTGTGCAAAATTAGGCTGGTTCGATTCACGACGGTCCAAATTACACGGGTCTTCCTTAATTCATAACTTTTTACAAGAAGTAAAATAAAATCCGAATTGAAATCCTATGGTTCCATGCAACTCAAACAAACATGGGTTTGCAACGATAATTTGAAAACGGATTAACTTTTTCAAATTCTGTTTTCAGAAATATGACCATCAAGGTCTTAGCTCGGCTGTATTAACTTTTCCGGATTTTTCGTGGACCCCTTCAAGTCGAATTCATATGCTAAAATAGTGACCGTAAAGAAGACCAAGAATGGCATGTCATATAACAATCGATTCGCCAGGAATGAATACACTGCTACTTTCTGTTCATGTTTTAAGCATTGGTGATGTGAGCACGTGACGGCCGCTTTGTCGACGCACGATTGCTCAATTACTCATAATCCTAACAATGGGTGCGTTCGGAGAACAGTCACTTTTTTCACTTTCACCACCAGAGAATTCTCGGCGTTCGGAACTACAAAGAAAATCCACTTTTTTCTCATACCACTGTTACCACTCGACAACAGTCAGTGAAAAAAGCGTTTTCGATCAACCATCTTGGCTGCCGCAAAACAAGTGAAAGCGACTTCTTAAAAATAAAAAATACTGGAAAACTTATTCATCATAATCCAATCCACATTGAGTTCAGGGAAATACTCTGATTTTCGAGAAATTCATCAGTGACTGTTCTCCAATAATAACACTGGGCAACAAATTTTCAAAACTTTTTTGCTTCCGATATGAAAATAACCATTTCTTAATGAGTTCAATGTGCTGAACACGAATATGACTGTGAAAATGCAAAATTAGCTCTAGTTTTTTTGTAATCTGCAAAAACAATTGTGTACATAATAAAATGACTACCAATAGCTCTGGTCAACAAAATTTTTGGTACCGAGAAGATAGGTGTTCTAGACTAATTTGAGCGTGCTGATTCCAGATCTGAATTCCAAATTTCCCTATCACGTCAAGATCTCGAGTTATAAAAATAGTTTAAATTTTAATGGTAGCCATTGTTTAAATTTGACATCATGAGCCTGTTTTTCACCACTGAAACTTAACATCCTGACGTGATAGAAAAATTTGGAGTTCAGATATGGAATCAGCACACTCAAATTAGTCCAGAAAACCTACGTTTGTCAAAGTTGCAGTTCTACTGGATAAATATACACGTTGAAACGTAGAAAATGAACTATATTAAATATCTCAAAAACTAAAGCCAATTTGAAAAAACTGATCTCATATTCGGAATCAGTGCAACAAATTTACCATAAAATGACTTTTAAATGATTTGATAGCAAAATGTGTGTTGACCACACTTATAAATGTGTGGTAGCAAAATGTGTGGTACCATAAAATGACTTTTAAATGACTTTGGTAGAAAAATGTGTGTTGACCAGTGTAATTACGAATGTCCTGAAATCATCATGGAGGAGAAATGAGATAGAGAGCGCAGTCGACTGCGTAGTGACAACGCCTTCTATAAAGAAAGCCTCGGCACTGAAACGTCATACATTGTTACATCATCATAAGTCGATCCGAGACTGACGAGAAAGACAGGCTCCGGCACTGAAAAGTCACCTGATCAAGATAGGTCTAGCAACAACCCAACCTTCGTTGTTTCCAACAAAATAATAAACCCTGATTGTTAAAATCCACGATGGATTGGATGATGCAAAACACATGGCTAAACATGAGTAGCTGATTAATAATTCTTTCACACGCCGATCACACAAATCTTTTCAGTTACTTTGTATTTGAATATTTTATTATATTTTATAAACTATTTTTCGATCATGGTTTCAATTTCAATTTCCTTTCATCGTCTTTCAGTTAAGTATTTTCATTTTAGTTACGTATTTTTGATTTATGCTTGTGGAAATGATTCCTGGTCCTTTTTCGTGTCTATTTGTACAGTTGACGCAGAACAACTTTAAGGAATGGTTTTGAATTAATTATTCCTCGGACCCAAAATCTTCAAAAACAAAAGCAACCAGACAGCTAATTATTCCACGGCTCACTCCTGCCCAGAACTGTCATGGCTCAATTTGCTTCACTTTTTGCCGATGTTAACAATAGGATTCGGAGTCTATCTTTAATATAAGTCATTGATTGGTAGAAATACGATTAACGAAAGACGAAGTATGATGATGTAACAATGTATGACGTTTCAGTGCGGAGGCTTTCTTTATAAGATGCGTTGGCAGTGAGCGATTTCAGATGCCAACATTGAGGCCAAATAGCAACTGTAATTTGGGATGAATGAGAGCGAAACGGTGGCGTTTACAATACAAAGACAGTGTAGTTAAGCATTTTCAGAACTATATTTTTCTATTAGAGGAACTGTTGTTGCGAGGAGTGGCATAAGGAGAAATTGAGGGATTTGCGCGCTCCATCATACTTCTCCTCTAAGGTAACCTCTAGAAATTAGCGTGAATTTTCTTTAAGCACCGAGAGATGGCATTAATTTGGGAGAAAATCATGGCATTACTATTTTGAGTGTACATTCCACCGGAACCGAGTGCCGCTCGAATTTAGTGCATCGAAAGTGATTTTTGCATGGGAGAAATATTCATACATTAATAACTGTACTTCTGCTTCATAACTAAAGCTCCTTCTTGGAATGTTTACAAGATTTTATTTTATGACAATGTTATTGAACCAATCGTTTCCCCATGGCATAAAATACACACCATCCAAGTTTTGCGTTGTTACATCTGCTGGTTCCTTTCCAGAGTGTTTTGAAAAGGGATACTTTATATTAAATCAACCTATACTTAAGTACGGCTTCACTGCAGAATTGCTAAGTGCTCAAGTAGGACTTTACTATATAATTGCTAATTGTTGAAATGGTGTAGCCCCAGAATTTCTGAATTGAAGAGCTTATTTCCAAAGTGACTTATCTCCAACAAATACAATTTTTCAGAAAGAGCGATTGTTAAAATTCAATCTTATTCAAGCCAACAGATAACTTTATTTTCGGATACCGTTTAATACGGGAGAAACACCGTTTTGGAACACAATATTTTGCTGCATGACGAGGCCTTTCAACATTATGTTGGCATAAAATTCTAAAAAACGAACGAATATGGAGATACGTCACTTTGGAAATAAGCTCTTCAATTAGCAAACGTAAAAAAGTGGAATTGTGCGATTGAGCATAACTGTCTGTTTTTCAGTTTTCATGGCTTAACTAGATGATGTAGAAAAATACACATTTCCATGCACGCCAATGCTTGTCTTTAATTGACAGCCAATGCACAGTTCAACTTTCACTGGACAGACTATAGATACGTAGTCTACCTAAGGCTTCACTGCAGAATTGCTTAAGTAGATTTCATTACATAATTGCTAACTGCTTCATCAGCGCTCCACTGCATTTTTGCCAAAGTTATTAATTAGTGTTCAAGTTCTTAAGTAGGGCTTCACTGCACTATTTATATAGTTGCTTTAGTAGTGCTTCTGTGCTTCAATGATTATTTTCATGATGTACTGTATATACTGAGTTCTGTAAATTTTTAATCTAATGACGAGATTGGTTAAATCATGATTGTTTATAAGCCAGGAAAAAAAAGCAAAAAAAAAAAAACCGCTTAGGACTGTTGAATAAAAACACGTTTAGACGCTTGGAAGCAATTTTTATTCAAACAAGTTAAAAAAAAAACTTCAGGAACATTAAGGCAAGAGTCCCATTGGTGCACTAATCTATAGATTCCCATCTGATAAAATTCCTGCGGTAATTGGCGGAAACGTTGTGTAATAGCAAACTCTAAGTCGGCATTGGAATTGAACCGCTGTCCTTTTAGTGAAAATTGCTCGAAATTTAAGAAAGTTTCCTAACATTTACTGTCTCACATATTCATCTGATTCTGCAATACCAACGAGTCCTGGACAGGTCAAACCTTTCGTGGATTCCCTATCTAGTCGAAATTTCTTGCACCATTCAACCACTGCCGTATGAGAATAACTATGGTCGCTATATACAGCCTTCATTCTCCTAAAAATTTACATTGGCTGATGCTCTTCAACGGTCAAATATTGAATGACATCATGCAGATTATCTTTGAACTGATCGTCTACCTTAAACGCCATCTTCCAATTTAATCACAACTCTTAGAAAGAAGCAAACTATTATAATAGCTTATTGAATACTTTTAAAGATGAAGTACAGCCAAATAGGAATTGGTGTCTAAATTTTACAATCTAAAAATTGGAAATTATAAGGCACTCTTTTATGCGCACATGGAAAGAAGTAGGCGCGGTGATGCGACCTGATCACGCGTTCAACTAGCATCGCTAAGCATTCTAATCACCAGCGCGTTTTCCCTATTGCAAATGTGTTGGTGAAAAGCTGTATAAAAATTTAAACGATGAAGGAAAAAAAAAAGTTTGATACAGCCTACATGGCTTGAACTCCAGTCCGATATCCTTCCCACTAATGAAGAAAACGTCAGCAGCGACGCGAATAGTTCTAAGAAGATCGGTAATGGTGTTAATGCGCTGCATGCATTTCCTATAGATTTCGGTCTGAAGAATATTTCCCCAAATCGTGAATTAGCAGTATGATTTAAAGATATCTAAACGTACTTTCATTTTGAATGGACTTCCCCTTTAAGTTTTATTATAATATATATTAAGTATAAAATAAAAAGTAAAAGATCAGGAGAGTAGGAAAATAAAATAGCAACGAACATCATATTGTGTGTACAGTAAAAAAAAAAATACAGGGTTTGAAACAAAGCCTGTAAAAAGTGAAGTTTATAAGGCCTTATATTTTATACATAATTTATATTATGTAAGTAGATACTGAATTTAATGTAATTTAAAAGTGTACAACTATTACGCATATCTATTTTATAAATAAGAAAAGCAAATTATCTATCGCCCTGCCTTCGACCTGTCCAGAAGTCGACTTCACACGAGTATATAAAGGATTAGGTTCTATAGTTGTTGTTTAGATTGGAAATTGAAAAACAAAATCGTTGAATAACCACATTAACGGAGTCAGTTTCCTTCCGCTACCCCCTGTCTGCTGAGATTTTTCTTTTATTCCAAACAAATATCTTTAGACATCGGCTTTCTATATTCACATTTCGCTTCTTTGTATTACGCTCCTATTTTTTTCTCCTTTTTCCCGTCTCTCTCTTTCTCTCTCTTGTTCTTCTTCTTCTTTCTCTCTCTCTCTTTCTCTCTTCATTTGGCAATTTGAGTCAGCGGCGTTTCTCCCAGACTGCCTGGCGAACGACGACGAAACGCACCGGGGATTTCACGCCCTCCTCCACCAGCCAACCAACAAGCAAATTTTCAGGGCACGTGCAATTTTTGAGATTTATGAGGGTTCGAGTTCCCTTGCCAGTGACGGTGACAACTCATGGCGCAACCCCTGGCGGGGGCGTTATTTCAATCCGCCCCCTCCTCTTTCAATACCCCCACCACCACCGCCACCTCCTTTCTCCTTTTTTCCTTCTCACCACTTCTTAATAGAGGCTTTTACATGACAATAAATTAAAAATTACTCGCACCTCTGAATTTAATACATGTAAAGAATAAAAAGAAGGGGTTCTGTTGGTTCCACGTTCGTATCTGTATAAATATAAAAAAATTTCTTCTTCGAAATATTTAAAAAATAAAAAAAAAGAGGAGCGCCATCAAACACAAAACAAATGGCTAAAAAGCTGTGCGCTGATTTACAAAGAAGCCAACAACAAATAACAAATATAAAAAATACCCCCAAAAAATTGCCCTTCTACAAAATGCCCTCCTTTGTTTTTATATTTGTACTCTTTTTCCTTTTTTTCTTCTTTTTCTCCTTTCCTATCCGAATTCATTTATTTTTTACGACCCATCGGCAAACTCAAATCGCGCCGCCCGCTGTAAACATCATCTTCTCTCCTCCTTCTCTTGTTGCTCATTCCTTGCTCAACGCTTGTTGCGGTCCAGTGAATTCCAGTGACGATTGAGGAACAAAGGAGACAACAGCCCCCACCTTCTCTCACCCCCCACCCCTTCCTAACCTGTCCTTTGATTGGCTGGCTTACCTAAGGTTGCGAGGGACAAACAATCTCCTGCAATTGGATTCGAACACGCTACCCTAACAGTTATTAAAAGTCATCAACTCATCAAACTGTATCAGTTCTATAAGAAAATCACATTGGTTGTTTTAATTACTTTTTTAATAAAACTTGTTCTATTGGGCGAGATCGGGTTTGAGCTCGCCAGTTCAATGTTTGTATCTTCAAACCTCGGACATCCTCCTGCTGATAGTGAACAGTTTTTCATTAAATTCACTGAACCAAATAAACGAGTCAAGATCTTCATATTACAGCAGATGTTCTTCTCCTCCTAAATTATGTTATAGAGATGCATTTATGTAATGCCTTGCACTAAGTGATCTAATATTTTTGGTACTGAGGGTCCCTTTGCTCGTATTAAGGCACCTACTCGCCAAAGTAGACTTTCCCCCAGAGTCTGGTAGATAGCTTTAAGTATTTCTTCCGGAACAACGTTATGAGTTCAGTAGCACAAATTGGCAGTGTGCCTAAGTTGTATTCATCGCTCAAATTCATCTACAAGTGTAATGAAATTTATCTAGGGGCGGGGTTGAAGAAATGCAGTCCAGTCCATTTTTTCAACCCCTAACTCATCTCCAACTCGATCTACACATATCTTGCTTTGCGACAAAGAGCAATTGTTGGGTTGGTATAGGAATGTTTCAATTCTAAACTGTTCCCACAAACTTAGCCGTACCAAATTCTTCAAAAATATGATGGTAATTTGCATAATTCCAGACCTTGACACCGCCTCCTCCGAACTCCACACCCTGACAATGAGCACCACGCAGTCAGATATGAAGTATTCTCCCGACAGTTCAAAACTCGACCATCTGTTTGCAAAATGTCTGTACTGAGATTCGTCCTCTATTGTTCCATGGTCTAGCTTAAGTTAAGCTTTCACCATTCTAAACATCGTTATGGAACTTAGGGTACCCTATTCCGGAGAATGGTGGTACTTTAAGTGACATTTTGGAACTCTCTAGAGATAGTTTGAGCTGAAGACTTTTGATTTCTGCATGTCGTTTTCTTGGCCTACAAGTCTGCGGTTTCACTTATATTGCTTCTTGAGATTTCCACTTGACAAGGACCGATATTTGCAACAGAATGACAGGTTGCATAGGTGACATCCAATGATGAAACCATTTTGGAGCTACCCTTACTGCATCAATATGAATCTCACATGAATCAAATAAGACAAGTAAGTTAGGACACGTAACACTGTGCTGGAGGGATGAGCTGCAGAGTTCAGTGACTCATCCAAAAATAGATAGTAGGTATTTCGAAGCTTACTTGAAGTTGTCATAATTTTTACCCTGTTTCGGTGAATGTAGTTTCACATAGTCTGCATTCTCACATCCTTTGCATGAGCAAAACATTACATTATACCTCGGCGTGGTCTCTGGTTCGATTCCAGGTCGTCGAGGAATTTTTCTTTTCATTTATTACTCTATTCCATTTGAGTCTAAGGGCTTATCACTTAAGCAGTTTCCTCAATGGAGTGTGAACTCAATAGCTTCATCAATTACAATGATTAGCTGAGTCTAACCATTTTTGACAAGCGCCATGCCATTTTTAATAGTATCTCTAGTTATACTATACAAAAGGACTTTGCAAGGCACCGGCCAAAACCCAACCCCCAAAATCACTCATAAACTATTTCTACCAAACCCCAATAAAAGGGATTAGTTCCTAGAATAATTTATTCAAAGGCAGCAGTTGTTTATTTTTCTCCCTTTTGGGCAGGTGTTGCTGTATGTCTGTGTTTGGGCGGGGGGTTCCCAATGAAATGGCCCCTTGTGACCTCGAGTGGAAGCCAGACAGTACATCAGGCGTTAAAACCCCCATTTTTCCTTCCCTCCTTCTTCCATATTTACGAGACGACGACGAACGACGCCTGTTCTCATCGTTGCGTTGCATATAGACAACCCCGCGCCCACAAGCCGACTTCTCATTTCCTCGCCATTTCTATTTCTCCCTCTCCTCCGCTTTATTTCTCTCACTCATCATCGGTTATTTAGTTGTTGCCAGCGCATCGATATTCGGCGCGTGGAGAGGGCATAATTTCTCCTGTTTTGATCGGAATCCCTGCGAGAGTTTTTGCTGTGGCAAACAAAAAGCCCCACCCCCTCCCATCCGACGAACGTTGAGAGAATCTGAAAGAAAGAGAGATAGGGAGAATCCGAATTGAAGGAAAGAGAGAGAGTTAAAGAGATCTCGGGGTGGCGGGCGGTTCGGCGGAAGAAGCACCGGTTGACCGCTGCCTGCCCCCGTGCCACGGACCGACGACGAAGGATGGCGCTCGCCAGGATTGAATCAGGCCAAGGCGACGTGCTGCATGTAACGCGGTTAGGATTTCCCGAAAGAACTTCATCCATCAAGGAAGGCGAGTAAAAATCTCGAAGCTTATTAAGCACGTGCTCCACATACTCAGCCATTCACGAGGCAATTCTTATCAGAGGCGGTGATTCGGTGCGGACTGCCTTTTTTTCCTTACCCCTCCCCCCCACTCACCCACAAACCTCCTCCCTGCACCGGCGGCAGAAAAGAAGTAAGGCGGCGGCGGGGAAAGTGGGGGTAGAAGAGATAGAGATGGAGTAAAAAAAAAAAAAAAAAAAAAAAAAAAAAAAAAAGCAAGGCCCGAGTCTCTAGCGCTTCAACTCCACTCTACTCCTCTACTCTAAAGAGTAGACGAGGCGGGGGGTTGATAGGCGCTTTCCATGCGTCTGGCATGTACCGCTCCCAATGATAATAGATGAGCAAATAGAAGCGAAAGTCGGCCGGAATCGTTGCCTGAATGCCGGATGCTCTGCGGTACAGAGACCAAACAAGAAACCGGCATCACACACACATACAAACACACGCACACACAGACTATAGCCTTCGCCGTTTCTGCTCCTGACTTCTCTATTTATTCTGGATGGCCCAGGCACGAGAGTAAGCCTTTTTACGTGGCTCTCGGCAAATCTCCTGAGCTGTCATCCACCCCACCATACAAATGTTTCTGCACTGAAGGCGAAATGGGCTCCACCCGCTCCTCTCTTTTTTATATATTTTTTTGCAAATAAATACACAAAAATTCAAAGAACCCTAACTACGCACGCACGCGGCGGAATTTCAAAAATACCCCGACCGAGTATGACGTCGATAGTCTCTAAGTGGTGTCAAACATCTGAAATACTACACAGTTACACCACAATTGTAATGAGGTGAAATCTGAATGAAAACCTGACATGTTCAAGTACAAACGTTTATTTCTCCTCGTAGACAAAAATTTAAAAACTGGCACGTGCCACTTATAGTGCTCACTGTGAAGAAAATTATCAACTCAGCTGTCGAAAATAATTACTAAGCTAAAAATCTGTAATCGAATTTTAAATAAAAAATTATTTCACTTCTTTCAATACCTATACACCGCGTAGATCAGTTGGTTCCTTCTAACTCCCACCCCTGCAACTCCGACCCCAAAGGTTTGGGACAATCAATACCAAACTAAATAGTGAAGGAGATGGTTTGCTACGTTCCGAATTTCAATCTTTTACGTCATAATATGCAGGAGATATGAACAGTACAACAGACAAATTGTAAAACCAATAAGTTGATCCATTATTCCGCTACTTAAGAAATGAAAAGAAAATTTTCACGACGACCTGGAATCGAACAGTGACCACGACTTAACGCGAAACACTTTGCTGGGGTTTCACGGAAGGGGATAAACTGATTGACAATCTAACAGAAGAAGGCATTTCCAGTGCAGTGTATTAAAAGTGTGTTAAAAGTGAAGACAATTCGCGTCAAAGTTGTTTGGATATGGAAGGAGAGAGCAGGCTTAGAACTATCTAAATTTGCTCGTAAAAGCAAGACTACATACAATGATCCCAAATATATTTCCATTTATGGAAGCAGTCATTGAACATCTGCAATTCTATCTGGATCTCTTCAGAAGAGTGAGCCTTTCGGCGGCAATTCGAAACAGACCCCCATCCAACAATAATAATATTATTATTATTATTATTATTATTATTATT
>JAHWFO010060774.1:679622-762662 GCA_023313115.1 Rhysida immarginata
GATTTTCTCGAATGTAGTATTTAGAAAATGTAAAAGGGCTCGAATGATATATCATCTGCCATATGCTGCCAAATTTCTAAAGACTAAGTGACTGCCACCCCCAGAACGCCGACCCCATTAGGAGAATTTGGCTCAAACTTCATAGTGATGTAGGTCTTGCTTAGATACATCAAAATAGGCTTCTCCTGCGTCGATACATCACTTTCAGCAAGATTTCCAGACATCGAAGACGTCACGGTAGGCCTTTTCCGGAATGCCCTTTAGAGCCTTGGTGCAAGCCTCTTTGATGTTGTCAACTGTCCCGAAATGATGTCTTTTCATGGTTGTTTTCAAGCGCAGGAACAAGAAGAAGTTGGGGGAAGCCACGTCAGGACTGTAGGGCGGCTGGAGAACCGTTGACATCTTCGAATCGGCCAGGAAGCGGGTTACTGCTTCGCGTACTCTTTTCTCATCTGCAGGTTGTTCGTCACAATCTCGTGAACGATACTTTTGGGAATGTTTAATATCTCTGCCATTAAACGAACACTCAAACGACGGTCTGAGTTCAAGAGTTCAGTCACACGCGCCACATTTTCGTTGGTGGTGGTCGTTGATGACCTTCCAGCGCGGGCTTCATTGTTGACCTCTTCACGACGTTCAAAAAATGCCTTGTGCCACGGTAGACTTGGCGTTCCGATAAACAATCATCACCAAACGCCATTTCCACTGCGGACTTGCCGAGTTTCACACAAAACTTGATGGCAATCATTTGCTCAATCGAGCGCTGCATGGTAGCTTGCACGGGAGACAAAAACAAGGTTCACGATAATGTCTGTACTACTCTCGGACGGTCGGAGACGACTGAGCGACCGCGGATGCGTAAACTGAGTCCTCCCTCCATCGATCCATACCGCTCCGAGCGCACTGCGACGTGTATTCGCTTCACAATAAGATCACTGACATTACTTTTCGGACAAACCCATGTACACGTAGACCTTTTGGTCCCCTCTAATTTCCACCACCGTAACTCCGGCCCCAGAGGGCTAATCAAAACCAAACTAAATTGTGAAAGTGCCCATACCCAGAGTAAGCTACAGCCTGAATTTCAACCTTCTGCCTCTAAAAATACGTAAATTATGAGGGGGACGGACAGACGGACATTGTCAAACCAATAAGTAGTTCAATTCTTCCACTACTTAATAATAATAATATCCGTCCATGGCGAAGTTTCAGATGAGTTTCAGATGACGAAGTAAAGGCAAGTTCAGGACGTCCGCTTGTGTCAGAGGAGAACCTGAAAAGATCGTATTTTCAGTGCAGTCCCATAAATCTGTGTATTTGCATACAAGTTGCATAATCTACCTAACCTAACCTTCAGTTCTTCCTCTTCTTCTATTAGGTCGTTCATTAAAAAACGGGCCAGCGGATATTGTAGGAAAAGTATCGTATGCACGAACCAGGACCCTGGGCTAAGGTGTAGATACGAATCTGACGAATACGAAGCAGGTGCTTTTCCCCGCTGTTGGGAGCACTGTCTAGCACGGAAATTAAAAACTGATGACAGGCACCCAGCGTGGTCATCCAGTCAGTTTCGTAAAATGTGCGCGCAATAGGTCCCGCGTGGTACCGCTGCAGCGACTTCAGCGACATGCTCATGCGACAGGCCCCTTGTTGTGGTGTCAACTCATGCGGGACCCATTGCGCGCACACTTTACGGAACTTCAGCGTTTTAATGATTTGACATGAACCTTACCGCGGCTGAGCCCGACTGATGCACAAATGTCCGAGATTGTAACGCGACGGTCGTTCCTGATGAGCTTTTCCACTTTGCCAAATGCTCATCTGTCACACACGTACTCCACTCTACAGTACGTGCGCCCGTATCGGAATCGCTTGTTCCACTCTTTCACCCTTGTGACTAACATGCAGTACTCACCGTATACCTGCACCATTCGACGACGGATTTCACGACCCCCTACACCTTCTGCCGTCAGGAACTGCACAACTCCCCGCTGCACTTCTTTGGATGCCGGCATTGCGGCCGTTTCACGTCGCGATCATAGCAACTGACTGACTGGACGGCCACGCTGCGCGCCTGTCATCTGTTTTTAATTTCCGTGCTAGACAGTGCTCCCAACAGCGGGAAACAACGCCTGCTTCATATTCGTCACGTTCGTATCTACATCTTGGCCCAGTCTCCTGGTTCGTGCATACGATACTTTTCCTGCAATGTCCGCTGGCCCATTTTTTAATGAACGACCTAATAATTAAACGTTTGTCCTCAGACCACCAAAAGTACGAGAAATTAAAAAGCTGGTCAAACTGAAAATCCTTTCGTCTACACCTACGCTTTACAGGACATTTTTGAGAAAAATTTGAGTCCATCTAAATCAATTCGCTGTCCTAATATGAAATGGACAAACTTTCACCAACGGTTTATTGGTCTTTAGTTTTTCAGGGTTATCGAATGTATCTCATAATACTAGATAGACTGAAGATACGAATGAGTGGCCTTCATAGAATCTACCGTATACACTCGAGTTCTTCAATTAAAAAAATGAACTGACGGCATCAACTTCACTAGTTTGTTCTTTATCTATCTACATGATGATCAAATTCCACAAGGGAGTTCGCGTAAAAGTTAAAAAACTGATAATGTCAACACTCAATATGCTCTCCATCATTCTTAATGGACTTGCGCCATCTGCCTGGAAGTGCCTGGGTTCCAACAAAATAAAAAGTATTATCTTGTCCTCGCAAAACTCATGCACCATTTTATGTATCGACGATCATCCAGATATTTTTAGCGGCCCAAATCTGGCGAATAAGGAGGATATAGCAATGCCCCATATATAAGTTTTTCTCCAGAAAAGCATTTTGTATTCCTAACAATATGTGGGCGAGCAGTGTCTTGCAGCAAAGGAATTCCTTGACTTTTAACATACACCTCAGATTTCTGCTGGGTTCTTGCCTTCAGCGATTAAGAAACGTCTGACTGACCGTACTCTTCATTGGAGTAAGCTTCCAGCCGACCCGACATTTTCGAGGCTGCTGGCTTTTCATCATTACGTAAGCGAAAGCGTAGTCGGGTCAAAATCCTTCACTAGAGAGCGCATTACACAGCCTGCAGGCCGGAAACGAAGGAAAAAGATTTTAATAAGAAATCTGTTGCTAAATTCTGAAATAACGATCGCCAAGTGCATAGTCGACTGCTCTTGAATTGTAGACAAGAATAAGGCAGTTGTCGATGGTCAAAATCTACGCTAGAAAATCGACGGTGTAGAGTCTGTACACTGTAGACTCTGTAGACAAGTAGACAAGTCGTGTTCATGTTAGCTCGAATCGACAAATGCGTCATTAACCACGTGACCATCGACACTTGTCGACAGTCGACTGCTTGTCGATGAGCTCAGCCTAGACCCCCTAGTGCCTTCTTTGCCTCGACTCTTTTTTGGTCTCATTTTCTAATTTCGGTACAAGATGACAGTAACTAACTTACTCAAGAGCTCATCCAAGACCTACTAGGTTGTTGAAGTAGACGACCAGTTGAACACCATCCACACACCAAATGGGGTGCACATGGAGATGTATTGAACCTTTGGGATTGCCAAAAAATTTAAGAGCTGCCAAACATTAGATTTCTGCAGATTCCTGATTACGTCTCATTGTGTACACATTTTATGGACGCACTGTATACGAAAATTTAGTAGGGGAGAGGGGGGGAACTTCGAAGCTGATCTTTCGAATTTCAATTAGGTGAGCTAAAAGGGAAAGAAGTAGAGAAAAAGGGGGGAAAACATGGGAGATGAAAAGCACGCAAAATTTAAGATAAAAACGTGCTGCATCTCGAGTGGCCTCCCCATGCATTATAAACAGAAAGGGGGATAGAAGGGGGGCGGGTAAAACGGAATACGCAAACGAAAAAGCCGCTAGTTTATCGTGCATTAGTCAAAATGAAAAGGGGGCTACTTTCTGGGGGTAGGCGGGTGGCAACTGATTTCCCTCTAAAAAATTTCTTTCAAACTACACGAGAAGGGGACGCATTCCTCCACCCAAACCTTATTCTTTCTCCCTTCGCTAGCAGCAGTTGCGTGTAGGTGGGGGTAAAAGAGTGGTGGGGCAGTGGGCATTCCATCAACAGGCAGCGGCGCAGATTTATTTATGAGCCCTTGCTATTGGTCTGAGGTCTGCAGTGGAGATGAAAAGCTTTACCTCCGCGTTGCCTCTATCTTTGCAACGCTTGCCTGCTCCTTCTAACCCCCATCTACCCCCCACCCCCGCCCACAAACGCAACCCATACGCAAGAAAGCATTACGACAAGGAAACAGAGCTCCACCGCAAACTCCTTTGACTGTCTGAGGCTTCAAAAGCCACATCAGGCAAAAGAGATTCATCCCCCTCACGGCACATATACCTCTCTCTCTCTCTCTCTCTCTCTCTCTCTCTCTCTCTCTCTAACACACTTTCACGAGCTCCATCCATTCTTTTTATCCCTACTAATGTTGTAACATCCAATCAATCCGTCTCTTCACCGCCCCCCCCCCCAGAACTCATAAACACTGTTCTCGGTTTCAGTTTGCACAATGATTTTTACAAAAACTGAACACCCCCCTAAAAGTGTAATATTCCATGCTTTACATATAAACAAATTAACAGGGGTCATTTTCTCATGAAAATGGGCAGCTACAATACAGGAGCGTGGATACTCTACACACTTATCTTAACCAGGTTTATCCGTCAAAAGGAGCATACAAAGGTAAAATTCCAGCAAACGGGGGGGGGGGGGTCCTTGCTCGAGGTCCTGGCTGTCCTTAAGCCAGATATTCCCAGGACTAGGTGGACAGGGGTTTATTCCAATTCAACTATGTCAACTGGCGCATGGCCTTATGGTCCCCTGGATTAGGTGGGCGAGGTTTTGTCAGAAATCAACATGTCGACTGGTGCAATGAAAAACTTTCTGACTAATGCAATGCTGGAATGAGTAATGTGAAGCGACTAACCAAGTTTACCCATATTTCCAACTAGAGCTGAAAATGTGTGGTGTAAGGCGAGGAGAAAATGAGTGTGTTGTTCCCACAGTGAAAGGTTGGCCTGGCTTTCTACCTGATGGTTTGGCCTTTGATATTCAGTTGCTGACAATTCACAAACGCCCATGAACACTCAATTATACGTTGGACAAGTAAAGGCTTCCTACACTGCAGAAGTTCGGTGAAGGGCTTTTTGTCTACCATCAGGAAAAAGTCTTAGCTAAGTTCACCAGAAAAAAAATACCTCGAAAAAGATACATTCAGTACAAATACTGGATTGGCCAGCTCAAGCTCCGACTTCAATATACCATCTCTGGGGTGAATTAAGAACGAGTATCTGAGAAGCAGCAAGAAACGCTTCAACTGACCGAGGCCTTGATGGATCAATAAGCGAACACATTGGAGCTCTGCAATCAGATGTCTGTGGACACTAGTCCTTTTTAGTCTCTAAAAATCTGTAGAATCACTCAAATAGCAGAGGAGCATTCGACCTAATCCGCATCTGATGCTCATTACATCTGCGCAGTAACAGTGTTCCAGATGTTCAGTGTTCAGTCTTCCGTTTGAGAACACAAAGTTACTTCTCTCTACAGAATCAATTTTCACTGCCGGTGAATATAAAATTCTAATGGAAGCGAGCATTCTGAAAGAAATCGACCTAATCCTAATCAAACACACAATTTCACTTCGCAACGGTGTCCTCCAAGCGTTCCTTGACTCGGGGTAGGACCATCGAGTCCATCTCTGCGGAATTCACAGGGGAGACATTCCCTGCAAATGCTAGATGCCGACGTTGCTCTCATTCTCTGAGAGAGCGGGAAATTTTATTTATTGGGGTCTGTTAGGCTTAACAACCCATAAATATCGCGAGATGCTGCAAAATGTCTGCCTTTCTCAGAAGAATTTCTTGAAGGATCTGGACTTGGAAATGGAAAAAACATTACACAATGCACTGAAATCCAGAAAGTTTATAATTTCATTTTTTTTTTAAATACACTAAAGAGTATAAGGTTCCTTAACCTGATGGTAGTCATGAAGACAAATCCTTTTTTGCCACAAAATATCAAAAGATGTCAACAGAACCCTCAGAAAAGCGCATGACTGATTTGGAGGAGCTGTTAGATTTTTGGGCGCATCGAAGGCCATTTGAGCCTTTTCATGTAACTATTCTTTTCAAATATTCATGATATAAAACAAACACCCACGCCAAAATTCGAACCTGCTATAGACGAAATTGGAGAACTGGAAAGCCTACGCCCCAACACGTTGGTCGCCGAGCTGGTCCAGAGGAGTGAAGAAGTTCAGTCGCTGCCTATAAAATATATAGAAGACCTAATATAGGTCAATGCGAAAAGACCCAAGGAGGACAAGGTCTAGTTGGGTTGGGATCCCTGTGTTCAGAGACCGCTGCTGACCTAGTCACAAGGACCAAACGGCGAGAAAGAAGCCACGATGAAGCACCGTCTCCCGGTCATGAAATTCACGATGTAGGGCGGGTTAAAGCTGCAAAAATTAAACATTAGGTCTTACCATGGCAAGTCGAAGGTTGTGGCCGCGATTGCTTTAATAGAGAACTTTGCAAAATCTTTAATGATTGCCGAATTCATATAGGGAGCCTGCAGGCGTCGAGGAGGTGACTCAGGAAAGGAACCCAGATCCACATGGGTAGACTGGCGAACATGTAACGAGGTCAAATCGCTCTAAATAATAAAAAAATGCAAGAAGGGGCCGTAGCCTGTGATCATCTGAGCGGTCCGGTGATGCAAGCGGATTGTATCGGTCGCAACCCTCGGAAGAAACTTGAGGACCGGTCTCCCCTTCGTAGAGTTGTCCCATTCCCTCTGCCATGTGTTAAAAGATTCCCTGTACAGGGAGCTTTTCAGATGGCTGACCGGCGGTTTAATTCCATGAATCAAGCCCGCCGGGGAAAGCAATGCCGCCTTCCTTGCAGCCGCGTCAGCCAGCTCGTTGCCGGGGACGCCTACGTGAGATTTGATCCAACGTAGGGTGATCCTACGTGAGTCGACTGTCTGCAGTAATGCAGCTCTGGCAGCGATGGTCTGCTCCGAGGAACCCCTGTTGCTCGTAATTGCTCTAAGAGCCGACAGCGAGTCTGACAACACCGTGACCGACTTTTTTGGCGTGATTCTTGATTGATAGAGCCACGTCAGAGCTTCCTTGATGGCCTTTGCCTCTGCTTGAAGTACCGAGCAATCAGGTGCTAAACTGAATATCTGTTGGTGGGTCACGGTGAAGCCCTCTAGAACAACAAAGGCTTCACCTGTTTTGCCGCCAATGTTTGACCCGTCTGTATATATTTCAATGTCTCTGCCATAGCTGCTGTTGCCATCACACAGCACCTCAACGCTTCAGGCCTCCCAAGGTGGAGGTTGGGAGGAGAATCCGGCTGGTGCCTCGTATTCAAGAAAGCCGCTAGTGCGGTGTTCCTGGAATCTGTGGCGGAGGAGTGCCATGAGATGGGCAGCCATTTATGACCTGCAGGGCCTCCGTGGAGACCGTGCGGTAGGCTCTCGCCAAAGACAAGGAAGATAAACAATACAGCATACAGCAACCTCTCCACCACAGATTCCAGGAATCTGTGAACCTGGAATCTGTGAACCTCGCTCACCGCCTCGGCTGCCCCTGTCTCTCAGTCCATAAAGATAATGAATGAACAAGAGTGGCGACAGTATGCGCTTTTGGCGGACTCCAACATCCACGGTGAACATACCATCGTAATGCAATTCACCCGGCCACAGAGCTCAGGCTTTCGTACAGAGACATAATAGTACTTGCCCATCCATTCCGTATTCTTGTAGCACTTAACCTCTGTCTCACTATACGAAAAAAGCTGCCAGGCAGTATGGGAAACCCGCGTTAGCAATTGTCATCTCTCCTGATCAACGCACAGCCAAAAAAAAGACTAAAATGAAATTGAAACGACGCTTCATGATTTTGAATACTGCGCATACGCATTGGAGACTACTTTGCGGGGCGTAGGTGAAAAAAACCTTGACGTGTTTTCCCACACTGCCTTGCTGTTTTATTCAAATAGTGAGACCGACTATAGCATAGGCTTTCCCAGGAATGATAAGCAAAGAAATGACTCGATAGTTGTTGTAATTCACATGAGCTCCCCTTTTAAAGCTAGAGGCCACAATACCTGTCTGCCGTTGTTTAGGAGCTTGGCCGGATATCCAAGCATCTTGAAACACGAAGTCAGTCACAGGAAACCATCATAAGAATTTTTTTCCTGATCCTGTTGGCCGATTACGCTCGGAAATGACAGACAATCACAGGAACGCATTACCGGACTACTCCAGCGGCAGTTATCGGGCGCCACCAAGATCAAGCGCCGGGACAACTATTCAGGTTACGTAGGACAAGAGACTGCGACACTTGCGGCGACCCTTCGGTAGAAATTTCTGCCTCACTAGCTCTTCCTCTTACCACAGACATAGAACACGCCGATTCTACGATAATGCGGGTCATCTTTGGGATGGGTAGTTTTTTACAGGGCCAAACAGAAGACGTCTACAACAACAGACTCCGCATCTGCTATATCACTGAGATAAATGCACAGATCAGGACAAACCACTCTTTCGCTGCGCGTGCCATGGTTTGTGGACTTCTCACTTCATGGTAATTTTAAGGACTTTATTAACGAACCCTCGTATTAACCAATTAAGTCACTGACTCAAATTGGCAATTTAGTCCACTCGACATAATACCATCAAGCGCCAGTATTTACCAATCTCAGCTTGAAGGCTTCCACTCCTCAGCGAGAGGAAAAAGGGAGGGGCCTAGAGGAAGTCTCTCTTCCGTTAATCGATAAGAATAACACTGAATTTTTGCTACCGATCATATAGCCAGTGACGTCTATCGATTTATCGGGAATCCTTTTCCATGAGGCAGCGCAGTACCCACTGAATTGGAAAGCAAGCAAAGTAAAGGAGAGAAGATCCAGAGCAACAAAAAATAAAATGTTCAACACTCGCATTCGGGAATTTTTCCTCAGATTTCAACATCCTAACCGATACCTCCCATTTCAGTACTAATTTATTTTCTAAGGGTCTCCATTGCGCAATTATTCCAAAAAATGGATTTTCAGGATCTTGAAATAATTAATGAAAACAGTTCCTCCAATATTCGCAAGGAACATCAAGACAAGAAAAAACTTCTTCTTTCGACGCCCCTGGTCGAGAAGAGAAAAGCGGGGGCAGTGAAGCGGGGGTAGAGGGGATAAAACTCTTCAGTCGACAACAATGCTTTTCTAGTCCCAAGGCACCTTGTGGCATTTCTGAAAAGCTACTCGAGAGATCAAGTTTCAACCTTTTGTCCATCAGGTGGCTCTTACCTTCCGCTTCCTTTTTCTTTCTTTCTTTCCTTTCTTTCTTTCTTTCCTTTCTTTCAGAGACCTAAACACTTGGTATCCAACCCTCATAAAACCTCACACCCTCACACTTTGGCATTTCCTGCCAATAAGAAGATCGAAGAGCCATTACTTTTACATACACGTACGTGCATTCACTAATAATACACAGAAATTAATAATTCCATAGAATTCTCATTTATGCTCTTTTTTTTTATTTGAATCAGTATATCCTAAAAAGAAGTAAAGAAGAAATCTACGTTAATTTGAACCTTTTGAATTAAACCTAACTTTCTTATAGAACTCCTGCATTCGGTGAATCCAGTTCAAGGTACAAGCAAATTTATTCACCAGTGGCGACCTACAATTCCACAGTCATACCGTGCATGACTCACAAACACTTGTCAACAGTTAAGCATAGCGTGGCACAGAATCTCAAAATTGCCATATTCCCACAAATAGGACAATAAAGAGGATGACATAGTCTTCCTCCCCGTTCAGTGCCGCAGTATAATGGTGTAAGTGAAATGCAGCCATGTAGGGGATGCAGCAGCGTAAAAACATTATATTTTAGGTTAGGTTATCAAGATAAAGAATACACAAGAGCATTATGGATATTTATTTCGATGAAGAAGACGTCGTTGTACCTGAAAGCGAACCTAAGGAAGCAAAGCACCCCCCGCCTATACCTGAGGAAGATATTTCCCAGTGATTAGTAATTAGCATTATGGCCTAAAGGGACGTGGAACGAGGTACAAGTATGAGCTCGAAAAACGCCTACTCTTATTTTTTATTAACTCTAAGTAATATTTTTTTATATTTAATCCCAGTACGCAAATTTTACGAATTTACACGTGATACACATGATACCTATTTTAAGGGAGCGTTCATAAACTACGTGGTTCCATTTTGATCTCCTTTAACACTCCCCTCCCATGTAGCCTAACGTGGCTTTTGCATCCACATCCCCCCCCACCCCGCCTCTTTCGGGTGGAACGTCGTGTTTTCTTAATGATTCCAGAAGACATTTGTATCGTATTCTGTTGCTAGAACTATCGTTAAAATTATTGCGTATATAATGAATATGATCGATATTTGCTTTATGCACTTTTTTTTAATAATACAAATATTCTGAATTAGCAACTGATGACACTAGACACTGGAAGGTTGCAGATTGACATTTCAATTGTGGATCGTATAGGAAGTACCATGACTGGTTCAGGATCCTTGTCCGCTTATTTATTTATTTAGCGCATGACATAGAAATGAACATGTAAACAAGGTAACAAAAAAATATGTACATTATTGTAGGTTATAGTCTTATATTGAGGGTATCAATCCGGTCGAAAACAGGCTTGTTTGCTAGATTTGATTGTAGTATTTCTTGGATTGTGTAAATGGAACATGTTTCGGCTATGTGATTTGCAGTTTGGAGTTCACTACATAGACATTGGGGAGATTGACTCATGCCCCACTTGTGCAACATATAGGCGCAACGTCCATGAGCACATTAAGTACAGACTCTTTGAAAGAGTTCTTCTATCCAGACTCTTGTTGAACCTCATATCCCCCACCCCCTGAACAATCTGGGTTCCGACCTGGAAGAAGCTGTTGCGAGCAAATTACTTGTAATCACTACCTATATTGAACAGAGTATTGAGACAAAACTCAAAACAAGAACTATGTTCATCGACCTCTCGCAGCCTACGACTCAGTCTGAAAAAAGGCCTCCTCCTAAAACTTGCAAGAATTGTCAAGTGTAAGGCCATCATAAAATTGTTTGACCAAATGTTCTCGAACAGGAAAATTAGAGTCTCACTAGGAGATGATAAAATCTCCTACATCCTACAAAATGGCTTACCTCAAGGATCCGTCCACTCCCCAATATTCTTCAACATCTTCATCAGTGGCCTGTCTCCGTTGCTATCCCGCAAATTCATATACGCTGATGATATAGCCATTGCAACTCAAAACCAAAACTTTACCAATCTTGAAAATACCCTAAACAAAGAAGCTTTGAAAAAATATTTCGCTAGATAGGGGTCTCAAACCCAATCCTACCAAGTCCATCGCCTCATCCTGTCACCTCAATAACAACAAAGCAGATCAAGAATTAAGAATACAGTTTTGTAATAAACAACTCAAATATGACTTCAATCCGACCAATCTCGGAGTCACTCTTGATCGCTCCCTCACACATACATCACACTTAACCAAAACAAAAGCAAAGATGGTCTGCTGTCGTTTGTTAATGTGTGAGGAACCACTTTCTCAGTTAAATATATGCAAGTACCCTGAGAAAATGAAATAACAGTTGCTAAGGTTGATTCCTGGTATCTCTGTAATTTCATTAATTTATGGAGGCTGATTTTTTTCAGGATGGACACCGGACGTCTTGCACGCATGTCATTTTCAAAGGATTCCCACTTGCAACGAAAAATCGGTAGCTGCTGAATATACTCCTAGTGATAATTTACGCGTCAAGTCCAGTTACGCCACACGATGGCTCTATCCGACGAAATCGAAAAGTCCTCAGTGGCGCTTTACTGCGGCAAATCTTAAAATTATTAACTGTAGCCGTATAATTATTTATTTATGAAAAGGTATATTGTAATATCCTTACTAGAAATAATACTTTGCTTAGCTAGGAGAGCTAAAAACAACATTTCCAACTCGACCAAAACACCCCTCTAGAACATAAATGCATTTTCCTCCAGTTGCGCCACCTTCAGAGTCCTCCTCATTAAATTCGTAATCCTCTTACATAAAATTATTACAGGATTCCCTTGCTTTACATTTCATCAGAATAAACCATTCCTATATAAAAAAGAAAGAGGAAAGGAATGAAAAGAGAGAGTGAGAGTGGGGAAAAAAATAATAAAAACTCGACCCATCTTCCTTTCCTTTTCCCTTTCCTTTTGCATTTGCAGCGCTACTTGTTGCTATCGATCGAGAATTATCGAACACGGACCAGACGCAACGGAGAAAATACATCGACCACCGGCAACCCAGGGACATTAGGCAAAAGAAAGACGGTTGGAGGGAGAGGGGGGGGAGTAGAATTCCCCAGAAAAAAAAGCCCCCCTCCGTTTGCGAGCAACCATTCGTTTCACTTGTGCCGTCTCCACTCACCTGTGTATCGCCATTCCGTGCAATTTTCATCTCTTCCGATTTTTCATCTCCATCACAACAAGAATCCATGGGACCGGCAATGAATCGTTACAATATCTGCGTCAACTAGATAGATTATCTAAGAAAGAAAAAGAAAGAAAGAAAAAAAGATTTTCGTTTTAAGTTCGTTTAAAATCGATGAAAGTTGGAGGAAAAGGAATTAGGCACTGGGGCGACCGCTTGGGGCGCTCTATTCTAATAGGCTTAAGTTTTTAATACTCCATAAAAAATAAATATTCATCCTTCCTAACCAAAGAGGCACTTAAGGGAACCGAAAATTTGATTTCTTGGGACTCAACCGGTCTCTACTTACAAAAATATGGAAATATTACTCCATTTGCATATGCGAGACATATGTAAAGGGTGTCCCAAAAATGAGCTGTCATTTTAATTTTTTAATAAAACACATTTTCCATTGGAAAATTTGTAATATATTTGCTTTATTAGAAAAAACCCCAGAGATTATGTGCGATACAAAACATCTGAAACGACCGGGAAATTTCAGCAATATTGTGTCGAATTTCAACTTTGAGGTCCTAAAATCAGTGGTTTATTGATGTACACTTTATCCTTAAGATAACTCCAGAGAGAGAAGTCTAACGGTGACAAGTCACATGATCTTGGCGGACAATTCACATCACCTCCCTGTGAACTGTTTTCGTAAAATTTTCACCGTTTTTGAAGTGAATTTTTACAATTTCTACGCGATGTTCGATTGTGTAATTTTGCATAATTTAACCACAATGTTTAAAAATCTCTACTCTGGATGTACCATGAATAAAAAGGTGGCAAATTCGAAATGTCAGTTCCATATGATTGAAACGTGTACCTTTTTAAGGTGTTGGGCGAATCTAATCATAGAACTTGATAAGCATGAGAGGGAAAAAACTGACTGGCTTCGAAAAGGGGCTACTATATGTTGGTGTTCGTCTAGAAGGAACCACGTTTGAAACAACGAAGCAGCTAACCGGATTCTCGAAAGGTGCGATATCCAAAGTATTCAATGATCCACAATCTTTGTCTAACTGTGCCTCAAAGATATTCAATCTACCATGGACGTTTAAAATAATTTAATAGCAGGACTTCATACGGTATTTGGATATGAGTTCATGAGGGATGATGAACAATGAGGCAAGGATAATGAAAAGCGGGATGGTTGTTTCTATAATGATAATTGATTATTGAGAACTTTTAAAAGATTCGAAATTAACGGACATTATTTTGACCTATATCTGGTAGAACTGGAATGGAGTCGGTTAATATGTGGTAAGTCTAGTACTATGACTGTGCGTACGTGCTTTTGTCCTCCCAGAATTCATACCGCATTCAGTTGTGTTCTGATTGATTGAGTCACTGCCACCCCCGCTGCCTGAATCGAACACGCCGAACTTCGACCGTCTGCTTGGTGGACGCCGCGCGGCCTTCAAACGCGCGGTTCGAATTAATTGGGAAATGGTTCGCAGAACCGTGTGCCGCGAGGAATTTGTGAAACCGGCTTTATGCCCTGATAAAGCTTCCGCAGTACTTAACAGTTGGAAGAACACGTCTTCTACCGCTGGACCTTATCACATTGTACGAGGTCGCTATTTTGGATGAAGTTCCCTCCACATGTCTCTATCCATCGCCCAACTCTCCCAACATTTTAGACCCGAGTTCCTCCTTTTCTTTATACACCCTCTTATGCTTATCAGAATATGTTCATATGCCGTTGTAAACTGTATATGTCATCATATCCTTTGATCCTGTACACCAGCTAAGCGGGCAAATAATAAATTGCGTGAGGTACTAACATGACTCAGGTAGGTCAGGATTAACCAGCGCATGCTGATAATGAAGAAATTGAGGCTTCCCCCCTGCCAGCTAGGTGGCTATTCACACGGCGGCAGCAAAAGTATGTTATATCATTTCCACTTTAACTCAAAACATGACGTCAATTTCAAATCTTCAAATGATATAAGTGCTTCTATATTTTTTATCTTACCTTATATTTTATGGGATCTCTAAGCATTTGTCTCAAATGTATGACAGATAACTTTCTTTTGTAAAACAACAGAAAAATTATTAAATAAACATAATAGAAGTCATTCTATAAAAAGAAGAATCGCTGACAGAAAGTACTTGACATTTCCATAGTCCCATCTCTGAAACGATGTAGAACAAAGGAAACGAATTAAGAAAGGACCGTGAGCGACAACGGAGACGAGAGAACATTTAAATCAATTCCAAAGACTCAAAAATTGGAATAATTGTATTTCACAAATGAGAAAAAAATGGATTACGGAAATTTTTGATCTCCCGGCGTGAAAGAAAGATAATTTCAACCCTCCTCCCTAACCCCCGCCACCGTCTCTCAGAGCTTCATAATTAAAATTGCTCCCTCGTTCTCTTCAAACGATTTCATTTCTTTTCAAACGGAATTTCCAACCCCCTCAAAAAGAAAGAACTCACTCTGTCTGGCATTTCATCTTTTGTTTTCTTGTAAACGCCAATAAAAATCGAATTTCATGAATTTATATTAAATAACAACCCAAGATTAAATTAAATTTTTTTAATACCCCAAAGCAGTCAGAACAAATTTTTCTATTAATCCTCTTAAATAATGTAGAACTGAAATCTCATATAGGGGTGTCTCAAACCATTAAGGTCAAAATTCTACAGATTGCAGAGTACTGCAAACTTCAAATCTTAACTAAGGAGATCTAAGAACTAGAGAAGGTTAAGGCAATTAACAATGAACGATTTTGACCTTCTTGCCCGATTCCTCGTGAATATATCATTCGTGACGATTGCTCGAACTTTTAAAGCACGTGCAATGTGAGTATTTTGGGATAGGTAACCAATGGTCAGAAATGTATATTTCGGACATCACGAGATCTTGAACGCGTAATACATGTAAGGAACAAGCTGTGCCAGATGCGAACTGTGGCGATCCGTGAATAATTTTTTTTCATAACAAAACTTATAAAAATATATATAAAATTAAAATAAAAAATAGTAATACAACAACACCACACATGATATAAAGACCTATGGTCAAGAGTGTTGGGTAATGACCGAAAATGCGATCACGGATATAAGCGGCCGAAATGAGATTCCTGAGATGTGTGGCTGGTGTTATACTACTAGACAGAGTGCACAGCAGCACAATAAGGAAGTCTTTAGGAGTGAGCCGCTACTTCTTCGCATTGAGAAGTCTTAATTGCGTTGAAATGGTTACGTGACGTGTAAGAGATCAAGGGTATAGGCCTAGAATTAGATGGCTTGAGTCGCTTGGGTATTACCCTTGGGAATATGCGCTTAATAGAGGAAGATCTTGAGCGTTGGAGATCCTCCATAGGCCTGCGACCCTAACGAATAAACGGGTTTGAAAAGTACGTAAGTGAGAACACATATTTTGTAAAGCTGCTTTAATTTTCTAACAAACAACTACCTACTGCATGTGCTAGCTTGCAAAGCAATGTTCCCATGTTGACATTTGCTTCTGTTTACAGTTTATGCCTTGTCGAAGATGGCGCATTACCCGTCAAAGAATTGCAGAGGAGCATTTAATGTATCGTGCAGCAAGACACAGTATGTGGAAAGCCGAACAGATGTACAGAGAAAAGTTTCCCAATAGATAGTCAAATTGGAAGGTATTTCTCGCTTTGGATAGGAACTTACGAGAGGCTGTCGTTCAAGAAAAGAACTTTTCGCACACCAGACTTTGAGGTGATGGTATTAACTATGTGGCAGAAGAACCATCAGTAAGTAGCCGTCAAAAGTCCATGCATACTTCTTATCTAAATATTATTAGCAAGTGTAGAAATTATCTGTACAAGGATTTGGGGAGGATACTGTGCAAGTAATGGGGCCAATACTGAGTTCATTTCTGTCAATGGTTTATCCAGCGTGTATTGTTCACAAATGAGGCGTGTTTCCTCCGTGATGGCGCTTTCAATAACCGAAACAGTCCCGTTCGAAGTGGCGGCAATCCATGCTCTTCGATACTGATGTCAGCGAACACTTGGGCAACAGATTCTTTATCATTAGATAGGAAGGAGAGATCCTGCTCCATGGCCAGCACGATCACGTGATCTCACTCCTCCGGATTTTTTACTATGGGGCACATCAAGTCGTTAACATGTGAAATCCCAATAGAATCCGATGCGACACTGACTGCCAGGTTCCAAGCTGCCTGTCTCCTTGTAAAACAGGGACCAGAGATATTTGAAAGAGTGCGGCGTTGTAATGTATGTATTGAGACTGGTGGTCGTCACTTTGAACACTTGAGCTGTAGGTGTTGCTCTACAGCGGGATGCACAAGTCAACTTCAACTTACAGTTGTTATAATTTTGAAATAAATAAAAACACAGTAATCGGATTTTAATCTTACAATGGACCACCATCATCAAACTATAAATAAAGGAGAACATGTGAGTTCGTCAGGGAAACAGTTTTGCATTCTTGTTTGGCGTGTAAGCATTGTTGGGGCTGGCTTGAAGCACACGCCAGAACTAAAAAGTCACCTGATTATTGTTGTCTGAGCAACAATTTTTATTAAACTATAAATAAAGGAGAACATTTGAATTCGTCACACGAAACAATTTGAATGTGCGAGCTTTGCAACAATATGAACTGAATTTGAAACTAATTACTGCGCAAACTGCGCGCGGATAAAATCTTGTTAAACTATATTCAGTCAAATTTTCAGGTCTCTGCTCCTACTAACAATAACCAAAATTATATCCGACAACCTATTATTTGGATGGGCAAAAGTAAGTTGACATAGAATAAAAATAATTTAAAATCACAACTAATATTTTGTATTGCCACCTTTAGTTCTGATAACAGCTGCAAGGCGTTTTGGCATACTCAAAATCAAATTTCGTACCACAGTTGTCGATATTTCTTTCCAAGTGTCCACAAGATTGCATCTGAAATCATTGAAGTTGTTCCGTGATTATAATGGCACTTTTTGGTCTAATAAATCCCACAAGTATTCTATGGGATTTAATCTGGTGATTGTGAGGGCCATTGTAGTACACTGGTTTTTATTTTAAACCATTCAACTAGAAGCTTCGATTTGTGCTTCTGATCATTATCTCGTTGAAATATATAATTTCATGGAAGCTTCAATTTGTTTACAGATTCTGCTAAATTTAATTCCAAAATGTCTTTATATACAAAGCGATCCATTATTCCATCAATGAAATGTAAATTACACACTCCATTAAATCCCATACATTCCCACACCATAACTGACGACGAATGTTTAATAGTCTTCTGAGTGTTCTTTTTGTCATGTGCATTTGCATCCTGTCTGAATATTGTCTTCTTCCGTTTATTGCCAAATAATTCGAATTTACTTTTATCCACAAAATCCTCTTCCAAAAGCTAAACTTCAAGGGCAAACTTCAATCTACGAGGGTAGTCCAGAAAGTTTCTTCCGGTTCTAGAACCCGTGCCCAAGAAGGGCTTATTTTCCGAGGGGGTGTTCATATTTTTCAAACAAATTATTGCATTCGAATTCTGAATATCTTTGCTATATTACATCCAAGAATCAACTTTCTGACTATACATCTGTGAGTGCCATCAACGGTCTGAAATGGACCTTTCACGCAAGCATATTCGAGCAATAATCTTCTAAGAGTATTCTGGAAAGATCAGTGCTGCACAATGTCACCGAAACATTTGCCAACGTTTAGGTAATGATTACTGTTAGTTTACGTACAATAGAAGAATGGTATCGCCGGTTCAGACGCGGAGATAACACTCTTCAAGATGCACTTCTCTGGTCGGCCAATCATGATTTCAGATGGTGATCTACGCCAAGCAATTGATGAAAATCACAATGTAACAACGAGGAAACTCGCAGAACAGTTCAATCGTTTTTGTGTTGGAATAAAAATCCAGAAAAAACTTTTGCAACAACCTGATATTTTACGAATTTTTCTCACACCTTCTAGTGACAGTCCATTTCGCTTAGCTATTTCACGTAATGAAAATTTGCCATATGTTAATAACTGCTATTTTCCCATTTTGCATAGAAAGGAATGAAACTGCTTTGGTACTGTTCCATCTTCGAGAGTATAAGTAAATTTATTTGCATAAAACGAGATTACTTTCCAAAAGTTCCCTTATCACACATTTTGTCAACATACTTTTGCCCATCCAAATTTAGTAGGTTGTTGGATATTATTTTTGTTTATTGTTTGTAGGAAACAGAAACCTGAAAATTTGACTGAATAAAGTTTAATGGTGCTCCATTGTAAGATTAAAATATGATTACTGTGTTTTTATTTATTTCAAAATTATAGTAACTGTAAATTGAAGCTGACGTCTTAAGGCTCAAACTCATCTACACAGAAACTGCGCGCACAGATTTCATGCGACAAAGAATGCGCACGAACGCGTGCGACAAGATTAAACGAGAAATGCTTTTAAAGCAGCAGAGAATATTATTATTATTAATATTTATGCACTTCTATAATTAACTCTCCGTTGAAAGTTCTTAGTTCATGTTCAGTTCTCGCTTCGACTGAATAGGCCTCCATCTTTTAATTTGTTGTTATCAAAACTCGAAAGCAAATGATGACGTAGCAGCAGCGAGCAATGTGATTGGTTGTCGTTTGCTTCGAGCGGAAGAAATTCGGACGAGCTCAAAGTCACGCGTATCGTTCGCATGAGTCGTCCGACTAGTTCGTAAAGATAAGTTATCGCTTGAGTCGCGCACGACAACTTGTCGCGTGAAATTCGTGTAGATATGTTTTGAGCCTTTAGGATGTAAATTGTTCATGGCTAAATAAATTGTTTGCTGTGAAAAAGAAAGCAGCTTACAATAACCGTTCCTCACATATATAATTCGTGGCGCCTGAAATATGCATCCAAACAGCATGCCATCATTATTTTTCTACCTCAAAATAATCAGTCTTCTTATCATATGTAGAAGTTTGATCCGAAGGGTTTGAGACACCCTGAATAATAAAATTTACAATGAAATAAGAAATAAAATTCATCACTGGATATAATCAAATATTTTAGTTTCTGTATGTAAATAACAAATTAACTGTGTTCAGTTATTGATAGGAAAAATTGTGTATACTGTATTCAAGATTTTCCAAATTTAAAACGAGTGATTTTATTATTTATTAATCATTTTATTAATTACAGATCAATCATTAAAGGGTTCATCTAGTTCTAATAAATCAAAATCTTCAGCAAACAAACCGTTTAAGAACTTAATTTCTTAAAATCAGTTCCTCTTAAAACAGATTCGCAAACATCATTTCTGAGTAATAACCAAATTAAAATTAAAAAAAAAATAGTTAAGCCTAACCAAACTCGTTCAACAAGAAATCCTAATCCCACACCAAGCAATAAATCAACGCAAGATAACAAAACAAGGACATAAATCGGCTAACTAGCAATTTCTCTTTCCACCCACTCTTCTCCTCCTCCTCTCCCTCCTAACAAGGCAATTAAATGAATTTACATCACGGACCTCCTTCTTTATAAGCCACCAAGTCAATTCAGCAGAAATTAAAACGTCTTTTTTCCAATTCAAACACTTCCTCTCCATCGACTTTAATTGGAATGTCAGCAAAAGGATTCTTAATTCCTAAATCTCCTCATCAACACAAATGGCCAATTTGGGTGGCAGTTCAAAAGGAAAACGTAAAGACGAGTGGCTGTTTATAACATCGACATCCTATCCATACACACATCGAGACACAGTGAGGCCCATAAGCCTTTGACTGACCAGATCAATGAACCGTTAACGACAACCTGGCTGTCAAGGCAATCGACTAACAACTTCGACTAGTTAGTTTAATTAAAGCCTGACAAAGATGATAACGCAGACAAACAGGTGTGGGAGTCTAAAGAATATTTTATTAAGTAATATTTCAACTGAAATAAGATTTGCTAAGAAATGCATTTTAACTTTATGTAATTTTGTTTTTATTAAAAATTATTACCGTAAAAAAACCTGGTCCATTTCAGTCCACGTTTTAATTAAATCTCATGATTAAAGGAGAGACCTTCATTCATAACTTTCAGTGGAGAAACTTAATCAACTTCTATGGATTAATTTAAACCCTTTGAAAAATCTGTTTTCAGATCCATATTCTCAAAAGTCCCTGCGAAATGATTTCTTTTTATCAAACTTAATGAAAACTTAAAAGTTATCTCGAGAATATTTTAAAATACAAAAATATATAAAATTCATTTGAAAAAAAAATTAAACAGGTAATTTAATTGAACTAAGAGGTAAGCATCCCTCATAGGGTCATGTTCCACTCTAAGTAAAGTTGTGATTATGGCTGATGCATGCTTGCTGTAGTTCATATATCTTCCATGGTATTCAATTCCATATCTCAATAGATAAATAACTGGAGATGATTTTCAGTAACATTATTCTGAAAATTCTCAAGCTATAGGGCAGATGGAATTCTAGTGGAAAGCACTAGGGAAAAAAGGTGCTGACCTTTTAGGGGATCTAATGAAAAAGATAAATGAACAAGTAGAAATGCCAGATGAGTGGAGAAAAAGTACCGTCATCTGCATCTTCAAATTCAAAACTACAGGGGAATAAAGCTGATGTCACATACTATGAAAATCCTGGAAAGAATAATCGACAGTAGATTGAGTTAGGGACATAATTTTGATTTATGCTAGGAAGGTTAAAAACAGATAGAACTTTACTTTGTACAGGAAAATCCCGTTACTACGTACGTCACTTTAACGTACATTTCAAAATAACGTTCAAATTTCAAATCCTATTCTTTTAATGTTAAAAGTTTCACTTTAAGCGTACCTCAAATTAACGTATATTTCAGATTAACGTTCCCTAGGTAAGCTATCACCTCATTACAACGATCATAAGTCAAAAGTCTTGCTCTGACAGGTCAACACCTCGTTTCTTTCCTTACTAGAACAACGCCAAGGCTTTAGCGACAATTGAAATTTTCCAGAAATGGCTACTAAAATTCGATTCAGATATAGGCAGAGAAAAGAAAAATAATTTTGTTGCTGGACAATTACTCGGCGCATTTTGTTAATGTACGTTTCAGCAACATCCACCAAATTGCATACCTACAGTACAACCGATGGACAAAGGCGTCATAAAAAAACACCAAAATACCATTTCCAGTAACATTTATTGCACAGAATATTACTTAATGAACGGCTGCGAATTACAGAAACAATAAGCATTAAGGAAGCAATTGAAGTGCTTGCAAGTGCATGGAAGTGTGTCCAATCAGTCATTGCGAACTCTACTCTAGTGGTTTATATTCGTATTGTATTTGTATTTTATTACTTAGTACATCTTCTGTTAAAGGATAGTATGAAAATAAAATAAATTACAAATATTTACTATGTTATAATTATTAACATCTTTTGTATTACAATTAAAACAGAAATCGTTCTGAACTTGCTACCCTGTGTACATTCTAATGTTTTTTTGTATGTATGCTATCAAGGTGTCTTACACAAGCAATACCGTACTCTTCAATTTTGGGTGATAATTAAATGTTACATAATTTTTGTTTTGATTTAAATTTACATTTGTAATTTGGTCATTTTCCTTTTTTACACAATTTTTCCAATAAAAATTCCAAAAAATCTTTCCAATAAAATTAATTGGAAAATTGTCTATTAACATTTTTCTTAATTTCAGTAATTGGGGTGTTATGTTTTTTGTGGAGCAGACTCTATGGATTCTATGTAAAAAGTTAACAATGACATTGATCTTATGGGTTGAAAGGATTTAAAATTAATCATGATATTTCCTCTAGTGGGTTTTGTATATATATCAAAAGCAAACTTAGAGTTATTTTCTAGTTCAATCTCTAAATCCAGATACTGTATTTTATTTTCTTCCATGTTGTTTGTAGTAAAATTGAATTCAGAAACTTTTTCTAAATATTCTATAACTGAATTTATTTCGTTGTTTTTTATTATTAAGATGATACCATCCATGTAGTGTTTCCATAAAACTATTTTTTTTGCCTAATTTTGAGTGTAATAATAATTTTTCAATGATATCCATATAAATATTGGTTAAAAATCCAGATAAACAGTTACCCATTGGTAGACCTTTTACTTGAGAATGTAATTTATTATTAAATTTCATTTGGTTGTCAGATAAAACTAGCTGAAGTGCTGATAATAAAATATTTATATCATTGATTTTATAGTTAATGCTGTATAATTATTCTTTAATAATTTTTTTCAATTCTTTAAGAGGTACGAAATCATACATTAATTTTATATCTAAAGTATAGATTTTCCAATTTTTATCAAATGTTAAATTTTTCAATTCATCTATAATTTCTAATGAATTTTTTAAAGTATGCGGAAATTCAAAGATTGAAGATAATTTATTTAACAGAAATTTAGAGAGACCTTAAGTAGCTGAATTTCGAGAAGAAGTTATTGGTCTCATTGGACATTCAGGTTTATGTATTTTTGGTAGACCATAGAAGATATTCGGTTGAGAGATATTCGGGTAATATTTTTTATAATCATCATCATTAAGTAATTTGTTTTTCTTTAATTTTTGTAACATTTTTATAACTTTTCTTAAAATACTTTCTGAATTATCCTTGTTTTGCTGTTGGAAAATATTAGAGTCCTCAATAAAATTTTCTACTTTTTCAATATATGTTGATTTATCCATAATACAAATTTTGTTGCCTTTATCTATATTGGTTATGTAAAGGTCTTCATCCCCCAGATATTTTTTAATTTCATTTAAATAAGTTTTGGTTTCTTAGATTTTTTATTTTTTAAAAATGATGTAATTACTTCACATCTTATTTGCTCTTTTTTTTTGAAGGATCCATTGTTTGTAGACCAATTTCAGAGTCTGCAATGTAATCTGCTGGTTTAATATCATTTTTTAAGCAGAATTGTAATCCCAGGTTTAAAGCGTTCAAAAAATTGTTATTAAGGGTTATTTTTACTTAAGTTGATAATGTCCGGGGTTGATGAATTCCGCGCAAGTGTGTCTAATCTTGTCGCACGCGTCGTGCGCATTTTTTGTCGGATGAAATCTGTGCTCGCAGTTTCCGTGTAGATGTGTTTGAGCCTTTAGAGAAAATGGAATAACATAAAAATGTGTCAAGATTAACCAGAAATGTACAAGCCTAGCCTACAGTGTTTGATACAAGCATGACGAGGATTATCTCTCAATCATTGTAGGTGTAGGCTATAGTACAAAGATGACAAGACAAATGTCAAACGTTGCGTTGGAGAAACAAAGTAGTTCAAGTTAAATGCGAGAACCAAGGGACATTGATGGGACAATGAGCCCTTTTATTTTCAATCTCGTGATGGATGTTATAACAGAACACCTAAAAAGTAGTTACTAAGAAGCACCCTGAAATCTGCTATTTGCAGATGTCATATTGTTATGTGCAAACTCAAAGGAGGAGGCACAGCCGAAGCTTATTAGATGAATGAAAGAGGTCTGAAAGTAAGCAGAAGCAAGAGAATACAGTCTCACCTAAGTCATGGCACACCTGTCTAATAACGTGTTGGGCCCCCCTCTGGCCCGGATAACGGCGGTAAATACGGTCGTGGAAGAGAGTCTACCAATCCCCGGAACACACCCACAGGCACTGCAAGTATGCCGCCTCCACTGCACTCCATAACGATGCTGCATTTACCAGTTGTATTGGTGACGACCCACAAATGTTCAATGGGATTGAAATATGGGGAACGTGGAGGCCAAATCATTGTCGTGAAGGGCTGCAGTTGTCCACAAGCAGATTGACGTAGGAAGTAGCACACAGAGTGGATGTCAGATGCACCAACGGACCCACTGCATGCAACGAGAAAATTCTACCTGACAAACGGGGTCCATGGCTTCGTTTGGCTGCGCCAAACACGGGCACGACCATCGGCCCGAGACAGCTGAAACCGTGACTCGTCGGACCAGGCAACCCTTCGCCAGTCCTCAGCGATCCAATGTCGATGTTGGATGGCCCAGGCTAGGCGTTGCCGACGATGTGCAGCTATCAAGAGTGGCACCCGTCTTGGCCTCCTGCTCACAAAGACTGCAACTATGAAGACCTCGGTATGGCCTACATTGGTAGCTACGTCCAGACGCTCCTTAAGAAATTGCTTCTTAAAATCGAGACACACGACAATTCCTTGGTAGCCAGTATATTGGATCACCCTCTAGTCTAATGGTTCGCCGAATTGTCGTTACGGACATAGTTGTGGGACGTCCCTGGCTGTACCGTATGGTGATTTGGCCGCTGTCGCCCTTCGGTCAGCAATTGCAAGCCGGGTGACTAGGCGGCCCGTCCGCTGTCCGACATGGATTGTAACCCCTCGTTGGCTGTACTCTCGATAGACCCTTGCAACGGTTGTGCGGGAAAATTGCAGGGTGTTGGCTACATCTGATATTGAGGCACCCATCCGTCTGGCACCAACAATCATCCCCCGTTCAAATGCCATTTCTGCAGATAGTTTTGCTTACAATGATTGTGTGAGTCCTCTGTACCTGCACTCCGAGAATAGAAGCAGCGGGATCTGACTCATTACGGACAGGGAACCTGATTGGAGGGGTGTGCCATGACTTTTGGTGAGTGAGTATATATGTGTTGCAGTGAGGAAGAACAGGAACAACAGGACTTGGGACTAGACATAAATAACCTGTGTCGTAATTAGCCCCCCACAAGCTACAGATGGTTCTGAGTACTGTCAGTTTAATAATAATCATCCTATATATATGTACATAAAGAAATGTTTGCCCCTTCCAGCCATTTTCCCAGTATTGTATCTCCATTTTCGAACTGAAAAAAACTGGTCATCTAATTGTACCCATATATATCTTGTCATATTTCAAAATATATTTGGGTATATTTTGGAGATATTTATAAAATTATATGTTTGAATAATTTTATGGACTCTTAAAAGAAAAATTATTATAATCAAAAACTATTTTTGGAGGTATTATTCCAATTCAAGATTCAGGTGGTATACAATAATAAATATGATTTTCGATTTCTGATATCTTTCGTCGTGAAGACAAATCACGACAATTTTGAGCATGCTCTTCGATTTCCTCTTTGAAAATAATTTTTTGGCGTTAATATCAATGTCCAACAAATTCGTTAGATTTACTGTACTTGCATGTCTAGCTGATTACCTAGAAGACGCAAAACAGAAATTCTAAACCATTTCTGAAATTCTTCAACTTTCTGAAACCAAAAATTCTGATTTCAGACATGTATGACTCGTTAACATCTACAAAGTTTTCGACATAAAAAAAAAATCCAATACTTTGTGATCCTCATTTCTAAACTTCCATAAGGCCCCTCGCCTTAAATAACTCTTGCCAATCTTGTTCTGGAACGAAAGCCCAGTCCTTAATTTACAACGAAGAGCAAAAACTCCCCTGAAACCTTAACCAAATTCTTCCTTTACTATCACAGCCAAATCCTTTTAGTAAAGCGATTCTGCTCAGCCGGCCATTCAAATTCACCCATTGTCTGTCCGTTCACTTTTCTCCATACGTACACATTTTCAAGGCGCAAACTCATAAATCTCGTCTAGAGCAATTGCTAAATTCCAAAAAAAAGGGTAGGGTAGAAAACCGAGGGAAATTGAAGAAGGACTAGGGTAAAGGAAGGCCCATCCGAAGCGGAGGCAGTGATTTCTCTAACCGAAACGATTTATCCCTCGGAATATCTGCTCTTTTTCCCCTCTTTTTTGCATGCATGGATTCCTTATTCTTTTATAACATAAAAGAGAGGGGGTGTAGGGAAGAGAGAAAGATCGCCGAATGATAAGTTTCCCAGCGGCGATAGAAAGATCGGCCGACTGGTTTCTGTCTAGACAGTCAATGGCCTCGGTGCCGACCTTGACGAGAGAAAGAGAGCCAGGCTCAGAGCCACCCACTCATCTACCCATCCACCCACCCAACTATGGGGTACCATTTGTTTAAAAAAATTCACAATTCCAGAAGAAACAAAAAAGGGGAATATTGCAACTATTTTTCATTCCGGAATTTGAATAAACGCTCCCCAGGAAAACGAAGCGATTCGTTAAAATTTTTTGTGAAAAGAAAATGCGGCAAAGCGTGGAAGCGAACAAAAAAATTTTTTTCGCTGAGTAAACGAGTGAAGATAATTTACCACATTAAATAAAAACGCCAATATGATAATCACAATACATACTAAAAAAACTCCTGGTTGTGCCTTCAAATCCTAACACCAGTGTCTTATAATAATCATTTTTATACGTATTGTGTATATGAGGAACGCACAGGAGCTGCATATGTATTTGTAGCAGCTTTGAAATGTTTTTTAAAAATTTAATTTTTTAAGATTAAGAAGGAAAAAAATCCAGTTTAAAAGAACCAATGGCAAATTCAAAGAAAACTTAAAAAAAAAAATCCAATTTATTAAGCAATTCGGATTCAGGATACCTCGCAAGCCGGGAGAAGTGCATTAAGCATTACCGGAAAAGCCCCTATCAAATGCCAAAAATTCAAACCCATAACAGCAGTAATTCAATCAGATTGTTTTCAAAATCAAACAGATGTACAGAAAATCCATCTGGTGTTTTCCATCGAAACAATTTCAATGAACACTCGATGCGTTTTTGTTCTCTGTCGCATTTGGAAACCATCACAGTCCGCTTACCACCACATCACATCTCCCACAACCTAATTTTTCCTATTTTATTATAAAAATTTAGACTAGTTAAAGTGGTTCAAATTTGAAAACTTTTCATCGGTTAAGAACACCAATTTTTACGTAAGTAAGGTCACCATCCGTCCCGGAAGAAGCAGTGTTCTGAATAACAGAAGTGGATTCAGCTCTTGAATTCTTTGAATTTTATTATATTCTTTAAAGCTGTAATACTAGATTTTAATAATTTTTTCCTTTTAGTGTATGCTGCTTGATTGAAGAAGTCTCTCTTTAGTCTTGCATTTAGTCCCCTTAAAAAGGGTTTTTTTGTACGGGAAAACCCAATTCTCATGTCCACCTTCCCTGAATGCTCTTAGTATTTACTTTTTACTAGGATATTCTTCAATTTTAGCTAATTCATTTCACTTTTAAATTCACGTAAAATTTTTAGCGTTTTTTTTTTATGGATACAGGAATTATAAAGAATGCTAATACATTTTCCTTGTATTGATTCTCCTTATGTACCATTTTTGAAGGACATTTATTTTAACATGATAATGTTTTAAGGCTGGACATCATTCTACAAAAAGCATAATGCAAAAAACGATACCAAAAAGTGTTACGAAAACAGTTTTGCATTGTTGTTGCACGTTTAACTATTGTTGGCGCCGGCTTGAAATACACGCCGGCACTGAAAACTCACCTGACCATTGTTGTCTGAGCAACAATTTTTATTTAAATCTTTACTATAGAGATATTATGAAATACTAGAAGCGATTGTATAATCGGGAAATAATCCATTGTTAGATAACCCATTGTTAAATTTTTTTCTTTGTTGTGACAAAGTCCACCGTCGCTGATTTTTATGGATTTTATTAACTTTGCTGTGTTAGTTGTTTAGGTCAAATCTTGTAATCAATATTAAACCAACTTTCGACAAGCTAGGGAGCTGCAATTTGACACACTTATGCAGAATCGATGACAATTTATGATAAAGAAAAAAATTTTCAAATCGGTTCATTGGTTCGTGTTCTAATGGTACTAACTCATTACTACGAATTGATTGTTGTAACAATTGGACATTTCGTTATGGCGAGAGTAAATTTGTCTATTGTTTATTGTTGCAAAATTAAGCTGTATTGTTGCCACTAAATAAAACATTATAAAAGCTTGGTTTGATAAAACCTTTTTCCTCTTAACTTGTATATAAATGATATTGAAAGTGTGGTAACAGATAGCGCCACTATACTTCGCTGTCTTACCTAGCAAATTCGTGTATGGCCTAAAAGCATGAAGACTACTGAATGTTCATTTTGATCTTTTGATGCTTTTCGAAGTCTTCATTTTATTTATAATTTATGCGCTTGTTGAATTTCTGTGTGTGCTTGAAGTGCTTAATTTATTTCTACAGATTCCTTTCTCTCTAGTGTTAAGAATAATGTTACCATCCAAAAAAGCGTTACGGGTAAGACAATAATCATTACGGATGATACAATAATTTTATTTTTTCGTCATACAAAATACCCTCGTTTTGTGGCGTTAGATATTGCGAAAAGCTTGCACGTACTATGTCTGTGGTCCCACATTCGATTATGAGCACAGACGCGAATAAGGAGACGCACCTTAAGTATAGACGCTGTTTCCTCGACATATCGAGAGACTCGATACTCGTGCTTATATTTTATACTTCAGTTATTATAAGCCCTTATTTAGTATTACTGATGTACATGATTCTGTAGACTCGTCCATTGATAAATAAATAAAAGGTTTATATATTGTATAAAATATTTATTTGTTGTATCTAAAAACATTATCATGACTCAATGCTTCGGATGCAGATTCGAAACTAAGTCGCCTTTTGGACAGCCTCCTGTCTTTTGTCCACATTATCTGCTATAGTTTAGGAGCTTTCAAGGCCCTATGGGTGTTTATAATTAAATCTCCCTGAACTTTAACCCATTTGATAACCTATATATGTCAACTAAAATTAATCCGGCACAGCAGCAAACCGGGGAACTTATTAAGGGTACCGCAGTATGTTTTCTTTGGGAAATATTAATATGAATTTTGGAAAATAGTGTTTCCCTGGTTTTAGCTTTATGACTATTTCTGCTGACCTGCACATGTCAGTTACGTTCAGCTGGCCCAGCACCAGAATCCGGAATAAAGTAGTATTAAGAAGATTGATGAATTTTGGTAACCAGAAAATTTATATTTACAGGGTGTCTCACCTAAAGTGAACCAATAGCCAACTTCTAAAATACAAATCTGACGGTACTTTCAATGGAAAAATTATTATACTTTTATGCGAGGGGTTTTTATGTGTATTCCAGTTCCAAAAAAAAACGACGCCATTTTCGAATATGGAAGCCAACTTTGAAATGTGCAATGAATATTCCTTTTTTTTAATGATTTATAAGGTTTCTAGTTGACAATCGCATAAAAGCACTACCTAACGGTAAATATACTGTACACTAAATGAGTGGCCAGTTTATTAGAAACTCTCATGACTATGTAAATCCGTTGGCATAACAAATACTACGTATCAGTTAGTCACATGACAGTCGGTACCAATATAAAGCGAGAACACACCTATCAACTGCAAGTGGTTTGACCGTCACCATGTGGAAAACAAAGGATCTGAGCGCCTTCGAGCGCGGGATGATAGTTGGTGTCTGCCGAGGTGGACTATTTCCGAAACCACACGTCTTCTAGCTTTTCCGAACAACCATTTCAAGGATTTACCAGGGGCGAGTTTTTGGACATGAGATCGCGGTTTAGTAAGCATCGTTCATACGTCAAAATTGCGTAATATCAAAGCCTTCCAATGGCAACTGCTCTGATCTTACGTAATTTTGACGTATGAGGGATGCTTACTAAACTGCAATCTCAAGTCCAAAAACTCGACCCAGGACTAGTTAAACAACCAAAAAACAACCAGCCACAGACAACAAAAAGCCTGTGGTCGCAAACGAATCATCGATCCAAGGGGTGAGCGTAGGATAGGAATGCTTGGTCGTGCGAATAGAAACGTCACAACTCGTCAACTAACCGTCGAGTACAACACTGGACCGCAGAATAACATCTCTGAACACACTGCACGCCTTACATTGGCAAGGATGGGCTACAACAGCCGACGGCCAGTCCGGAAATCTATGATCTCTACCCAAAACTAGTCCAATTCTGCAAACTCTGCAAAAAAGTCTCCAATTTGCCCGTGATCACCAACACTAGACCGTCGGCGACTGGAAGAAGGTCTGCTGGTCGGATGAATCCCGTTTCCTATTGCAATGCAGATGGCCGAGATAGAATTTGGAGTCAACAGCACGAAGCGATGGACCCCTGCCGTTTGATTTCCACTGTTCAGGCTGGTGGAGGCTCTGTAATGGTCTAGGGAATGTTTTCCTGGCGTACACTTGGTCCGCTGATACCATTTGAACAACGCCTTAATAGTCAGGGCTACTCGAACATTGTTGCCGACCACGTTCATCCCTTCATGGCTACTGTGTTTCCCCCATCGGAAGAATACTTCCAGCAAGACAATGCTCTGCGTCGCAAAGTTCGTATCGTCATGGAATGGTTCCAGGAGCACGATATTGAATTCAACTTACTCCTCTGGCAACCACAGTCCCCGGATTTGAACCCAATGGCACATCTTTGGGATGAGCTGGAACGGGTTATTCGAGGCATGGATCCACCGCCATTCAATAAGCATCAACTGGGAGTAGCTGTTGCATCCGCACGGCCAGACATCACGGAACGATGCTTCCAGCGGCTAATTGAATCCATGCCACGGCAAATTCGTGCTGTTATAGCTGCTAGGGGTGGCGCAACACAGTATAGGGGGTGTTCCTAATAAACTGGCCAGTGAGTGTATACACCTTCATGATAGGTATATTTTAAGCATTACCTTTTATGATGCTCATATACCGATGTCTCAAAACAGTTAGGGTCAAAAATTCTACATAAGATTTGCTCTGAAAATGAAATCAGTTTAGAAAAATCTTCACCAATATTGCTCGTTCAAGATCCCCTGGCTCCTGTGATATGCATTTCCGACCATTGGTTCTCTGTCTCAAAATACTCAGTTTACAGTCCTCTACCATCTATGAAATTTTGACCTTAAAGGTTCGAGACATCCTGTATTTCTTTTTCTCCCTAGAGTTTTCAATATGTGCATGGTCCGCTGTCCGGATCTATGAACGCGACTTCACACGGTTAGCTGCATCTTCAGCATCTATGCCATAATTGTCTAGTTTTCATTTCCATGTTTATAGTGTTCTGCTAACGCTGTTTTGGTCTACCATGTGGACGCTGGCCATGGATTTCAAGGTGGTAGGCTAGGTTGGCGCAATGACGAATAGTCCTCTGATTGTGTCGTTTCTAATACGGTCAAGTAGGGAAATTCCTAAAATCCATCGAACCATCCGTGGCATTCCGTGTCCTTGGCCATCAATCACTTTCATATAGGGCAACTGGGCGCACCATGGTAGATTTTTGACTGTAGGTATATTGGGAGTTTTCATTTCTTATCACACAAAATACCACAGATTTTAGGTCTTTGTCGATTTGCCATCATATTGATTCGACCCAAGATAACGGAACACATCCAGCTTTTTCATAGCTTAACCTGGAAGGTTCCTGTATATAAAACGGAAATCTGGCCATTAAACATCAATCTCCAATTACATTTTCAGGGCAAATTGCTTTTTCATTTTGGAAATATGGTCAATCTCTGTATGTAAATAGTCACTCTCGCCTTTTTCTTTTCTTTTTTTTCTGTTGTAATTCTCTTGAACGATGATCACGTAGTGGTCGAAATGTACATGTATATCCAGATTCAGAAAATGTACATGTATATATTCAGGTCTCGTTCTCCCTTATATTCTTCAACGGAATAAGGTATTATGCTAGCTTAGAGCATATTGTGAAGACTAACGACTAGTGCGCAAATGCAAGTTCTCAATGCGCTTTCCAGAGTCTCCAACACAAGTCAGTACCATCATCAAACTCTAGTGCTACCGACTTGCGCGCCAGGAGATTTACACGTGGTGACCTATTTTTATTTGACTGTCCCTCATACTTCATTATCATCATTTTCAATCATTCTCTACTGCAGGCTATGATCTACTCCAAATTTTTCTATGAAGAGAAACAGCATGGTTACTTTAGAATGAAAAAAAATGGTCAATAAAGGCTCCACGCTGGCAAAATGCGGTTTGGAAGTTGCCAGAAACAACAAACACAAACATCTATACTTCATGATCACGAGACCCTTTCTCAATTATTATTGAAAGTCACTTTTCTGAAAAATTGGCTAAGACTTGGGATAATTTCATAATACCGGTCATTTTCCTTAACAACCTGGACACGAAATTTAGCATCTAAAAACAGTGAAATTTCTTATTTTCTCTATTTCTGTAAAGCTTAATGCATGTATTCTTGATCGTGAATACAAGACAAACTTTCTGCTTTAAGATGAATTTTCAATTTCACAAGAGTATATGAGATTGGGAATAGCTATCATACATGCATACATATAAGGGTAAGTGATTTCATTAAAAAATAGAAATCATTGCCAATGACAGCATTTCATAGAGGAAGGAGGCAAAACTTTATTTAAAAAAGGGTCGATAGAGGTGAAAGGGTTGATTAGAGTGAAGGAGCCGCCTGAACTTCATTTTCATCTTTATACGACAACGACTCCCATAAGCCGAGAGAGAGAGCTACCAATCAAAAGGCAGGAACCAATCGCCAACTCAATGACAGGCCGTCAATAGAGGGTCGAAGGTTATTAGTCACGGAGAGAAACCTCGAAATTAAATTCTCCGCTTCTTAGAAGAAGAAAAACGATCGGAAAAAAATTCCGTTAAAAATTAAATTTCAGATCCCCTCTTGGTGGTGCATCGGTTTTCCTATAGAAAATAAATAAACGAAATAAAAATATTTCCACATCGAAAATTACGATACCGATAAATAATAATTCGCGTAAAGCTGTAATAAGTTACAAAGACTCATCAGCAAAAGTAGTTAACCACTTGACGTTATAAACAATTTAATCAAGCAGATCAATAAACAGAGAAAATTGAGCAAATTTGACATTACAGAAGATATACAACTATTAGCTATCTATAAACAATGTATGATACAATTCTGGTCTCTCTTAAATTCGAATATTATAAACACCTTTATGTAAATAATAACTTCTTAAAGTGACAGTTCAAAATAATAATACCAAAAATATTTTTTAACCCTAAACAGAAGACGTGTTTCTTCACCCATTTTTCCGAAGAGCCGCGACAGAGTAAAGGAGAAGCCAATGGCAATCCGACCGCCCCACGATTATCTTTAACGACACCGCTTTTAAGAATTGGCAGATCTTACCACTTCTCCCTTCGTCACAATCTATTGCCAAGTACTTCCAGCGCAAACATGTATGTCACAGCCAATATATCTTTAACGCTCTCTATCTCATCGCGCTTCCAATATCCGGTTTTCGGCTGAGGCAACAACCACCACTGCCGCCGCCACCTACAAGAGTTGCTGCTACCGCCTCAACGTGGTTTTAAAGAGCATATGCCAATCCCGAAAGGAATTTGTTGTCCTCCTTTTTTAAAGAGGAAAAAAGGCGGAATAAAACGTCTTATCTACAAATACATATTGATTGTACCGTGAATACTGAATTGTTAACATGACAGTATATGAAAACTAGATATAACTTTCAAAACTTATAGTAACCTTTTTTATATCGGTTGAAGATGAGTTATATGTGCTGACTTAACCCACATCCAAACACAAGTGAATCAGATATGGAAAACTTTCAATGCTCTTTGAGAAAAACGATTCATGCTATGGACCAAAAACACCGTCTTCGGACATTGGATGATTGGAAACGTGTTGCATGGTCAGATTCAAGAATTCTGTGGGAGGTTAGGTCAAAACGACATAAGGCCATGGACTCCTCACGCAACATTATATCCGCCCAGTTACATACAGTCATGACTACACTAACTCTCTGGAGGAGATGGCATCTACCGAAAAGGAAAATCCACCATCTTACAAGTTACGATTGGTTCATGTACAGGGTGATTCAGTCAATTTCTGACCATTTCAGTACTATGATTTATTGACCCATTAATGCTTACAAACTTAGCATTTCAGTATGACATTTTAGGCAGTTCGGAGTTTTTATTCCCGTGGAAAAGTCTTGATGATATGCTCAATGTGAATGTGGCCAGCAAGAACGTTTTGAACTGCTCGTAGCCGAATGGTGAAGTTGTTCATAACTCTATCCAGGATTTCTGCATCCACAAGGGTGCAGCAGTCGACGATGCTTTGTCGCAGCTGGTCTAGGGTTCTTGGTGCTGTAGTGAACACACTGTCTTTAAGGAACCCCCAAGAGATAAAAATCATATGGGTTTAGGTCAGGACTCGTAGGGGGCCAAAGAAAGCCACCCCCGAATCGATCTGGAAACCTGTTTGAAATGACACGATTTCCGAATTTCTGATTGAGAAAGTCTAGCAGTTCATTAGTAGTGTGGGGCCTAGCCCCAAACTGTTGAAACCATTGATGTCGAAACGGTATACGCCTCCTTCGCAGCTCGGGGATGAAGAAGGTTTCCAACATGTTAAGGTAAGCCTGTGACGTTACGGTACCCTCAAAAAAGAACGGACCAATGATGCCTGTTTTGGAAATCGCGCACCAAGCCATAACCTTTCGTGGATGAAGAGGTGACTTATGGATCTCATGAGGGTGCTGGGAACCCCAAAAACGAACGTTGTGTTTATTAACGTCAGATGGAAGAAGGCCTCATCTGACACCCACAGGTTGTCCACAATGTCCTGATTGGCTTCCATTTCTGCTCCAAACTCCATCGCAAATTGTTGTCGCTTCTGTCTTCCAGTGTCTGTTAACTCCTGATAAACATGGATCTTATACGGGAACAGGTGTAAATCCTTTCTCAAAATTCGCCACGTCGTGGAATACGACAGCCCTTCTTCAATGGATAGGCGGCGAACAGATTTTTTGGTAGGGGAATCGACCAACCTTGTGCGAACATTTTCGACAACTTCGGCCGTTCGAACACGAGCTTCGCTCCCGCCTTTTTTCTTGTCTTTAACAAATCCAGTGGCACGAAATTGCTTGACAAAATCCATGAATGCTTGCCTGCCAGGTGCGTCTCGACACTTATACTCCTTCCGGAACGTTCTTTGCACGGTTACAGGTGATTTTGTCTCGAAATACCATTCGACAATCTTGCATTTCTGCTCTGTTGATAAAACGGGCGCCATTTATCAACAATACGATTTTCATGCATCGCCGTTGCAATAATACAAACTCCAACTATTTAGAAATTCGATATGACGCTCATATTCTTTCAATTGTTTATCCCTAATGCACGTCATTCGAGTGAAATGGTCAGAAATTGACTGAATCACCCTGTATGAGTTCAGATTGCTGTGGAATTTATTCGCACAATTACCACAGCACAACCCTATGGAACGAGCTTTAGAGGGATATTAGCAACCGACAGGGGTTATTTGAAGTATCTGTCTTGGCTTGGAATAATACTTCACATTGCTTTAACCTTGTGGAGTCAATGCAGGACACAACGTGGTTATATTTAACTCAAAATTGTTTACAAGATTAGATTGGAGCCGGACACTGTGGACGAACTTCAATAAAGATAACAGAAAACCACTGATCCACATAAAACTTTTAATCGGATGTATGCGCATTTCGGCAGCCACGCTGCCTTCTTCAGAGTACACAAGGATTTTGATCAGAACAGACAAGCCTGTTCAGTGGTTTCCTGTTATCTTTATTAAGGCTAAACAAGTTATTAGCCAGGTGTTGCTATATCAATAAATCAGTGTACTTAACGAGTTCTTTGTATACTCGGATATATCATAAAATACATGCGGGAATACTTACTTACTTTTTAAACCCGTTAGGGTCTTATCTATCAAAATAGTTGCTGCTTATCCGTTAGGGTCGCGGGGGCAGCAGCCCTATGGAGGATCTCCAACGATCGTGATCTTCCGCCATCAGGCGCATGTCCTCCCTGGTAATATCCAAGCGACTCGAACCCAGATTCTCCATGTAGTCTAGCCACCTGGTTCTAAGCCGACCCCTTGGAATAACCGACCAAAATGATATAGCCAAACCAAACCACTGCCGTCGAACCAAAACGTCGCCTCATCTCCTATACCATCAGAAGAGTCTTCTATTTGGGTATATCGGCATACCTTTCACCTATTTTCTCATTATCACGTGCTAGTGGGCAGTTTTAAGATGGCTCTTATTAATAAGCCCCAATAACGGAGCACTTCAGGGTCTCCTATCTACGACACTGTATAAAGCCCATCCATCCATTTCCGCTGCCTTCAGCCGTGCAGCATTGTTTTGCGGTAGTTTACCCTAATTTATTCCAGATGACTTATCTTCAATGCCGATAAAGTTCATAATCAACAATGAATCCAATCTACTGCCTTACTCAGAGTTGTTTATAAAAGATTTTCCCCCTTGCCATTTTCTCATAGTAAAAGCGTTAAGGATAATAAATATTCAAATAAAATTCTTATTTTTGTATTCACCAGTGTTACTCATTAAACCGCAAGAGACAGAGAAAGCTCTACGTCTGAGAAAGAAATGGCGGAGAAATATGTTTTCCAAGCTTAAAATTGAAACTGCAAAGGGCCCTGCTGCAAAGGAGTGATAGCAGGGGCTTCTAGAGGCCTATGAAGTTGATGCTTTACCGTACAGTACGGTAAGGAAGTGGGTACACGCATTCAAACGTGGACATCAAAATGTGAGCGAAGAGACGTTTCAGATGCACAAGTGATGACAGTTTCTTACTTGCTGATAGGCAATGGATTGCTCGTGAGATCAATTATGAAATTGGTCTATCATACGACGTCCTTAAAATCCTTGAGAAGCGCCTACAAACACGCTGGTTTCCCTAGAAGTTACTGAGATTGAAATTTGGAACGGTGCGATCGCGAAGGGGACCAATTCCTACAAAAAATCATAGGACACGCTCGTACAGACTTAAACTGAAACGTCAATCCAACCACTGGCGCCATACGATTCTCCACGTCCAAAAAAAGTGCGTGTAATTCCCACAAACATTAAAGTCATGCTTATTGCTGCATATGATTGCGATGGTTGAATTACTCACAAAGTACCCAAATGTAAATGCTACATACTATTCGCATTTATTACTGTACCACCTTTGTGAATCCCTGAGGAGGAAACTGCGCCACTTTCTCACCACTCCATCCATTACAAATTCTTCAACAGATACAGATGGCACTGCTATTCTGTATGCATTCCGTCCCGTCAGATCGGCATTCTATACCTCGCTCAGCATTCCAACTGAAATCTTTGCACGGGCGTCTGTGAACTTTGTCCTCAGACTGTACCAAATGGTGGTTATTTTGAAAACATTGTTTCATAAACGTTTCCGCGTCAGCAGCGCCATCTGTTGACGAATTTTATAACTAATTTTGAAACTTATAAATTCCCTGGTTTCCTAAGCAGAACGCAGCAAACCGTACATTTCCACCGCCTGCCGTTTTTCGTTAATTGATTTTTCTAATCGTCGCTCATGTTTGGGACACCCGGTATCTAATTATTATTTTTCTTTACTAAGGGCTCCCTATTGATATCTTGGATATTAATAAACGTAAAAGCATAAAATACATCAAAGAATGGTGTTTTTATTTAAAATCATCGTTGCTAAGTATACAGTACAAAATCAGACTCGCTGATGAAGATGAGTCATCGAAATTAATAAGTAATTTTTTGGAAAAGTACGAGTTTCTCTTTTCTTCCCACTGTATTACATTAACAGGTTCTTCGTGACCATTAATTAGTAATTTTTAGAATTCATTAAGTTCAACGTATTAAATTTGATTTTAACATCCAATTTTCGTTTCGGTGCTCTGATTATACTGTACGAGAGAATATCGCTTATGCCGCGCTTACCTTTAATGAAAAGGATAAGCGTCAAAAATGAGATCTTAATGAAATGGGCTGCTAATTTAAGCTTATCTACGTCTGCCAAATTAGGAAAGCTGTTAATTCCCATTAAACAGTATATGGCGTTATCTATTATCGGATAAAAATCCAGTATTGCAAAGCTGACTACTTTCAGAAAGCTAAAAGCGATCTACCAATGAAATTCCGAATCTCTCATTAAACATCTTGAAGAAGAAATCACGAGATCCAGTTCAGAAATAAAAAAAACAATTTTTATGTTCTGTAAAAGAAAAAAAAAGTTCTCCTTAAACCGAGACGGAATCCAAACACGCTAAAGTCTGAACTGTCCCTAGAACGTCATCACGCAAAGACAATTTCTATCGCACGAGTATCTCCATAGCATCTATCGATATCGGATTCCGGGGCTAATGAGTGAGAGGATCTGCCTAATTTCCCCTTAATGGGGGGAGGGGGGTCTACGTTTGCCTCGATTGTGCCAGTACACAAACGTCGATCCGAAAAGAGGGGGTAATTTTACGTGAAGGACGACCTCATATTCTCGCCATTGTGTAACAACCATCGGAAGTTGATGATTCTAATCTGGGTAATGCAATCTACACTTCCTGTTCTCTCTCTCGCGCACTCTGTCCTTTTTTTTTTAATTTTTATTCTTCCAAAATGTTACATGATAATAACAATAATAATGAATAACCGTTATCTAGTGCGCTCCCGTTCGTATCGATTTCGCTCGCGCGTGACGTCACACAGGCCGACAGGATACGAATTAAGATAAGTGGAAAAAGCCATTTGAAAGCAAAGTGACGTCAACTCATTCCTACCTGAAATAGGAGAGGGAACCTAAAAAAAAAAGGTCCCCCGCAGAGTCGTGAAATATTAAAGGATTAAATAAACACGTCAATGGTAATTAGGAGGGATTACAGGACCCCCTCTTGAATTAATAGAAACGAATATTATTACACCTCCAAAATAGGAATTAAATTCGCCGAAAGAGTACTCAAATCACCTTTAAATGGAGACCTGTCAAAAATGTTCCCACGCGAAGCAAATTTGAAATTACAACAGGGGCTCTCAGTGTCTATGTAATTAAAAAAAAAAAAAAAGCGCGCGATTTATCACGATTAAGAACTCTAAGATCGACAAAAATTCCCAGAGGGTCAAAGGTCAAAGAGGAAGACCTCTCTTCCATAGGGAGATGGTGATCATGAAGATAAAGGAAGACATTCCTGTTATGTAATTTTTTCTCCTTTCACATGTATACTTTAGGGAGGTCTTTCTAGAAAGGTGAGGAGGGGAAAATTTACGAGGTATTGTCTTGGCCACTATTAACGACCCCATCTCGGACGACCCTCTTCACTTTTCCCACCTTTTAATATTTCCTTATAACAAACCCACTCCCTTAAGAAGTTTATCACGCCACTTCATGGCAATATAGGATGATTCAAAAAGGACTTCACAACTTTAAAAACAAAGTTTATTCAGATCACGTACACAATCGATTGAGGTGTTATCACTTCAGAGCAACGTTGGACTCACGTACGGCCGTAGTAACAAATGCACTCACCGGAAGCGCTAGTAGTTCAAAATGGCCACTTTCACCAATGTCGTTGTGTGTTTTGGTTTTCTCACTTCATCCAGCGTTGTATTTTCATACAGCATCTGATAAGGATTCTTCACGTAAGCCTACAATTTATACTTTACACCAAACCGACATGCGATCAGCAGGTTTCTAATGGAACAACTCAGAGATTTACCCGTAGCCCTAAGAAACCAAAGTGGTGATACTGGCATACTACGACCGACCGTTTGGTGCATATTGCGTCAAATTTTACACCTGAAGTCATAGAAACTTACTAAGGTACAAGCAATTACTGATAATGCAGTAAGTGGCTGAGATATTTCTGGAAATATTGGGTCGAATAGGTTATAATGAGGCATTCCTAGACAACAACGTAATCTTTAACAGTCCGCATCAGTAGTAAGGAAAATTTTGGATACAGAAAATCAACGTCAACTTTCGATCATATTCGAGACGGCCCAAAACGTGAATATTTTTTAATTTTAATTTCAATAAAACGTGAAATAATATGGCCTGCTCTTTTACATGAAGAAAACCATAAATGAAATTTTTCTTCTGGACATGCTCGAAAATTTTCTCCTCGACCAGTAAGACGAGGCAATACCTCACTTGATCATCCAACTCCGGAATTTCCTTGATAACCGATGTCCAGGTCGGTGGATTGGTCGTGCATGGCCGGCCTCGTTCCTCTGATTTGAGCCCATTTTTTGGGGGTTGCATTAAAGATCGAGTACAGTTGCAGAGATGGCCCGGTGTATTGGCTTGATTTTGGAAGCATGAAATGCATTTCTTGAATGGATGACGCAAAGAACCAAAATGAGTGTTCGATAGTAACTTGATGCATTTTCCTCTAGAATGATGCATCAGTACGTTATCTGAATTATTTTCTAAAGTCCTATTTGAATCACCCTGTATTCAAGCCTTATATTATAAATACATGAAAAAAAAAACATTCCAACTTTAAAACCCCCTATTTAGCACTACCAACATCACAAACAAGGGAAACGCGCATGAAAACTTTTCCTTTCCAATTCTAATTTCGTGATGGAGGCAAAGAACTTGTTGGCCTAGAAATTTGTGTTTTCCCCGAGCCTCCTCCGATGCATTTGAGTAAGTAAAAGAGGGAGTCCATAGACGGAGAGTAAAAGAGAAGTTTTCAAGTGATGGCAATCAACAAATTGGGGGCGTTTTCGTCTGAAGGGTTCTCCCCACACCCCCCACCAATTTCTCTCTCTGTGTTACTCCCTAAAGTATATAGAATAGACTGAATACCAATCCGAAGCCTCGGTATCTCGGCCATAAACCTTCTTAATTTGCTCTATAGCTCGCTAAATGCATTCGAAGTCAGTACGCTATACATATCCATAGCTATAAATCTTTTATAAATCCAGCACGTTATTTTAAGCAATTGTTGCTTTTCAGCCATGACACTAGTACCAATTTAAAATGACAAACAAAAAAATGAAGACACGAGATCATTGAGGCGTCTAATCCAATATATATACCCAATGGAACGATGTTGGACGAGGTTAATCAGGAGCATGATCACCCTTAATTTTAGGGCAGTGAATCCAATTAAGGCCCTTCTCAGTGCTGTACATTGTGAGGAGAATGGCAATGTATCATTGCCCTTACCAGGACATGTTCTGTAGGATTAATGAGAATGAACTGCGTATCAAAGAATCCTCTGAAAACCTAACATAGCGCAAATTCAAAACTACTCAAAACATTACAGGCTAATATTGTGCATTCATATCCGTGTTACAGATATGAGCGCGATATTGCCACCCGAGCACGAAGCATATCCGTGTCGATGGTAGCGACTGCAATGTTAATGCGAATCCGTAGTTTATTCAAAGTGGCTGATGATGATGGCAAGTATACTTTACGTAGGTCCATAAGAAGAAATCATACGGAGTGAGATCGGGAGATCAAGGGGGGCCATGCCTTCAGAGCATTAGCTGGCACATTCTCGATCCATTTTGGCTAGGGTACATTCGTACCAGTTTGTACGTTCATATTCGAATAAAATCTTGTCAGGTAGTTATGTGCCTGTACATCATAGAAAGGTCATATATTCCTTAAGTGCCATACAATAAAATAAGAAAAGCGAGGAGAATCCATACAAAACATATCTTCAAGAGATATCCAATAGGGATACAAGGTGGATGCCAGAGGATGTACTAAAATTCGTCTCTCCAAAAGACAAGTTTTCAGTGTTCCGTGGTCCAGTTTCGATGAACTGTGCACTATTCTAAACGACAATTCGCATGGATTCCACTTGTGTGTAATTTACCAGTAGCAGCACGATCATTGGGTCCTCACTTCCCAGAGAATGGTGATGTCCTGAAGATAGCTGAAGTGGCATTTTGAAACTCTGTGGCAAATGTTATAACTGGAGACTTCCGACCCCTCTCAGTCAATTTTTTTTGGCCTACCACTTGGCGGTTTACCTGACGTTCTGTTTAGATTACCATTTAATAGTGACGTCACTTACAGGCGAATGGAGTATTTATAGAATAAGAGAAACCTCACCTACTGATTTGTTACATAAGTGATATCGTGTGATGATACCACGTTGGAACTCACTGAGCTCTGTTGAGCGACCAATATTTCTAATCCTTAAGGCATGTTTCTATTTCTAATACCTTAAAGCATGTAACACTGTTTTAGGAAGGTTATTTTGTACGTAAATTTCGTTAAAATTAGGCTAAATTTTGCGAAGTCAATAAAGATTAAGTACACATACACTCTCAAGTACAGGGTGAGTTTTTAAAAGTGGCCCGGCGCGAAATACTACGCAGTAAGTTTTCAAATGACTTGTCATTCATGTAATATTGCGCAGTTGAGAGAGTGAGATTGGTGTGCACGGTAGTCATTTGTGCGAAGTGGCGAAAATGGGGTTATATCTGCAACAGCGCATTTTTGTGGTAGAGCACTATGGGTCACGGAAACAGTATGCAGAGGAGTTTAAAATTAAGTTTCATAAGAGAAATCAGCCAAGAAAACTGTGGACACAACGATCAAACTAATCATGCCTCATTATTAAAATGATTATTGTGGATTTGTGGCTTCCTGTCGTCGTTAGTTTGAAATTAAGTTTCACGTTGGTGCTGTGCCTGCAAAACCTCCTGCAAAACTTAATTGCGAAATGGCATGCAACGGGATCAGTACTGAATGCAAAGAAAGTGCGCAAAAGGACGATCCGCACGACAGCAACCATTGCTGCCGCTGAAGAACACATGCTACGTAGTCCCAAAACGTCATCACGGCGGCTGTCTCAGAAAGTGGGTTTGTCTCAGTCAAGTGCAATGAATATCATGAAACAGGATTTACACTTACACCCCTTCAAAATGACCACTGTGCATCAGTTGCATGATGTGGTCAAGCCATCCAGGGTTCAGTTTCGTGAATGGTTCCTGAGCACCACTGCTACGGAGGTGCTGGAGGATGGTTATGTGTTCATCTCAGATGAAGCGTGGTTCCCTCTATCCGGTTACGTCAATTCACAGAACATGCGCCGCATGTGTTCATGGAGTCTCCACTGCATCCACAAAAAAATTGGAGTGTGGTATGAGGTCTCTGCCTGCCGCATCATCCCTGTGTTCTTCAATGAAACTGTGCATAGTGACCGTTAGTGCATCTACGTGTTTGCCGCACAACTTACTGATGATGAGCGTGCCAATGCTTACTTTCAGCAAGATGGTGCAACAGCCCATTCTGCACACATAACAGATGCCAGTATTCAGGAAGTGTTCCCAACCGGACATGTGATCAGTCTAGGAACAGAACAGCCCTGGCCATAACGGTCCCCAGACCTATCGATCTGCGATTTCTTCCTCTGGGGTGCAATGAAAGGTGTGCTCTACCAGAACAATCCGCGCACAGTGCCCGCCCTGTAACAAAACGTCTAGGCAGCCATTTAAGCCATTCCAGCGGAAACCCTTGCTCGTGCCTTCAGGAACATGTGGACACGCCTTCACAAGTGCCTCGAGGTCAATGGAGGACACTTCCTCACCTACTCTAGGTTATTTGCACTGATCTTTGATCATTGTTATCTCTATTCATGGTAATTTTTACACGTTGTTCACCGGGCCACTTTTAAAAAACTCACCCTGTAGATCAATCGATAATTCTCGGCTGTCTGAATAAAAAAAAACTTTGTATTCTGATTTGCTAAGAACCCACATAAACAGAATCGCGTACCATTGAAAAAGAGTAAGAAACGGCGTAAATTAAAACAAATAAAAGGAGACGAAGCGCAAAGCCTGGGGCGCCACCGTCCTCGTAAATCTCACAGCAAAATGGCCTATTTATCTACACTCGCAATCGGAAACTATTTATCCAGCGATCATTAAATTCTTGTCGCAGCGTTAATATTTACACAAGATCTTCGGCAAAGATGGAATTTTTATTTGTGAAACAAAAATAACAACAAATTGCTTAAAACAAGCAACAGTATCCTTATCAGCTCCATAAAATCAACAAGGCCAATTGCCATTTTTAAGTAAAGACAAATGGGATCCCAGCAACGTCTACGTGCATTTTAAAGCTTTCAAGTAAAATTCAGTCACATTCCTGCGGGACAAATTTCTTTACTGCTTATTATAAAAATTTTCGCAAATCCCATACAGTATTACGTGAGCAAAAATATTGAGCATACTTCGAGCTAATCTTTCTAGACTTTATATCGACTTACGGAACCGCTTGGTTACAAAAGTCCTGTCAAATTAACAGATAAATACTGGAGATAATGTCCCAACATAAAATAAACATGTTAAGATGAGAAACAAAAGAAAAAATTCGTATCATCGACCACGAGTCTCTAGCTCATCGCCTCTACCAAGTGGGCCACCAAGGACACCGGTACAGATGCCTCCAAGTGTCCTAAAGATAAGTGAAGTACACTCACTCACCAAAAGTCATGGCACACCCCTCCAATCAGGTTCCCTGTCCGTAATGAGACAGATCCCACTGCTTCCATTCTCGGAATGCAGGTGCACAGTACTCCTTGATGTCACACAATCATTGTAACCAAAACTAGCTGCAGAAATGGCAGCACGCCGAGAGCTATCCGCATTTGAACGGGGGATGATTGTTGGCGCCAGACGGTTGGGTGCCTCAATATCAGATGTAGCCAACACCCTGCAATTTTCCCGCACAACCGTTGCAAGGGTCTATCGAGGGTACACCCAACGAGACGTTACAACTCATGTCGGACAGCGGACGGGCCGCCCACGCCTCACTGATGCCAGAGGTGTTCGCTGGGTCACCTGGCTTGCAACTACTGACCGAAGGGCGACAGCGGCCCAAATCATCATGCGGTACAACCAGGGACGTCCCACAACTGTGTCCGTGACGACAATTCGGCGAACCTTGGCAGCTGCAGGTTTTGGGACCAAGAGGCCACGACGGGTGCCACTCTTCACAGCTGCACATCGTCGACAACGCCTAGCCTGGGCCAACGAACATCAACAGCCGCTTTTCAGGTGGGGACCACTGTGGGACGCTCCATACAGGTCTGGGGTGTTTTCTCGTGGCCTGCAATGGGTCCATTGGTGCATCTGATATCCACTCTGCGTGTTATTTTCTACGTCGATCTGCTTGGGGACCACCTGCACCCCTTCATGAACTGTTTTTATCCCCCGAGCGACGGCATCTTCCAGCAAGATAATGCGCCTCTACACACGGCCCTGTGACACGGCAGTGGCTGGAGGAACTTGCTACCGACTTCACGACAATGATTTGGCCTCCACGTTCCCCAGATTGCAATCCCATTGAACATCTGTAGGACGTCATCGAACTATCTGTCAGGTCGTCACCAACACAACTGGTAAATGCAGCATCATTATGGAGTGTAGTGGAGGCGGCATGGCTTGCAGCGCCTATGGATGTGTTCCGCGGACAGGCAGACTCTCTTCCACGACGGGTCGCCCCCGTTATCCGGCCTAGAGGGGGCCCAACACGTTATTAGGCACAATGTGTGCCGTGATTTTTGGTGAGTGAGTGTACATGCCTCATCATTGGGCTTCCACTTTGACTGCTTAGTAGCCATTAGCACCCTTGGGAATGCTTCGTGCAGTATACCATCCTACGCTTTCTTGGACACTGACGAGCGACATTTCAAGCGCCCTGTGTAATACATTATATGATATCGCAACGCATTAAGAGTGTTTTAATGCAATAACTTATTCATTATTTCTCTTCCCCATGTCTTAGGCAATATTTATCTAACGGTTCCTGCTCGTGTGGTCGCTCGTTTTCCACAAAGACGGGAACGTTGAATTATAACCACCCTGTCTTTATCAAGTCATGATGCGTGAGCTTCCTTATCAAATTCAGGAAACGTCATAATTAGAAATTATATGAGCATTATTGCTTCAGTAAGCAACACGTACCCCTAGGATAATATAAAGGGGGTATTATTTATTAAGCCTTTTTTATTTCTCTCTTCAGAAGGACTTACAAGGAGAGACTTAAGGTTCTAATCAGATGTTGTTTCGAGGAGAACCAAAAAAAAAAAAAAAAATAGAAACTTGGCTGTAGGATATGGGATCAATAGATCAATTTGGTCCTTATTATGTGAGAAGAGTAAGTAAAACTGATAATCAAAAAAAGCCGCTCAAAAAAACAAACATTTTTCAGGTTCATTTGTATTCCGCAATGCGCTGCAATCCAAACTGAAGACGTTGGAGGCGTCTTCGAAAATGACATTACGAAAAGCACTTTCAATACATTAATTGGCTCACTAATAAGAGCTTGATTGGTTAATTCAGAACTACACAGCCGGAAGATCAGGCACCCAGGATAATAAAAAAAAGAAAATAAGACCAATGAAGTTACGACAAACTCTCCCATTTATTAGCCTTAAGGTTAAACGGTGATAGCTTCTCAGTTCGTTTTAGGGAGGGCTCGATTTCGAGATTAAAAAATGGGAGGAGGTCGTCGAGCATATTTCCCTCAAAGAAAAAAAAGGAAACGGGGTAATAATATATCGGGAGCTATAAAAATAATGAACAATATTATTCGCCAACCTTTAAATTCATATAATCCAGGGGCGTAAAATGGTTCAAATGAGATTTCCTCAATAGATGTCGCTGCAGAAAATGGCAACGAATGACTTTCGAACGGTTTCCAGGCAAATGGCACGCTTCATTTGACTAATGCCTTTTCCACTCGTTTTACCCACCCACTCCTCGCTTAATCTGCCACAACCCCCTCAATCTTTTTTGCTTTATTAAAGCAGAAGAGCCAGGACTCATTCAGGATCTCTTCCCGAAAATAACACACTCATCAAACACCGGACATAATCACCGTTATTGGGAGGGAAGGTCTGCATTGTTCCAAGTCACCGTGCTGTTTTGAGTTTTGACACTCGTCGAAGGCCTCGCCAAATCGATAACGATCTGGAGCAACCAGCCAACCGGCCGACCAAAGCCCTCCATTATTGACCTTTCGGGAGAGAGCTGAACGACTTTTCGGCAAATAGAACCCATTTCACGAGGAAAAAAAAAGAAAATATTTTTTATTTACTTCGTATGTTTATTTATCTATCTATCTATCTATTTCTCTATCTCTCCCAACCCTTCTACGAGTTGTCTTCATTTTTACTTATTTTTTATAAACAAACTGATTACACACAAACACTGAAGAACCTCTCTTTTATGTTTTAATATCCTGAGGTTTGAGAACCAGGCTCATCCGAATGGAGCCATAAAAGTTGGAGGTGTGGAAAATAAAAAAAACAAATTATTTTTCTACGAGCTGCACACAGTTTAGGGCTGTAAATTTTATTGATAAATAAAACTTTAATATTATTATTTTCTAAAGAAAATCTAAGCAAATATTATCATATCGTTTTATTAGGTCCATGGGCAGTAAAAAATTTGCTGCACAGCGCGAAGCAACTGCAGCGAAGCTCTTTCAGCATCCTCCGGGAAATCTGTGATCCCAGACCATTCTTCTTCAAAAGAAATCCATAAAATAGCTATCCCAATACACACATACATGTGTGACCAAGAGTATCTGGACACCTGTACTTTGTAAACATGACTTCGAGCAAGCTAGCCCATTTCTTCAATCCCAGTCTTTTCAAACTTTCCTCCATACACCTTCCTACAAGAATGGTCCACTCAATCGAACCTCTTGCCACAATGTTAGCAGTGCAGGATTTTCCAAAATGAAAGATAAGCTGAAGACATCATAGTTCGTATAACTGGAACAAGTTGACCCAACCCAAACCAAGCCTATGAATCCCATACGATGATACCGCCTCACAGTGGGTAGCATAAAGCATCATCTGAATATCCGCAAGACCCCAAATTGATCATCTGATTCATCGCTCCATAAGCCGTTGGTCCATTGATCCATAGAGATTGATTGCTATATAACCAGTACAAGAGAAGAAACTAGCAACCGTAACATTTCCAGCGCTTCGAATCTTTTTCGGTTTCTTCGGCGGATGGTACCTTTTGTGCATTCAGTCTTTGATTGCTCTTTATTCTCAGGGTCATAGTGATAAAAGACATGTTTTATCATCGGTTATGATGCTGTAAATTGACCGTGATTCATCTTGTTGGAATCTTTCAACCATTTCATGGCACCACTTCACTCTTTCCTCTTTTTACTCTGAAGTCAACATGTGAGAGGGGGGGGGGTTCTTTTCGCGTAACGCCGTTGACTATTATCGATCCGATATGGAAGGAGTCCTCTATATGCGCTCTGCCTCAATACGGTGAATGTTTTCCAGAGGATTTCCGCTGCGGGGATCATCTTACAGAGACTTTCCAAGTTCTCGATATCCGTTTGTGACAGATGCTTTAGATACCCGTATGGGATAGTCGGTCTCAATTTTTCATAGCACTCCTTTGGATCTAGGCCCTTTTTATAGTCGTAAAAAATCATGATTTTCCACGCCTCACTTGAAATCTCCATTATGAATTGTTCATGCAGTCCGACAACGCTCACTTCGAGCCACTATTCAGTTCAAACTAATATCTACAGGAAAATGAAATTCGGGCCTCGTACCGGGTGGCGCAAAAAAGGTGTTAGAAAGTTTTGTCAACTGTGGTTTAAACGTACGCCGTAAATGATTTTCCCAGTGAACCTGTTCTATTTCAGTTCTGAATATTCTCTCATTACGGTACATTTCAGAATGGAAGCACTAACGTTGGAACAGCGTGTGTTTATCGTAAAGAAATTTTACGAAAATGGAAGTAATGCTGTGGTGAGACGCTTATTCAACAATACCTTATAAACCTGCAACACTCCAAGATCTTCGTACTGCAATTTCCAGATAGATTCGTGCAGTCGAAAATGATGTTCTTCAGAGAGTCACCACAGAATTCAGTTCAAGACTCTACACACTGATTGCAGCAGATGGAAATCACTTTGAAAACCTTCTGCATTAAATTTAAGGTTGTCTGTTATAGCATAAATAATGTGACAAGAATCTATAATCTCGTATTATGTCGTAGCATACAACAACTTTCTAACACCTTTTTTTTTTGCGCCAGTCGGTACTTAAAGCGGCAGTTCGGACTTCTGTAGCAATTGTTTCAGCTGAAGTCTTCCGATTGCATCGTGGTTTCACTGACGTTCCTCTTTGAGATGTTCACTTTACAATGAACGGGGTATTTGCAGAATGATAGAAATCTCACGGACGAACTTATTGTATAGCTCACATCCTGAATACGTTCAAACTGAGTAAGCTCTCATGTGCACGAATATGAATTCCAAACGAGTTCAGTAAAGCATGTTTTGAGGCGTGTATCACTTATTGAACTTTTTGATCAGTTAGATCAGATCACTTAAGTCTTTGTACAAATTATGCTTTCCCATATTCTTCTATGCTTGTCTAAATATTTCTTCTATGCCAGCAATGCTTGTGATATCGGAAAAGGTTATTGTTTAGCCCATATAGCGGGTGATCCAAAAGTGTGTTACATTTTTTACATTTTTTCATGAAATTTTGTATAACAATTCTTCGTTAACAATTTGTGTTTTATGATACATCGGTTACGGATTCAATGTGTTTGCCTTCTCTGGCAACACAAATTGCTGCTCGACGGCACATGTGTACCATAATGTCATGATAAGTCCGAATTGGTATGGCGGCAATTGCATCGTTAATCTTCTGCTCCAGCTCTACCAGAGTTTCGCACTTTTCACGATACATCACCTCCTTTAGATATCCCCAAAGCCACCACTTTTAGATATCGCACGTTGTTTTGCTAAAGAATTCCTCACGGCAAAACAATTATTAGTTTCATGAAAAAATGTAACACACTTTTGGAACACCCGGTATAGAGTCAACCTTGTTCACGTGCATATTCTACTCGTCCTATTATATAACGTTCCAAACCGTTAGATTCATAGGAGGAAAAAATATATAAGTCGATGGATGTCTATGTGCGTGTACTTAAAATTTAAGTTCCATTCAGTTTCAACGCTATAAAAATGTAAAGGCTCGCCGACTTTAGTGAAAGCAACTTAATGCGGAGTGGCGAAAGGAGAGTAAAAACAAACAAACAAACAAATAGCACAAGAAATTTCCTCGCTGATCATAAATTCATCTAATTAAAAATTCATTTCTTATTTCACGGAGGAGCTCAATTGAAAAGCATGAAGGTGGGTTTGAGCTGGTAGGAAGGAAGGAAGGAAGGAAAGGGGTGAGGTGAGCGGAAAGGAGTTCGGAGTGGTGGGTGGAGGGTATGGAAAAAAGAGTTTTTATTCAGCACCACCGATGCCAATGAATAATTCCGTCTACGATGCTTTTCTGCAAAAACGATGATTCATTGTTAGTCTTAAAGCCTCAAAAGCTGTTGAATAGCAAAGTCACGGAAGAGGTTTTGCGCATATCCGTATGTAAAAGTCGCGACGTAATTCCCTCCTCTCTCTCTCTCTCTCTCTACTGTTCGCATCGACCTGTTGCCGCTGGGATGATGATGATGAGAATGCAATGACCCAGCGGGGTCTCTTCCTTCGACAGCTCACGTGGAGAATTATATTTAATTTTTTTGCAGCTATTTTTCTACCCCTCACCCAAAGAACCTACCCTCATCTTTTTTCCCCTCCCAACTCCCGATCATATATTGGATCCCAACAATATTCATATCTCCCTTGAATACATAATGAGGTGGGGTGGAAATAATAACAAACAAGGAACGCTAATAAAGCTGAGCTGGAGGAGCCGAAAGAAAGAAACTTGGGGGTGGGGTAGCAAGAAATTTTTTAAATAATAATAACAACAACAAAAACGGTATTAAAAAAGCGATGGAGGGGAGGGGGGGATGGGTCTGGAAGAGCGGGATTGGCACCGCTGACTTGCATCTTTTAAGCGCGGAATATTTTCCCATTTGGATCGGACCCAGCTGCAATTTGCATGGCGAGCACAGTTCCGCTTGTAAATTTTACTCGGGAAGCAATTACCAAGAATTAAGACAAACAACGGGGCCTAGGCCCGATATTTATAATCCGCGCGCGCCCAGACAACAACATCCCCACCTCCAAGTCTCCACCTCTTCTTCTTGACAGACAAACCAACCGTCCAGTATATCTCACTGTTGCGGATAGCTGGCCTGCGCATTTAATTTCCTGATGCGTTGTGAAAATTTGTTAACAGCTGCTACGATTTCGAAGGTTAAGCGTTTCAAGGAGAGCTAAGGAAAGATGAGGGGGGGAGGGGGGACATGAGGAGGGGGTTGGGAAAAGACAAAAGGAGGAGACGACGAAGACGAGGTCTTCGTGTCCGAGCGCACAGCCGGACGCTTCACTGATCTTTATGACAATGGAATGCAGATGAGGTGAAGAGTAAAGAGTGAGACAAAGACACGGAGGAAAATACCCCATCTTCAATCTACCCCCTCCTCTTCTATCAGGTTATGAGCTGCTTTCTCAAGGAGAGAGTTCGTTCGTTCCTGGAAACCCCCTTTTCTCATTCCACTTCCTTTCGCTCACCACCCATAATTTATTCAAGAATGAAGAATAAACCTTCCAACCAAACGACTCTGCAATTCATCCGCTTCAGAAACCGCTCGCTCTCTTTTCCTCTCCTTCAACCCTTTTACCCCATTTCCTATTCCCCACCCCCTTCTTCATCTTCTCATCATCATCTCTAGTGGCAGCAGAAGAGGGGGATCCTTGCAACCCACCTCGTATCAACGAACCAACAGCAGCAACTTTTAACTTGATCATCAATAAAGGAGAAGTCTGTTGATTTAAACGAAGGTTCTTTTGCGTGCTCCCCAACCTCAACGGATCCGAGTGAATTGATAATCGTCACGGAGTCGACTGGCTTTGCACGCACGCACGCACCCTCTCCAGACAGCCCCCCCCCCCTTCTTTTCTTTTTAAAAGCAAAAGGTGCAAATGGACTCCTCCTCCAACACCGATATTGATTTGTCCAGACGCGCGCAGCGCTTGTAAGCCTAATCACGCGTCTAATTTCCCACGGCCACTAGGTGCCTCGCTTTCCCTTCCCCAACCCTCCAATACACCTCCAGCAGCGGTCACTCGATGCAGGGCCGCCTCCGGAAACTTCCGGTCGGATGTGTGATGCCGGTGGCCGCAACACGAACCGACCCCTTTCGCGACCTCTTCGGACACAACCGCCAAAGACAAGAGAGGAGGTGGGGGCGGAAGAAAAGAGCCGAGCTGGGAGGAGGGTGGGCCCTTGAAGTCATCTCACGCGCCGTTAAGCAACCGCACGCAAAAGGAACCAAAAGGATTTGAAAGCGACAAATGGGACGAGTCGAGTAGAACACCTCAAAGAATCAAACATTTGGCAAAAGGAGGAGAAAAGGAAAGTGGAGGAGATGGTGGCAGGGGGTAGGGAAAAAACACAATGGAGGGGGTTGGAAAGACTGGAAGATGGTGAGGGCAAGACGAGCACGAGATGGAAATAAGACGAAGAGGTACTTAAATGTGAAGAGACTAATTACATACACTCAACGGCAGGTTCACTTGGTTGGAAGACATCGAGGCGACGACTCAAGGCATCACTATCAATATCAAGATACAAATGTGCCCCGCAGGCTCTTCTTGAGTTAAGGACTTCCAATTGCAAGAAAACTTACAAAATCTTTAAGTAAATTAAGGAAAGAATAAGGCATACAATGTGACCAAAAATTTCCGTACACCCCTCCAAAACAGCGTTACGAGTTTTAATTTACATGTTTAAGACGTCTATGGTAATAGAATAAGAAATAAACCTAACTGGAGCTTAGTTCCAACGTGTCACCATCATAATATGTCACCTATGCAAGAAGCGTATACTCAAGGACTCTGTCATTCTGCAGATATCCCGTTCCACAGCTCAAGGAGCCATGTCAGCCATGTGGTCTTTGGCTGGAACAATTATAATTAATTCGCCAATGGGAACTGAAGACCCTCGGTGCAGCCATTCACTTGAGTAGAACAAACACGAACCCGCGTTCAGGATTGTGTACAGCCCACCGAAACTAGACCATGGAACAACGGGAAGAAGTCTTATGGAACGACATATCTCGGAGTACACTCTGGCATCGGGTGGTCGAGTTTAGGCCTGGCGGACGCCCGAAGGTGCCGCTTCATTCCTGACCACAAGATGCCCACATGATTTCTTGGTATACAGCTCATTTTCATGGATTGGTTAGGGCTAACTTGTTCCAGAACCTTATTTCCAGGAACTTGGATCTCAGTAAACTAATCTTGACCTTTCTGACAATTCTGCTATGCCAATATTGTGGCAAGCGTTTGGGATTGGGCCATTCTTGCATTAACATGACAATTCTCCTTGCCACAAAGCAAGGTGAGTAGAGGAATATTTGAGGAGACAGATTTTGAAGAAATGGAATGGCCAACACTGAGACTCCGACATAAATTTCACTAGAGTAAATTGGTGCGACGACTATTGACTAGATCATATGAGGAAGACTGGAAGAAAATTTCTAGAGCTCTCTATCAAAATCTGGTGGAAAGTCTTCACGGGAGAGTAATAAACGGAAAGAAGATCAACGGTTGCATTGCCAGAGTAGAGTTGTCCGGCAAGCTTTTAATCACGTGACAGACTTCCAGTTGTGGTTGAAGGAATCTCTTGATCGGAAGTGAAACACCGTCAGTTTAAAGTCATTTTCAGAAGCGGCAATTCAAAGTTCTATAGCCGGATACCACTTGGCGTTGTTCCACATGAAACTGATGCCAATAAAAATAAAACTACATGGCCATAAAAAAGTCGCTTACTCTAGTACTTCGTTCGACCCCCTTTAGCTTTTATTACAGAGTGCATTCTTCGAGGCATTGTTTCCACAAGGTTGTGCAGTCTTTCAGTCTCGATTTTCGTCCAATACTGCAGCATTTCCCCCCCGAGATATCGTGTGGATGACGAAAAAATTGCTCTACCTCGTAGACTCTTCTCCAGTACATCTCAAAGATTTTCGATAGGGTTAAGATCTGGACTCTGTGATGGCCAATCCATGTGGAAAAATGCTCTTCGAACCACTCCTTCACAATTCGCGCTCGGTGAATCTTTGCATTGTCATCCTGGAATATGCCTGTGCCGCCAGGGAAGAAAAAATCCATTGATGGAATGATTTGATCATTCAAAAGATTTAAGTAATCAGTTGACTTCATTTTGATGCTGCATAAGGTTGTTGAGCCCAGACCAGACCTGTTGAAGCAAGCCCAGATCATAACACTTCCACCACAGGCTTCCAACAGTGGGTATCTGGCATGAGGAGTCCATAGCTTCATGTGATTCCCTCCTGATCCTAATTCGCCCATCGCTCTGAAAGAGAGTAAATTTTGACTCATCAGACTACATGACCTTTTTCAACTGCTCTACACTCCCTTGCAAACTGCAGTTGTTCTTTCCGGTTAATCTCACTGACAAGCGGTTTCCTTATTGCCACGCAACTGTTCATTTTTAAACATTGCAGTGAGTTCTGCTGTTAATTTTTTGCGATTACACTTCACCAGCCGTTTCAGAGACTCCGGTCACGATCAGTCAAAATTTTCTTTCGGCCACATTTACTCCGCGAAGTTGAAGAATTGCCACGGTCTTTCCAGGTTTTTATATTGATTACAATTTTTTTGATTGATGCAGACCAACAATTTGGCCTTCTGAAACGCACTGACATCACTTCCACGACTGCGAGCAACACCTTCAGACAAGGTTAGAAAGGGATAAGCTACAGAACACAACATCTTTTATACCTAGTAGACGTGTTGTATGCAAAAATAAGCAATCAGTACAGTAAACGAGCCAATCAGTGGCGCTAAGTATTTGCAATTTAAAAACTAGACGGCGACTTTTTTTTAGCCAGGCATTGTACCTTCTTTTACTAACAGATTTACAGTCTGTCAAAAAAGTATAAAACCACCAACAAAAATAACGTAGCTCACATTCTAAATAAATCAAATATCTCTGCGAAGCTACATGACTATACTACCTCAGAAATTAGCAATATTTACGAGAAAATTACAGCAATCACGTAGATATTGTAATTATAACATGCGAAAATAATTCTACAGCTGTAAATATAGTATAAGACCACCCTCCGTTTCTCACCTTTGACACAACATTAAACTCTTCCATGTGAATATTTAATTAGGAAAACTCAGGCAGTAGTTATATTTCACTGTTTTCAGTGTTCTTGTGACTGATATTAATCATGCCTCTGGAACAAAGCTCTCTGAGTCACTATCATCATGGTCGTGGCAAATCAGAGAGGCAAATTGAGGCGATAGTTAATCGCTCCAAGACTGTTGTTCACAATGTATTAATCAAACAAGATGATTACAACACTGAAAAACGCAAAGAACGGAAGAAAACCTTGACAGCTCGTGACAACCGTCGAATTGCGACTCTGGCAACAAGGCATCAGATGTCGACAAGAGAAATTGCTTGCGAATTCTCAAACTCCAGTGAGCCATACAACCGTTTGGAAAAGTTTGCGAGACAATGCAAACATGAAATTCGCCAAATTGAGATCAAAACCTCAATTTTTGCCGGACCGTAAGAGAGCACGTATTTGGATTGGGCAAGGAATGTAATGTCCTGGAAAGAGAAATGGAAATCGGTGGTGTTCTCAGATGAGAAAAAATTTAATCTGGGACGGGCCCGATGGAAATAGCTGCTACTGGCACGATTTGCGACTGATGATTCTGATGCTTCGGTGATGATTTGGGTGCATTTGCGTTCGAAGGAAAAGCAGATCTTGCTGTAGTAAAACAACGAATGAACTCTTAGTGTATAAAGAGATGCTGTATGAAAAGCTGATTCCCTTCGGACCGCTATTTGGTGGTAACAAATGGTGTTTTCAAACCCCATGCCATGTGTCGAACTCATCGAAGGAGTGGTTTCGTCAACAGCACATCCACCTTTTCACTTGCCCATCACGCAGCCCAGATCTCAATCCTATAGATAATTTGTGCAAAGACGAGTTTATGCAACAAATCGTCAGTTTTTGAATGTCTTTTTTTTATTTGATTGTCTGTATCCAATACGTCCATCCAGGGCCTGTATGGCCAGAAGCCGACGAATTGGGTCTCTGGATGGACCTGGATTAACGACTGCTGTAAGATGGTCGCAGCAACCGGGGGGGGGGGTGAAGATCGTTTCTCACTGATGGTCGCCCATCCAGTGACTAGTCGTTCCCTGAAGTTGTGTTCACAAGTTGACAAATAAGATAATGGACGAGTGGGATAAGCTGGAACCTGAACTGTTTCACAAGTTGGTAGAGACCATGCCAAATCGAGTATTTGAGACAATCTCTGGAAATGGTGGCTCTACACATTATTAATAACTCAAATGCAACATAAATGTGACAAAAATCGTCAGAAAAATGCCAAATTTATTTTATCATGATTCACTGATGAGAAATATCATCAACTATCATTGTATCAAACATGTGTTTCACAAGAAAATTAATAAACTTGTTTGTCTTATATAGGTTTGAGCTACGTTACTTTTGTTGTTGGTCTTATACTTTCTTAACAGGCTGTACAGCTATTGAACGAGGTCTTAACAGAATGAGAGTCAAATCGCATACAGACTTGTTGCATAGCTGACATCTTATAATGGTACAACATTGAACTCACTGAGCTCTGCTGAGCGATTCATATTTATTGAATCACAAATGAATCCACTAGGGTGATTCATGAATCATGTACCACAATATGAGTTTGGCTGTTTATATTATACATGTACCATAGACATTTGTACACGTGGCATCGTTTTAGACAGACGTCTTGAAATCATTGGTCACACAGTATGTCTTTTTATGCTTATCAGTGCCTTGATTTACTAAAATTACACTCGCTCACTAAATGATATAACGCTCTCAGTGGAATACGGCAACACCACGAAATCTACTCCTTAATATTTATAATGGTTCCGTATATTAATAATGAGATCAAGATTGAACTGTATGGAGGGTCCGTCGTGTTTATGACATATAAGGGTTCCTTTATAGATTTTTCATTAAATTAAGATGAAGAGCGAGAAACCCCTTACTATCTTCCCCCGCCGCTAATGATTAATTGTCCCTCAGAGGGAAGATAAACGGTCTGACTGCCTCCTTCCCATTAACATGGCCTGTGTAATCCGCCAAAGAGTACGACTCGCAAACATCATAACACGCAGTGCCAAAAAAAGGACGAGGTCTATCAGTAAGACTAAAAAGGGCCACTTTAGTGAGGGGTAATAAAAAATTCTCCTTTTTATTAGCCTATAGAATTCAAGACTCTTTGACATCTGTCTTCATTCTGTAGCAATTCTGACTCACCAACACTTTGGCAGGCGAGGCTCTATATATCAACTGAAGGGAAGTTCCTTCAACAAAAAGAAGAGGATAAAAAAACAGGGCATAAAACGCGTCGTCTTCCGATATAATTTCTAGTTGTCGAAAACACCCCAGCTTTGGCAAAGCGACAGCGTAGGAGGGGGTGTATTCTTCTTTATTCCTTTCCATCATTATCCTTCCCACATGGTAAAAAAAAAGTCACAAGTGCTACTGTCATTGACACTTGAAAACGGCAACACGCTAATTGCCCCCATTAGCCTCATCAATCGACCCAGCACCCCCCGCCAGCCTTCACTTTGATCGACAGGCTCGATTCATCATTCCCTGACCGAAGACCCAGATCCATCATTTCTTCCCGCCTTTTCTTCAATTAGAATCGGAGCTTCATTACACTCAAGGAAATCCGACGAAACTATTCATTGCTGACCCCATGATTAAAAGGAAAAAAAAACCTCATATGCAATGAGCCGCACTCGACCACCCTCTCCCTATAACAGCCAAGGTTCCATACACGCCCTCGAGTACTTGGAAAGTCAATTAAGGGAAGATCGAAATCGTTATTTTTCTCCAAGTGTTTAAAATTCCATTTCGGGCTCCACGCTGGAGGACCCCTCCCTCTTGTAGTGGTTTAACCGCAACACAATAGACAGATAGAGACAGAGGCAAATCGCTTTCCGGAACTTCCATCTTAACCGCAGAAAACTGAAACAGCAACAACAGCAAACCCGAAGCCCAACCACCACCATCATCCAAGAGAAGATGGAATCGTCTGCAGACAACCCTTCCTCGAATTCCATAAACCTAAGGAGTTCAGTCTCAAAAGGTTTCTCAGAATTATGGTACAGCATTATTAAAAGCACCGACGGAGGTCTTGTTTTGGAATCTTTTGGCTATTCCGTCCTCACATGTCCTCCTTGAGGCACATTTTAAGAAATACTTGTCGGGCTCGTAGAAACAAACAGCAACAAGCACAAGAATATGACGCCAAAACCTGTCTTGGCTTGTTACAACTGCGAGTAGACATGGTAGGCTTCCCCATCATAACATTGCACGTGCTTTCTTATATAAATGGCAGCGTACATATCTCTCACAACAGAAAGACCTAATCTAGCACGGAGATCCTAGAGTGTACCAGGTGCATCTTTGAAGACCCTACCCTTCAGATAACTCAGTAAAAAGCAATTAAAGGTTTAATATCAGAATGATACACAGTCCAGTCACATAAATGTGACCACCCACTACGTTCAACATCAGCGAAAAATGGTTACGTCCAGAACGTACGTACCAATATCAGAGGTGGGGGGGGGTATAGGAAGCGTGTCAGAGGGAAGCAGAAAACTTTGCAAATTGTTGGAGTCATGGCGAAACGTAGCGATTTATCCAATCTTCAAAAGGGCATGATCATCGGCTCCCGAGCCAATGGCGGCAGTATTTCCGAAACGGCTAGTTTAGTGAACTGTACGTATGCCGCCGTGGTGAAAATATACCCTGCATGGCAGAATGTCAATACCCAAATCAGCGACATGATAAAGTGTTGGGCACCAAGGGCCTTAGATGACAGAGGTGAACGACGGCTACGGAGATGCGTGCAAGCGAACAGACGTGCAACCGTGGACCAACTGACCTCCAAGATGAATCAGGGCGCTACCAAACGTGTATCCTCAACGACAGTTCAGCGAACGTTGCTGCGTATGGGCCTCCGCAGCAGATGGCTGTTTCGTGCACCAATGCTGATGGCTGTTCACCGGCGACAAAGACTGACATTTGCACGCAAGTACCGCAACTGGACAGCAACAGAGCGGCGAAAGGTGGCTTTTTTTTCGATGAATCACTGTTTATGCTCCATCGGACAGATGGTGATGGCGTGTACGGCGTTCAGCTTCAGAAAACAAAGACCCTGCAACACGTGCCGCAAGGGTCCAGGCCGGAGGAGGCAGCGTCCGCAAGGGTCTGGGGAATGTTTTCATGGCACTCCCTGAGTGCACTCATCATTGTGGACGGCACCATGGATCAATGGAAGTAAGCATCTGTCCTTTCGGACCATGTTCACCCCTACATGCAGATTGTGTTTCCTCAGGACGATGGCATCTTCCAGCAGGACAATGCGACGTGCCATATAGCGCGCAGTCTCCGTGCGTGGTTCGAAGAGCACGAGGATGCGTTTACAGTAATCCCCTGGCCCCCAAACTCCCCGGATTTAAACCCTATAGAGCATTTGTGGGACAACCTCGATTGGATTGTTCGCGCCATGGATCCTCCATCGCGCAACCTACGGCAGCTCGCCACAGATCTGGAGTCGGCATGGCTTCACATCCCTGTCAATAACTTCCAGAACCTTACTCTCTTCCTCCCCGTCTCGCAGCTGTCCGCTCTGCGAAAGGTGGTTATTCTGGCTACTGACAGGTGGTCACATTAATGTAACTGAACTGTGAAGTGGGTCATTCATTCATGATACGATCTCGAAACGCTGTTCAAAGGAAACCAATGACCTTCAGATACTCTCGGAGTGTTCTGTAAGCCATTCTCCAATAGGCGTCTGCAACTCTCTGCTGTAACAGTTTCCTGAACAAAAACGGACCAAAAATACAGTGTGAATCTCTACACATCAAACATTTGTGGTATGGAGCAGCGACTTCAACTTGAATAGTGTAGTGAATTGCTGCTCCAACATCAATATTTCTAATCTGAAATGTCATTTGGGAAACCAGTGTGTTGCAGTTGCCTGCACAAAAATTGGAAGGCTAAATTGGGACTACACAGCCCTTTAATCGGTCCAATGCATATGCATAAACGTGCAATAGATTCGGAGATAGATGCAAAGAACGTGATCATACCTGGTGCAGTTCGAAGCATAAGTAGAGGTTAAACCACAATAGAGGAACAACAACAGCTTTTAGCATCACATGGTACATACTGGTTCGAAATGACCTGGTTAAGTCTGGCTGCTCAACGACATACACTGAACGACCAATTTATTAGAGACACCCCGCTAATAGCGTGTTGCGCCTCCTTTAGCGGCGAGAACTGCCTGAATACGTGCTGGCATGGATTCAACAAGGTGTTGAAACCGTTGCGGAGGAATAGCAGCCTAGGCTGACATCACAGCGTCCTGTAATTGGTGCAGGTTGGACGGTAGTGTGGGAAGGCGTCGAATGGTTCTCTCCACTTCATCCCATAAATGCTCGATCGGGTTGAGATCGGGCGACCGAGCTGGCCACTGAAGCAGGTGGAAGTCCGCGTCATGTTCCTCGAACCAGTCCAAGACCATTCAAGCACGGTGACAGGGAGCATTGTCCGTCACCACCAGGAAATACAATGAACCTGATCGGCAACAATGTTCAGGTAGTGTGTCGCATTCAGGGATGTGTCTACGGATATTAGAGAACCCAGTGTGTGCCAAGAGAATACACCCCGGACCAGCACTCCTCCTTCACCCGCCTGTACGGTTGTCTGCTGACAGGATAGGTCCATGGCCCCGTGCTGTCTGCGCCAGATGCTGTCCGCATGATGAAGTAGGAACCGCGATTCGTCGGACCAGGCGACCTTCTTCCACTCATCCAGTGTCCAGTGGCGATGCCTGTGTACCCATAGCAGGCGCGCTTTACTATTTTGCGGTGACAGCGACGATACCCTTACTGGCTGCCTGTTGTTAAACCCAGCTCGGTGCAAGGTGCGCCGCACCGTGAGCTCCGAAATGAGTTGGGATGCTCCCTCATTGAACTGCGCTGCAATTTGTTGGGCTGTTCCCGTCCTGTTGCTGTGGGTGATTCGTGCCAGTCGCCGTTGGCCTCGTTCATCCACGGCCCTGTTTCGTCTGGAGTTGTGTTTGTTGGAGGTTGTTTTTTGGCATAACTGTCATTCACGGGCTACCCTTGACACTGTTGCACGGGAAAACCCGAGGAGGTTCGCGGTTTGCGAAATGCTCAACTGCGCCCATCGAGCTCCAACGATCATGGGTCGTTCAAAGTCGGTCAAATCCTTGGATTTACCCATATTCCGTCCACTTCTGCAACTTGTGCATCCCTTTTATACACCACTTCGGCCTATTCCATTGTTTGGGTGTCACTGGGAGGCCGATCCATTTTCCGTAAGAGATGTCTCTAATAAATTGGTCGTTCAGTGTATGTAGTTTTGGCTTAGATATTTTAGTCACTAATGACCTGCGGCTTTTTTATGATTGGACATGTCAAAGACAAAACTTGTGCATCTACTTCTTGCTAATGCACAAAGTAATGGAAGCACTGCCATCTCAGATTGACTCCTGCCCATACAAAGGTTCTGCCCAACAACTTTGCATAATGATCATCTTTTGTCTTCCCTCATGAGTGTGGATCTTATAAAAGTATGTGTGTTCATCAGTATAAGTGTACATCAGATTTGACACCCTTCAAACGAGAGCAAATTATTACAAAAGTCGCCCTGCTACTTGGAGTATCGAGGCGGGCAACTTGGTTCAAAGATCAAGATTGCATACAGTGTTAGTGAGAAATCATCGTCTACAAGATACTGATTGACAGAGACTGGGAGGTCAATGAAAAGGGTTGTCAAGCACCACCATAGCGACGAAACAGAGAAAAATTGCATTTGGACAAACTACTGCTATTGCCAAACCACTTGTTACAAGACAGCAGCATTGACATGAGCAAACGCTTGGTCTTCCGAGCAATAGAAACATGTACTGTGGCCACAGGCATCAACATTATTTCCCATCGCAGGAAGTGTGTATGTCTGGAGAACACCGGCGGAAGTGTACAATTCATAGTCAGGGAACTTGAAAAGCAGTATATGCATGAATAATGCTCTGAACAGGCAGAGTTGTATGCGAGAGTCATTGGATACACGACAGAAGATGTCCATTGTAACCCCGCTTCCAAAAAGTTTTCTTGAAATCTTTGTCTCTTACTTTTTAATTTTTAATAGACCCCACTTCTTGAGTTGTTCTCTGAAGAATAGGAAAGTGTTGAAAGGGGAAGTTGGGGTATGGGGGGTCAGGAGGAGGAGGAGGTGGTGGTGGTGGCGGGGGAAAAAAGAAAGAGCAAGGAATTTTGTTGCTGTAATAAAAAGCTAAATTTTCTTTTATCTCCGAATAGAAGATTAAACCCAGCAGGAGAGTATAGTGGGAGGAATCTCCCGCCTCTTCCGCCGTCGTCGAGAAATAAGAGAGACAGTTGTGGGAGCGACGGGGGCCTCCAGAACTCAATTGCAATGCGCTGATGGTTCACTTGGCAGCTCGTGCCTCTCTCGCCTAATGCCGCCAACCGTCGATCGCCTCGCTCTTCTCCGTGCTCCCACTCCGCCGCAGCAATAGCGCACCACCACCACCACCGACCGGAAATGGGGCCCGGCGCATAATTGGACACGGGTGACAATTGCGACATTGGTCAGGAGGCGCGAGGGGAGTTCGCCAGGGAGTGCGAGGTTCGCTCCTCGGCCAAATAATGGAAGCTCTCGTTGCGTAACGGTCGAGCCCCGGTCCCCTTTATGAAGAAATTAATGGAACACACTCGCTTTTTATGGAGTCGTAAAGACAGGAGACGCTCAACAAACGCTGGATGCAAAACGGCTGGGAACAAAAAGAAAAAGAAAAAAGGAAGACGTGCGCACGCACAGACAGACAGGCAGGCAGACAGACACACACACTCACTCAGAAAGGATGTGAGGATTTAAAAAAAAAGAAAAGAAGAAAGGCCGCGCGACTGATTTTGAAGCCCAATTTGTCTCATTGCAGAGAGACGCCTGTTTTCAAACATTTATCCCATCTTTATGTCCCTTCCTCCGCCACCTCCTCTTTTCTCACAAAACCACCTACGGACAATGGTGATGGACGTGAAAGGAGACTGGGGGAGGGAGGCAACTCTGAAAACTCTTGTTACGTCCACCACCGGTGGCAATCGTCGCCGAGAGACGCAACTCGCAGCGCCCTCAGTTTTCGTCGCCTGTCGCCGCAAAGACTCTTTCCGACTCCCCAGCGCGGGGGTCGGCAATAAATATCGGACAGTGGTGCAGCCAATTCGCTCCTGCAAAACGTTCGGGAGGTGTTTAGGGAGTAAAGGGAGGGCGGCGAGAGAAAGAGAGAGAGAGAGAGAGAGAGAGAGAAGGCAACGAGGGCCCCCCGGGACTCCCGACGGCTGAAATACGGCTGCCCAGCCCCCGTTCGCCTCGCGCCGTTACAATTGTGTTTAACCTCAATAATGCATAGGCCCGTGACCAGGGGCTTGGAGTTCTAGCGTGCGTGGCGCTTTATGAAGATTTGTACGGGGGCGTAAAACAGGGGCGAGTAAAACTTTTATAACGGCGCTTGGTCAGTTGGATTTATGCGGAGCATCAAAGTTGTAGGCGGCGGGGAAGAGGGAGGGTAGGTGGAAATGGGCCGCGTCCGCTCCTGCAACAGGGCCAATGAATCCAGAGCGTTGATTTTAACCAATGACCGCTCTCTCTCTCTCTCTTTCTCTCTTTTCCTCCTTTTTTCCACCACTGCTGATCCCTACGTTCTGTTCTTACAGCGATTTCATCGACAGGAGAAGAAAGATAAAAGAGGGGGGCACACAAAAAGAGAGCGAGGAAGAAGTATGGAAGAGAGAATGGGAAGAGCTAACAATAAAAAAAGAATTTAAGGAGAAAGAAAAGCCAGAAATAGAGGGAAAATGGAACTCAAAGAGAGAAAACAACATGAGATAAAAAAAAGGAGAGGCCAACACTATAAAAAGAAAATGGAGAGGTTGCGGAATAAAAACGACAGGCGGAGCTATGCTTTATTAAAATATACGCACACAACAAGGAAAATCTATAGGAGACGCTCTCGTACTTGATTAGAGAACCCGAAACAAATGTAAATAAATTAAAAAGGTGGAATGGTAGATTCGCACAGGCCTCACACTACGACCTAAAATCGATACTTCTTGCATTCTCCAAGGTCCAATTTCGCAGTGTCAAATTTCGAAGAAATTTTAATTCAGAGTTCTGCTATTTCGATGGATATGAAAAATAAGTAGGAACTGTAGTGTGGAATGGACTGTGCAGGAAAGAAAAACCTATTTCCACAAAAAACATATAAGTTTCATATTTCGGATGTTTCTTTAAGGTAAAAGGCTTTTCCTACAGTAATTGGATTTGGGATTTTTTTTCTAAAAAGACACGGATTTGGGATAAGCAATGTTATAAAAAATTTTAATTACCCGACGCCAATATCACAGACTTAATGACTATCAACAAACATAGAAATGAACGACAGTATCGATGTTTGAGTGGAACGTAGCTTCCATAATCACACCCTTCAGAAACATATGTAAAAGAAAATAGACTGAACTAGATGAGACGCCGAAAAGCTATGATATCCTTCAATTACGGCATTCAAAAATGAAGCTAAATCTAGGTTAGGTTACAACAATACAGGCCATCTATTATATATTGAAGCATTATTATCAAATTGATTGTTGGGATTGAACATCGTAAACAATTTGAAAAAGTAATTGTTTTGATTGTTACGAAAGTAGTATTGCTAATAATAATAATAATAATAATAATAATAATAATAATAATAATAATAACAAGTCAGGCAACCGAAATGCCCAGGACCAATAGGATTTTAAGGCATTCGAGAATAAAAAGGAAAGTATTTGATTTCTAAAGCAGCCTCTGGTTGCTAAGCAAGGCATACTTCTAAAGGAAATGCATACTTCAAAGTGATTAAAACTATCTGAAAAGTTTAATGCAGAAAGTAGCAATTCTCTAAAGATTAGAACATATAAGAAATAAGCATTCCAGTTTCTATGAAATAAGCGTTAATTGTTGAAGCGTTCTGTGTAAGGGTGAATTCTTTCTTCATAAACAACTGCTAACGCTTTTCTACGTAACTATATACTATTGAAGCGAACGATTAGCTACTAGCTATTGTTAAAATTTGCCTAACAAAAATTAACTCTAGATAATATAAGGCGTAAGTTAATTTTAATTTTGCGTTATATTCATTCATAACAGATCATTCTAAGTTGATTGATATATTACATGCCATATTTTAGCATTGAAAGTTCCAATGAACCATAATGGCTCTACTATATCCAGGTTCCTTTGAACCAATTTCGACTAATTTTAATTTGACATTATATTCATTCATGACTCATCATTCCAAGTTATTTTATATATTACATACCATATTTTAGCATTAAAAGTTCCAATGAACCATAACGGTTCCACTAAATCCAGGTTCCTTTGAACCAATTTCGACTATCATTAATTTTACGATATATTTATTCATTACACATCAATCCAATTTGTTTGATATATTACATGCCATATTTTAGCATTGAAAGTTCCAATGAACCTTAATGGGTCCACTAAACCAGCTGCCTTGGAACCAATTACGATTATCATTATTTTACGTTATATTCATTCATGGCATATCATTCCAAGTCGTTTGATATATTACATGCCATATTTTAGCATTGAAAGTTCCAATGAACCATAATGGTTCCACTAAATCCAGGTTCCTTTGAACCAATTTCGACTGTCATTAATTTTACGTTATATTCATACATGACACGTCATTCCAAGTTGTTTGATATATTACATGCCAAATCTGAGCTTTGAAAGTTTCCCCTGAACCATACTGGTTCCATGAAACCACATATCATTGAAACTATTTCGATTATCATTAATTTTACGTTAATATTCAACCATGACATTTTATTTCAAGCTGTTTGATATAATACATGCCATATCTTAGCATTGAAAATTTCCAGTGGACCATAATGTTACCACTAAACCACATACCCTTGAACCAGTTCTGACTGATATTGACCATTAAGGAAGACCATCACGTGTTTTCACTTAATTCACAAGCCTTTTCTCTGCTTTAGCTATGGAATGCCAAAGAAAGAACAGCATTTGGCAGTGCACATGCCATTTATACATTGAATTGTATAGTGAAAAACGTGGTCCCCTATTTTATTTTTGACCTTTTGAACCGGAAGTAGTTCACCGATTTTTTCCACCAACGAACTCAGTCTTTCGATTTCCCTAAGTTGTCGAATGGCGAAAACGGAAGTCGAAAATTCGGAAGCGTTCCAAAGCTAGAGCATCAACAGACAGACAGACGGACAGACGCACATTATTATAATAGTAATTGCATCCCGACAGATGGGATATGTGAAAATCAATTATGTATCGAGACTTGATTTAAAACTTCTAACATTAAACTATGAGCATGGTCTTTATGATTAATGCAAGATTTTGAGGTACAATTAATAATTTGATACCTCACGTCATAAACAATGAAGTTCCACAATCTGACGACATTATAGGGAAAGAAACGCTGCAGGAAACCAGAAATAACTGTGCGCACCAATTTAATATATAAGTCTTTGTGTTTGCCTAGTACGTGGAGAGTCCGCCAACCAAGTTCTAATAAAATGAAAAGGATGTCGAACACCACGTAAGGCATGGTAAAACTCTTTAAGTATCGCTGGTAAACCATAAGTTGCACAGACTTCAGAGATGGACGTATATTTCGAAAGGCCCAAGGCGGCACGAATAAGGTTATTATATGCCACTTGCTCTCTGGTCACCAAATTACAAGGCCATATTCCTTCTTAGGCACCAAAATAGACTTGAGGATCTTAATGATTTCATTACGATTCAATATCTTCTTGAGGCTCTTAAGCAAAAACCTCAAGCGGTTTAAAACACAAATTATAGATTCTATGTCCTGTCTAAAGGAAAACTGGTTATCAATCCTTACACCCAAGATTTTGCACGGTTGAGTGAGGTTCAGTTTTTTTTTCTTATCTATCAACTTTATATTTGTTTTGTCCTGATTAAACTTTAACCCATGTGAAGTGTACCATCCATTCAAAGTATTGAGATCCTCCTGAATCTGTTGACTTACAAGCATCTGTTGATCAATTGAACAGGCTTTATAAAGAAAGTTATCGTAGACATCTGAACTAATGAAACAGTTAAGGGGTAATTCAAAAATTTCTGCCGTGGCAGCCGCAAAAAACACAGAATGATTAGAAGAATTTTAATTATTGCAAAAAATTTATTAAAGGACAACGGAGTATTTTGAGCAAACGATTAGCGCTTCTTATTGACGCATGTTAATTTAGAACAAACATTTTTAAATTAAAATTAATTTGGACTCGAATCTCGAGAGATTACAAATTGACCATTATGAATTAAATAGATCGCTAAACGGTAAAAGGAAAAATGGCAATAGAGAACTCTGATGAAAAATAATATCATGACTTTTCTATGCGAAAATCTTTTCTCACCGGTTCTACTCGTATGGATATAATAAATTTTTAATAATTAAAAAAAAAACGCAACATCTCCCAAATAGTTCTTCAGAATCCATCAATTATTCATCCCAATGAATAATTCAGCTACGTTTCGAAGAAGTTAGCTGCAAAAAAATGTGGTCATATGTACAAACGGTACAGACGGAAGTTTTTTCGCGGCATTTCCATATACAAAAATTTTCAATTTCATCGCAGCCAATGAAATTATTTACAAAAAATTATTCCTCTCGATGATAAGAGTGATGGATTCTATCGATAGACATGTGAAATTCCAAGTGCCTTCTGTCACCGAAAGATATCATGCCAGTGGCAGGCAACACGAGTGATCAGTAATGAAAATGGCGGCCGAAGTGCCAGCCTGTAAACGAAATAGGATATTGGGATGAACTTTTTGGTGAATGAAGCAGTTTGATGATCGGCTGAAAGTAAACGGAGACTTCAGATAGAGATCGGAAAAGAAACACTTAAACGCTTCAAACGGTTCAACTATATCTGTCAATAAAGTGATGACAGTGTTTTTTGGGACAAGCAGGGTGTTAATCATATGGATCTTTTTGCCCCGTGGTACGACAATCAACAGTGACCGATTCAGGTACACCTGTCTAATAGGATGTTGAACCTCCATTAGCCTTCAAAACCGCTTGTATTCGTTTGGCCATGGATTCAACGAGATGCTAAAACGTTCAACAGGAATATTAGCCCATGCAGATATGTGGACTGACCTCAGGTCATCTCAAAGATGTTTAATAGGGTTGAAATCTGGGAACTGAGCCGGCCACTGCATCAAGGAGAGCTCACTGTCATGTACCTCGAACCAATCAATAATAACCCTCGCCCTGTGTACTGCTGCATTTCCTGCCGGAAGGAGCCATCTGCGTGCGGATAAACTGTGAATATGAAGGAGTGAACTTGAGTTGCAACTATGTTTATTATGCTTTGACATTCAAACGACCGATAACAGACATTAGAGGACCAAATTCATACTAAGAAAGCATTCCCCACACAAGTACTCCGCTTCCACCACCTTGCAAAGTTCGCACCAGACAGGAGGGGTCCATGGCTTCATGTTGTCTTTTCCAGTCCTTATGCTGCTATGCTCACAGGAGGCGCACTTGCTTGTTTTTCTCTGACAGCATTGACATCAGAGATGGTCTTCGGCTTCGGTGACCCATTCGAGCCAAGGTGCGACTAACTGTCCGTTATAATATGGTTTTCTGGCTATCTGAGTTGTAATGAGCAGTAATTTGTGCGATTGTTGCATTCTCCTTTGGCCTCTTTCATGGTTTTCCGTCCACAGGAGTCACGATGTTTGTTTCATTTACCCGCTCTCGATAAACCCTTGAAACTGTGGTACGTAAAAGTTCAGGAGAGTCGCTATTTCTGAAATGCTCATTCCAGCCCATCTTGCACACGCTGGATTTCCCCATTTTTGCTATGGTTTCACGCTTAACTAACAGTAAAAAAGTTGTTCAGGATATTTATACGTGATTTTTGATCATGTGACATACAAATCAGGTAGTCACTCAATTTGCATATTTTGTGAAGTGTACCTAATAAAGTAGCAGCTCAGTGTAATTTATTAAGCTATCTTATTATTTATAAGGAGTTTCAACATAATAAACACATTACACTCTCATTTTACCTTGACTCTAGGTACCTCGCTATAACCATCTGGACCACCTAAAATGATGAATTATTGAAGACCCAATTTCTGTATTCCGATTACCTCGTAGATATGCTGCAAGATTTAAAGAATTTGTGATTGCTGTCTTCAGTTACTACATGTAACTTTTAAGGAACAAATTTAGACTAAACCTGTCTATGGTCTGTAATTGAATCACCGAAGCAAATCGAGCTTTTCACAGGTATCTACTCCCCCTCGAATTCCTCCTTTAACGCGCTTTGTAGTCTCTTCAACATCATCATACGTTTTACCATATCATTCTGAATTACCACATTTGTGTCCATTCTGCTAATCACCACACCATTCCTTCCCAAGCAATCCCAAATCGCGTCATTTTCCAATCGCAATATCGAAATGACTTAATAAAAGAAATATTAAACAAAAACTCAGCGCCATAAATCTGAACTATTTATTCGACTCAATGCCATTATGCAGATGAGAGAGCCAACTATTTGCATTAATCATGGGGGAGCGCCCTACTCTTCCACAAATGAAAGGGATCCACGTTAAAATGGCGTTTATTTATGTGCCAATTCAATCGCTCCGAAAGGAAATGAGAAAACTCCAGCGGATAATTTAATGCCGCAGCACATTATCATGACAGATGATAAAGTTCCAAAATCCAAAAAAATTAACCAATAAAAACATTTTAATCAAATCTCAAAAATCGATCACGTCAGCGAGTTGCCTCGACAGTTCAATGCACATCTTTCTAAAGTATAATCGAGTCCTTCAACATGTTTAAATGTCGTATAAAATCTTTCCCTTACATTTTAAAAAATATAAGTAATATTGTACTGAAACCCATTTTATTAGAGACATCCTACTAATAACGAGCTGGTCGATCTTTAGCTCTGGTCACAACGTAAATTTTCCAGGCATAGACCATGGAACCGTTTTGCAGAATACTTGCCATTCTGGCGTAATAGCAACAATCCTTATTGAAACAAACTAGATGGCGGCGTTTGTAGGTTTGGTTCTTTCTACCGAGTTGAAATCAAGTAATTAAGCCGGTTTTTGAAGCAAATGGAAGTCGGAGCCATTTTTACACAACCCAATCCCAGACTAACCAAGCACAAAGTTCCTTGTCCTGTTAAAGTAGCCATCTGCATCAGAGAACACTGTAGGCATAAAAAAGTACACTAGTTTGCAAATAACGTTGATCGAACCTTGTGACATCAAAAGAGTTTTCAGTGATAACTGAGGCCCAAGAAGTTTCCACTCCCCTCCCCCGCTTACAGTATTGTCAATTCGCAAGACGTCAACGGATTCGTGTTGTTGGCACTATATTCACTTCTACTAAGACTCTTAAGACTAAGCTACTCTTTACAACTTAACTGTCCAATATCGATACTCCTTAGTCAATAGCAGGCAAGCTCTCTATGATGTTTCTGTGACAGAAAAATTTCTCTCCATGGCCTCCTGCTGATTAACCAATAAGTTTCTTCATGCTTTACTTCCGAATAGGATTATTTGGGCACATGAGATGTAATCTGTAGTGCAGTTCCCTTCTGTACTGGAGACGTATTGCATGGAGCTAGTTACTTCTAGAGGATATCGAACATATCGAATATCCAAGAATTGGCTCATGTAAAAAATATCCAGAAATGTCTATTAGATCTTCCCTGAACATGCAGAAGTCTCGTTTCCCTTTTTCCCAATGGGTATCCATCAACAGATACCTAGTAGACACTTACCGGTTATTACATTTTGAACATGGATATTGTTAGATGATTACAACATTATTCGATATCGTGGATGTTATGCATTATAAAGGATACTTGGCAGTCTGATAATCGTGCATGAGTCAATCTGACAATGAGTATGGAGAATTACCGGCTATGGTACTACCAGTGGGGCTGTTTCTCTTGGAATGGTCTAAGACCTTTGGTTCCGAGATTTACCTGGACATTGCAGGCAATGCGAAATTGTCTACGAATGTGTGAATAATTTGGCAAGCGCTTATTTGTTTATTAACACGATAGTCTCCTATCCACAAAAATCAATTCTGTAACTGGATGAAATGGAAAAAGACATGAATGGTTTTCATTAAGTCCAGACTTCATCACTTGTGGGATACGTTATACCGTTGTCATCGAATTCAAAAGCGATCGAGATTAACCAGGCAATTGATCATCGATCGCCCTCCCCTGCTGCGATTTCTAGTCGGACCAATCGATCATTGGATGAGCAGCATCGAAAGCAGCCAATGAGTGATAAGGATGGACAGCGGGAATTTTTCAAACTGAGTACGTCGCCGTTTTCGAGGGAGAAGAGATTGGCTTCCGTTGGAGAAAGGTCAGAGGAAAATGTACAGAAGAAAAAGATGGAAGAGACGAGAAAATTGAAGTTCCAAAGGAAGGCTGCTTCTCGGAGTGATGCGGCGGTTCCGCGGGAAAGCCACATCGGTCGTCGACGACGGAGCAGAGCGAGCGGACGAGTCGAGACGAGAAGCAAAGCAACTCACCGGCTACCGACTTCAGAGAGAAGCCAGACGAATCCACAACGAGCGGCTCATGCGAGTCTTCGCTGGAACCAAGAATTGAAGGCACCCGAAACGACAGAAGTCGAGGAAGGACGTCGGGCACGATTTTCTTTCGCCGAGTCGTCTAGGTCGGGAACTTCTGCAAAGCATCTACGAAGAGGTTATGCTACACGCACGTTTCTTCGCTCCATAAATCAGGAGGACCCAATAATACCCGCGACAGGATACACCCAGGAGAGTGCAAAACAGGACAACAATTCCCAGGAGTCCGGTGCAGGTACCGGCGGGCCATCGTGGTCACTCTAGTGCATTTCTCGGACATTGTCAATTCCTGTGCTCATGTGAAGCTCTTCCGCCAACTGCTTTCCCCAATTATCCTTTGTCGCAAGAAAAGAATGAAATGTACAATGTACTTTACGTTGACATTAACTTTATTTAATTCTGTAAAATTCATTTAATTTACTTCTGATTAAATCGTTTTTGTTAAAACTATCTCTCCTTTTTGGGAACCCACTTTGTTCACGATAAATTATCACTCAATTTATTTGAATTATCCGTGACAACCGTCAACTTCGCCCAACATAAAGTGTTTGAGTTGACAAGTAGTCTACATTAGGACTGGCAATACAAAATTGCAGTTACAACCTTCCTAACCAAGTAGAGGCTGTGGCCAGACATCTTATTAAACTTGTATATTTTCAAATGTATAATTTAAAATGCTTGAAATGTCAGTCGTTCCCACTACTTTGGCAAAATATGTAACTTTATCTACGAATTTAAATCGCTAAACAGTGAAAGAAAAAACTGGTAATAAAAGGCTCTGGCGGTCACTTAAAGAACTAATTCAGACAAGCGAATTTCTGAGTACGTATTCCAAACAAGCTCAAAACAACCAACTACTTTCATACTATTAAATACTGAAGCTTATCTGCTTAGGTCCAATTTACAATTTTCTATGTATTATTATGTGGTTCCACCAGATATAAAAAAGGCTTAAAAAAGAAAAGAAAGATTCCGGCTGTCTGATGCCTGTTCTGCGATGAAAGCTGCCAAGTGGCAATTAGTCTATGTGGTCACGTAAGTCACACTTCTACCCGTGTCCGCTCTAGATCAATTGATAAGAGGAGTGACTCGGGTGCTCATGGTTCCTGGTTCGAATCCAGGGGGCGGATTTTTCCTGTTCTGTTTCTATCTGTATTCATTCCTCGCTTTAAAATATGCGTTATTTATGAGATACGTAAATAGAGACCAACATAGTGGAAGAGTTTTCAAATATTAATTTCTCAAAAAATATGAAATTCTAAAATTAAATAAATCTGTGATCTTAATTCAATTTTTTGCAGCAGTTTTAAACAATAAGGGGCTTCAAACAAATTCTATGCTTTGGGGGTGGGGTGGGGCGGGTAAACAAAACCAAACACTTTTCTAGAGTACGAACACGTTGGCAATTTAAGAATTCATTACAATTGATTATCTACGCATTAAGCTTCCTTCGAAATGGAGAACCGAAAAAAAAATAAAACGAAAAGATTGGGGGTAGAAGGAACCGTTCTTGCTGCCCTCGGTGGTCCTATGGTGGAGTGGAGGCAAGAGAGAGAGAGAGAGAGAAAGAGGCAGTGTGACGGAACGCAACGAGCGTCAGAGCGGAAGAGCGATTCTGATTCCAACCCTACACCAACAATCCCCCCTTCCAGACGCCCCCCCTCCTTCTTTTAACTCTCCTTTCCCAACCTCTGTACGATCTCTACGACGCCAAACCTTCCTTTCTTCGCCGGGTTTTCTTAGAATAATATTTACCAAAACGACACACGATCGCTGAACTCCAGTGATTACGCGTATTTACGCAGTGCGCTGTTTAACACGGGAAATAGCGACGCCAAAAATCAATTGACATTGTTTAAAAAGCACGCGGAGCCTTTAACCCCTCCTCAAAAGGGCCCCCCCCCCCCACCCACTGCTGCCTGACGAATGAAACGTCGTGTCTATCTTCCTTTGACTTATTCCTTCTCCCCTTTAATTCCAGAATAAAATCAGACCTTTATCATCCATTCCCGACTGCTTCGAGGCGGGAGTGGGGAAAAGACAAAAGTCTCCTCAAAGCGCTCCCCGACCGAGTGCCTTGTTGTGTTCTTCACGACACTGTCAATGAAACACATGCGAGATTCCCAGGCAAAATTTCAAGCCAATGCTTTAATAGCCCCGTGAGCACGACCAACACTTTACCCTCGCCAGCGACACCTTCCACCTCCCGACTACTTTAATCCATTTTTCAGACATACTCCTACCCCAAATTGAGACACAGTCTTAATATGTAACTGCACTATTAAGAAACATAAACAGAGGCTTAGGAATCGATTCTTTTTTCTTCTTGTTTTCCTCTTTTTTCCCATTGACATCAGACATTGAAAATCAGGAAAAAAATTAACTGGAAGAGTTGGCAGGATACATGCTTGGAATAATCTTCATTCCCTTCAAACTACTGAATAAGTTATTATCCTAGAATGTCTAGGAGGTAAAAATTTGAAATACGGTTGTGATGGCCAATTCTCATGCCTACCAGTAAATGGTTCTGCCTCCTTTGGCTACTGTTCTGCTTCATTTTGGCATAGATTCTGAGATAGATGGCTTGGGGAATATCCGACCTCAGCCTCTGAAATTTGACCTTTGATTGCCAAGGCCAAATGAGCAAGGCAATGTCTTCTTCATGTTCTTCAAACAAAATACCTTCTCCGATGGAATAACCATAAAAATATACAGACCTAACCATAACTACGCCAACCAGTTTGAAATGTTCTTACAATCCACATAAGGTCCACCTTTTCGTGTTAAACCTGAAACATACACTTGCATGGTATCGTTGAAATTGCGATTCTTCGAACCAAATTGCCGTATTCCACTTATTTACGGCCCAATTCTTTATGCTCCTCTATGAATTGGAGGCATTTATTATTGTCTGTTGCAAAAGCTTACTAACAGACTTTCAGCTTCCGTAGATAAGACAGTGTAAAGACCAGCAAACTGTAAATTGGGAGGGTACTTCAAATGTCCTTCGACATATGACAGTTATGACCGCGATAGGGGAGAACAGTCGAACTATCTGTGATGATATTCAGGCCTGCTCAGGTATTGGAAGGAGCCAAATACAAACGATCCTCTGATCATCTAAGACCCAGGAAGCTATGTAGTCGATGCCTACCACACCCTAAAAAATGAAACGGATTGATTGTGTAAAGTCAGTCACAGATGACAGATCATATACCTAAGGTTATGAAAGCTCATCAGTAGATATGTTGGGTATTCTAAATGAAGATAATCCAATAAAATTTAGGTGCAGAAGTGCATATCGAAAAATGATCGCGCGTTTCTTTGATCTGACGAGACATATAACCACGGTTACCCAAGACAATCGTTGCATGGACAATTGTATACCATCGTTTGTTTGCTAAAAGTCTTTGCAAAAATAAAGAAAAAGCGACCAAGAAGCAAGATCATCCTGCATACATCCTTCACCACGCACCCTTCAACAGCTGTCGGACGCATTGCAGTTAGCATGGCTCCAAATACTAGTGGACACCTCCCAGCCTTTTATTGACTCTCACCCCTATCTTCCAGCATCTTATTAATGCCGTTTAGTTGCTTCCGTGCTGCACACGGCGTTATTCTAATTACTAGCTCTTAGTTGTAATAGTGCGCTTCAACTGTGCATGTAAATATACTCACTCACCAAATCATGGCACCTCTGGCTCGGATAACGGCGGCGAACCGTCGTGGAAGAGAGTCTACCAGTCCCCGGAACACATCCACAAGCACTGCAAGCCATGCCGCCTCCACTGTACTCCAGAACGATGCTGCATTTACCAGTTGTGTTGGTGACGGCCTAACAAATCGTTCGACGACGTCCCACAAATGTTCAATGGGATTGCAATCTGGGGAACGTGGAGGCCAAATCATTGTCGTGAAGTCGGTAGCAAGTTCCTCCAGCCACTGCCCTGTCACAAAGGCCGTGTGGAGGCGCATTATCTTGCTGGAAGTTGCCGTCGCCCACAGGGTTAACTAAGTTCAAGAAGGGGTGCAAGTGGTCCCCAAGCAGATAGACGTAGGAAGTAGCACGCAGAGTGGATGTCAGATGCACCAATGGACCCACTGCATGCCACGAGAAAACACCCCAGACCAGTATGGAGCCTCCACCTGCCTCAGTGGTCCCCACCTGACTCGTCGGACCAGGCAACCCTTCGCCAGTCCTCAGCGGTCCAATGTCGATGTTGGTTGGCCCAGGTTAGGCGTTGCCGACGGTGTGCAGCTGTCAAGAGTGGTACCCATCGTGGCCTCCTGCTCCCAAAGCCTGCAGCCGTCACGGACACGGTTGTGGGACGTTCCTGGTTGTACCGCATTGTGATTTGGTCCGCTGTCGCCCTTCAGTCAGCAGTTACAAGCCGAGTGACCCGGCGAACACCTCTGGCATCAATGAGGCGTGGGCGGCCCTTCCGCTGTCCGACATAGGTTGTAACCCCTCATTGGGTGTACTCTCGATAGACCCTTGCAACGGTTGTGCGGGAAAATTGCAGGATGTTGGCTACATCTGATATTGAGGCAACCATTCATCTGGCGCCAACAATCATCCCCCGTTCAAATGCGGATAGCTCTCGGCGTGCTGCCATTTCTGCAGCTAGTTTTGCTTGCAATATTTGTGTGATATCAAGGAGTCCTGTGCATCCACATTCCGAGAATGGAAGCAGCGGGATCTGTCTCATTACGGACAGGGAACCTGATTGGAGGGGTATGACATGACTTTTGGTGAGTGAGCCAATTTATTATAACCACCTCCTCAATACTTCGTTGGGCCACCTTTTATACAAGCCTTTAATAATGCGTCGATTGTTCTTGGCATGGAATCCATGAGATGTTGATAGGTGGTTTGTGGAATCTGAGACCATTCTTGATGACTAGCACTTTTCAGTTGCTTAAGATTTGATTTGGTTATGGATCCAAATGCTCAAACTGGAGATTGTGGGGGCCATCTAAGCAAAGTAAACTGTTCCTGAAATTTGAGCTCTATGTCAGGGCGCATTATCTTGTTGAAAGTGGCCACCTCCATTGGGATAAAACATCAACATGACAGAATTAATTTGATCAGCAATGAGATTTAGATATGTTGTGCGTTCAGAGATCATTTGAGAGGATCCTGGATCACTCGCCTTGCTGTTATCTTTTACATTTTTGGATACTCTACGTTCCACCCGAGCATTCACTAGTCGATGATGACCACAAGTTCCTTGTTGGACTCAGCCTTTTGTCTGACAGTCCAGTCTCTTAACAGCAGCTGCTCTTGAACATTTCACGAATGCGGCGGTTTCGCTGATACACGCTTTGTGGCTCTGAGCTCCAACAATCATCAAGTGCTCAAATTCTGTCGAATTACGTTATTTAGCCATTACACGATCACAACCAAATCACTTCCACTACTATCGTAAGCACTAAAAGCTTTCACTTAAACAACTGCGTGACGCCTTAATACTATCAGATAGACACAATAAACTGAACACTCAATGTATAAAAAAAATCAAACTAGAATAAATAAATAAATAAATAAATAAATAAATGAAAACAACGACATCATATTAAGAAAAATAACAAACCGCGTATTTTTTCATCGCAAAAAAATAAGAGGGTGAAGAAAAAAAGACCCAGTCGCGATATTTTATGAAAATGTTTTCGGCGGCAGTGGGAAAACGGCCAGGTGGGAATTTCACTTGATTTGTATCTGACGCGGGAGGCCCTCTCTTCCTTTACCCCCTTTTTCCTAACTCCTAGTCTCATGTTTCCAAACATTCCATTAAAAAAACCAAAAAAAAAAACAAGGTACCCCTCTGAAAAAAAGGAGGATCCCACTCAGGCAATCCTTCTCTGATGATGAACGCCGGGGAGGGAAAAGAGAGAAATCCCCACAAGGAACAAATTAACTCGCTGATAATAAAGAGACAATGCTGGAAAATGCTAAGGAAAAAAAACGAACAAGGTGGCGCTCTGGTGTTGGAAACTGATGTATCTAGATAGAGTCGCCGGTGGTGTCTACCCATTTACTTAATACCCCATCCTCCTCCATCCTCATAATTCTTTTATCTCGCTTTCCCAAAGCTGCATCATCCGCCGTGTTTCTTTATGTCACGCACCAAAGGTGTCATTCCAGCAGACTGAGATGAGAAGGAGGGGGGAAAGGTGAGGGAGGGTAAGAGCGAGAGAGACCCTTCTCCGGTGGTAAGAACATCAATCTGCGTGACATATCTGCGACAACAAATTATTAACGCCTCCTTGTGACGGGGAGCGATTTACACCCAACTTGTTTGTCGGCTTCTATCGGAATAATCCTTGATCTGATTCAGGCTGGGTGATTAATTTCTTCTTAACCCTCCTAAAGAGGATAAAAAAACACACATACACATACAAACATACGCATTCTCCTATCAAAAGGAAAAATGGCTCTCATCGTCTACAAACCTTCCTTCTTCCATTAGTAAGTAAAATTAAACGATGTCAAAATAATGAAAACACTGCCATTTCGACTGCTTGCTTGCTTGCTTTGCCTTTATTCTCTTTTTACATTGCAGTGTGGAAGAGAAATTCTTTTAATCGTTGGTAATTCAGCCTAGCAGAAGAGTGGCCTACTGCAACTTAGCTCGGTCCCCGAAAGCTGTTAGTCGGGATTCAGCGCTCGGCCGGATTCAGACCCACGACCTGCTGATCTCGAGAGCGACAAGACTTGCGCATCAGAGCGCCACCGAGCCGGCCATCTTCGACTGAGTCGTACTCATAAGTCGTTCCAGGAAAGTAAACTGGAAAAAAAAAATTCATCGTTGCGCAATAACTGTCTGTGACCACTTGCACTTGTGCTAATTAATTAGCATGCACCTCGTACTAATAGATCTGCGAGAAGTTCTTTTCTATGCAAAATAAAAATGGGGCGCTATGAAAAGATCTCTTCGCAAAAAGCTTTCCATTACTGAATGGTGTCCCAAAATGAACTGACGTTTTGAATTTGCCGCCCTTTTTTTCGTGGCACAACCAGAGCAGAGTTTTATAGGCTGTCATTATTAAACACTGAGGTTAAATTATGCAAAACTACACAATCGAACAACGCGTAGAAATTTGTAAAAAATTATTTCAAAAATGGTGAAAATTTTACGAGATAATGCTAATTGGCCGCCAAGATCATGTGAGTTGACACAGTTAGATTTCTTTCTCTGAGGTTATCTTAAGGATAAAGTGTACGTCAATAAACCACAAACTATTGAGGACCTCAAAGATGGAATTCGACACAACATTGTCGAAATTTTCCAGCAGGTCAACATGTTATGGAAAATTTCCTCCAAAGAGTGAATTTGTTCTACCAAGATCGGAGCGGTCATTTATCAGATGTTTTGTATCACACATAATCTCCATGTTTTTACTATCTAATAAAGCAAAAATATTATAAATTTGGGACACCCTTTATAAAGACCACGGCAAAGGCGATTAAAAGAAAGCTGTAAAACACTTCAATGAAGAAGGCAGATCACGGCAGCTTATTTGGCTAATAATAAGGATAGGTGAAGCTTCAGGAAGTGCAAGTTCCAAGAAACTACTTGGTCGGCCTCCCAAGATTGATTAAAAAAGACTGATTCCATCATTCTTCGTCACCATAAGCTTGATGAAATTCTGTTCTGGCCCGACTTAACAAGCGCCCGTTCTCCCGAGGAGTGGTTGGACTCTATATACCAGGACTCTATATACCTGGATGGGAAGAACAACGCTCCAAATGTTCCACAAATAAGGGGAATTGAAGAATTCTCATCGCTATGTAAAACTGAGTATTCTGCCAAGACAACGGAGCCCCAAACAATAAAAGCTTTCCGAAATAACTGGACAAGGTTCAACAAAAGAGTTGCGAATACCCATGGACATGACGAGGGCCTGGAAAAGGCTTCTCATAAGCGATCGAAAATGGAAATCATATTTGCTTTATCTAGTACAAATAATAACTATGCATGCTATTAAGTTTTCTACAAAATATCATTGAATTCCGCTAAAAACTATAAAAACTGGAATTTTAATAAATTATGTCAATTTATTTTCCGAACACGGATTAATGATCCTCTGTAAAGAGGTGTGCAAAGTTTCTATGCCTCGCAAAGGTCAACGCTGTAAGTTTCTGAGCTCTTGGTGGAACGATGTCCTTACTTCACGGAGACGGAAAGTGAATGCTGCACGGAGAACCTTCCAAGCCGCCACCGGCCGCGACTCAAACACCAGATAAAACGACTACATGGTACTATGCAAACACTAAAGACGCCTCTGAAGCAGACCCATAAAACTGTTGACCTTGAAACAAAGGCAAGTGTGACCCTTACACAAAAAACTATGTGACCTTCCCAATATCTGCCCTCTCAACAATCACTCCTTCCCTCCATTATCCTATTCTGAGATTATGGAGGTAATTAAGCCCTTTCAGCCCGCACAAAGCTCTAGGCCCAGATCTAATCCCTGTGGTAGTCCTCGCACACATCTTTGAAGCCTGCGGAACCTTCCTCCAGAAAATCATGAATCAGGCACTAGCGCTTCCGACTTGCTGGAAAACTAACTTGGTGTGCCTAATTCCGAAAGAACAACTCCAAACGGCCCATTTGAATTATGCCGGCATTGGGAAGGCTGCTGGAGAGAACTGGAGAGAAATCATGATCTAAATATGATTTCCTCCAAGCAGATATATAATATAGGCAATGAAGAGCATCTTAGAAATCGAACAGTACCAGTAACGGGGTGTGATTCATATGATGGCCTGGAACATACTGACGAAGGGCTGATTCAGCTGCAGGATATGATTACGAGAGCCTGGATCCGATGCAACAGATGGGCGACCGACTGCGGCCTTAAATATAACAGAAAAATTTGGCTACTTACATCCCGCCGCACAGAATCTTGTGAGACAGGCCGGCAACGGTACAAATGGGAACAATATCAACCAATGTATGAAGCCGCTAAAATACTTGGTTTCATTATGGATGACTGGGTCATCACATGACAACTCCTGGAGCGGAGATATAGGGCTATATGACTATAAATCCACGGAAGCGGCTCCAGGTGGCCCAATGCAAGAGCCTACCGCACGTGTCTCTAACGAGGCATGTGATTAATCACCAGTGTCCATTTACTGGCCCTTTCCCGCCACAACGGCTTTCCTGGATTCGACTCCCCCGTTACCTTTCCTGCCCAAAGCATAGAAGTACATAAATAAAACAGCGGCGATCCTGTCAGTAAGCTCCAGATCTACACGGATATCTCGAACAGGGAGACCTTTGCAATTCAGAGGGTTTGACTGTAACCCATCGCTAGTCCTACAGCCTTGCTGAAAATTGCTCAGTTTTCCATGCGAAATGATTAAAACAAACTGGAATACCACAAGAAAAGACGATGACGTATAAAGGCTTCTCCAGGCAGACTGTCGCCGTCAGGGGTTTACTGATACAAACTTTAGAATCGCGAAAGATTGATCTATGCTGGGCCAAATCATACTCAGGCGTCCCCGGGAACGGGCTGACGCGACCGAAAGAAAAGCAGCCTCTCTGCATCCAGAGGTCGAAATTGTTCAATTCCTGGACTGCTGATGCATTTCAAGTAAACGACAAACTCTTCACAATATCCATGTGTGACAGGAACTCATTCTCCTCACCACCTTCTTGAGGCCCTGCAGTCTCCCCGATATTCAAACGGCTCGATCACTAATCCGTGCGGCCATGAAGTGCCTCGGCTCTAAGTAACCACTGCCTACCGTATATGGAAAATGCGGTCCTGAAATATTTTGAAATTTTCGCATCTAAGGTGGCCACATGCAAAGACTAGCAAATATTTCTCAGATCCCACCCAACTCGGCTTACTAATGATTATACTTAACTATTTTGCATAATGATCATCATCAGATAAGATTTTCCAGCAGGACAATGCAATATGTCACACGAAGATAATTGCTTAGAAATGGTTGGAGGAGCACAATTTGGCCATTTTTGATTCTTTTATCGTGTCATTTCGTTTTAGGCTTCCCATCTTTCAGAGAAGCAGAAGCCAAAGTGGTTAGATACGCGGGTTCGATCCCGGCCGAGGACGACGAGGATTTTTCAGGGGGAAATCCTGAGATCACGCACTTCCTTCGGAAGGAAGTAAAGCCGTTGGTCCCGTGTAGTTGTTTGCCGGCTGCACGTTAAAGAACCCTTGCGAGGCAAAATTTGCGGCCCCTATAACGCCGTCCTGATATGACCATAGCAGTTGAAAAGGACGTTAATAGCAAACAAACCAAACCAACCAAAGTGGTTAGCTGGCTTATCGAGGTGACGGTGGTCTCATGGTACGTACCTTCTTCTGCTATGGAACATGGAAGGTCGGGTGCGTTCCACGGACTACCTGAAAATTTTTGCCCTATAATCCAATCCATCCTAGAATCCTACATTTCTATCCTGGATGTGACTGCTTCTTCATGGATGATAATACTACTGTTCATACCAATTGATTCAGCAATGATTTAGCGAGCAAAAAGACGACTTCTATCATTTACCCTGCCCATAGATGTCCATTCATGTTTGAACGGCATATTCGACAGAAAACCTTCTAATAACGTCCATTGACCTATATGCGCTTCAACGCCTTACTGACTCCATCCAATCGGCATGCATGCTCTAATTGGGGACAAAGAGGTTTAATAAAATATTAAACACATGTTTACTCTAATTCATTGGCCAGAGTGTGTACTAAGGCACCTTTATGTAGTGAATGGATCTTATCTACTTTGAAGAAGGAATGGATTAAGCCTTCACTCTCTCATATTTAGCAATTTCACTCAATTTGAGCACGCCAACTTACGTATGCTTAACGTCTCCATCTAAATTTCTCTCCACAGAAAAGGGAATGAAGAAGAAAGCAAAAAAGGGAAGAAACCCTTCTAACTCCTAAAGAACAATACCTGTGTGTGTGTGTGTGTGTGTGTGTGTGTGTGTGTGTGTGTGTGTGTGTGT